>CM060700.1:149889165-150489165 GCA_030686995.1 Artemisia argyi | reverse complement strand
ATTAAGTCCCGGTTAATTTCATTAAAATTTATTTCTCGTAAACCCGGCACCCGATTATAACAAAAACTACCTAAATTAAACAACTAATACTTACATAAATCTCCACTACCAATCCTAATTAAATCAAAAACATTTTTGCCCTTTTTCCTCCTTTGAAAAACCGGCCACAACCCCCCCCCCCCCCAACCCTTGGCATTTATTGTACTTAACTTATCTAAAATTTCACAAGTAAATATCTAAAAACCTATATCATATTCTCATCCATATAATTTTAGATCAAAACATCAAACTCTCTTCTTCCTTTACTCTCAAAACCCACGACCCAAATAAAAATCAAGAACAAATCCACCATTTTTCCAAGATCAAGTTATTTCCTAGTTTATTTAGTGATCCTTGTTAGGGTTTTGCAATAAAAACTCAAGGATCCTTAGGTTTTCATCATCCAAGCTTCATAATCTTTCAAAGTAAGTTTACCAAATTTATTTTCATCATTTCTTCAAGTATTTATTATGATCATATGGTTTTCATACAAGATCTCATGCATATGTTTGCTTATACCACTCATTATATATACTTATGTCTTTGAAACCCTAGAAATGGAAACCCTTGTTAGATCTAGTTGATTGATGATGTTTAAGAACCCATGACACCTTGAGAAGGTGTACTGTAGGAATAGACTAGATTTGTGGTGATTGAAAGTGATTTGGGTGGATTAGAAACTAGTTTGGAACATTGGAAATGAGATTAGAACTTGTCTATGAACCAACTGTCCCAAAATATAAAATCTGGAAAACTCAGGAACTCAGGGGAGATTTTTAACCAAATATTTAGAAAATACTTTGAAAAACGAAACTTTTGGCGAAAGAACGGACTAAAACGGGTTCATAACGAAGGAGATATGATTTTTGCAAGTTTAATGACGAAAACTATTATTCTGAAAATTTCATGCTGTTGGACGATTTTCGTCGGACAAACCGAGGCGTTAAACGTAACCTAGAGAAGCCGATATATCTAAAACATATTAGTACTTACTAAGACGAATCCGTGGATATAAAGAACGAAGAAAATGAACTTAAAACGACCAAGTTATACACGTTTTAAAATCGTCAAAACTATATATATATATATATATATATATATATATATATATATATATATATATATATATATATATATATATATATATATATATATATATATATATATATATAGTCACTAATAGAAATAATATAACTACGTACTAAATACTATATTTTCTAGATTTCGTGTTCAAGAATTATATTCTTAACTAACGAAGTACGTACGACTCAAGGCTTATTTATACGACTAATAGACGTTATTTCAAGGTTTTCAAGGCGATGAATATAACACTAACGTTTTATATACAATATACTACGACTAGTTTTTATTAGTCTAGTTGGACTTATTTTTCCTAAGTATGGAAAATATATTATTTTGACAATAACTAGTAATTTCAAGTTATGAGTGGTATAGGTATCATGTGCATGTACATTCATTACACCATTGCATGATCTAAATTAGATCATTATCTTTCATCATAGGTTGCGGTTGATTTCGTTCCTTGTTGTCCCTATTATTTCACGTCATAGTATCATCACTTCAGGTGAGTTTTCATAGCCCCGTTTTTAATTCAATACTTTGATTCCAAATCCCATGGGGGAGAATACATTGCATCACTTATTTTTGTACACGCCAAAGTATTAAATTCCTTACATTGCTTAAGTTGCCTTATTACCACATCTTGACAAGTCCCCTTTATTATCATGAACCGTTAATTAAAGTACGAGCGAGAGTGAGTGAATAGATCTATTAAGGGTGACTCCTCCATCCGTGTTTGGGTTGCTCCAACAGAATTACGGATGCATTTCATGTCTAATATATTAGAGTGTCTGGTAAAGACTCATTTGGGGCCAAGTAACTATGTCTAGCTTCGGGGTCATGAACTTAAGAGCGAATGTAAATTTTATAACTGAAATCTTATTACTTTACTTTTTACTTATGGCAATTGTACATCCGATTTAACTTATAAACCTATGATTATTCACCAACATTCGTGTTGACTTTTTAGCAATGTATTTTTAGGTTGTTAAGGTAGCTCATGTTGCATACATTTGGACCTTCATGGAGTTGCGGAGTCGACGCGTCTCACCTTATATTTCTGCACTTATGAAACGTTTGATCTTGTTTAAACTTATTTTACCTAAATTGGCAAAACCTTTTGGGACCTATGTTTTGTAAACTCTGAATGTTTCAATGATCAAACGACGTATTTTCCAAACGACACTTTAGGTCGTTCAATATAACTGTAACTGTGATGCTATGGCAGTCACCCCCAAGTATTCCATTCCGCTGCCATTCAGGTATTTTGGGGGTGTGACAGATTGGCATTAGAGCTAAGGTTATAGCGAACTAGGATGTATCTTGTACCCTAGACTATAACCACATCATCATAGCATCTCATCATTTCATCATAAGTGCATATTTATTACACATGTCGTTTCATGCACACACGGTGGAAGCTATTTATACCCAAGTGACATGTCTTCAAATACCACCCTGTCATCCTTTCATCGGATTCCAACATTGAAGATGCCTTGTCATCTCCCACTACCATTGTACCGCCAGTTGCACTTACACCACCATTAGCACCATTGATTTATTATAGGAACGGGGTTTTCCTATTATTCAGCCCATACATAGAATGCCGTTTGGTAGAGTATTCAGAATTAATCTTATTGGACTTACTAGGATGCTTATTGCAAGGAAGATAGTATGTTTTCTTTTCTTCACTAGTAGGGCGCTTACTACTCAGGTACTACCACCACCGTCAGCTACTTATTTCACTATTGGTCGTCCCATAGTGCGTACTTCAGTTTTACCTCCTAGATGTCGCGAGATAGCGCGAAAGAGGGTAGTATTCCATTCACTATTATCACCATCACCTCCTAACTCACCACTAGGATCTCATCGTCAGCAACTTTGCACCACCAACACCATCACATGTTATAGACCCTACACCCATATATGACAGGCCGCTTAGGAAGCAACCACTATTTGACATACCATTACCATCTACCACACGTTACACCACCTTATAGGTTTGAGGTTGGTGAGAGTTTGAGAGCCTCTACTGCTTGACAACCTACTACTCTTCATCGTTAGACGATGATCTCTAATTATTTAAGATTACCCACGAGTGTTTGGACGATACACTCTGAATAATACCACAAGCCTCACAAACACAATAAGAATTGCAACCAATCGCCCAAGGGTGGCATCTATCACAAGGACTCTATATTATCTTAGATATGATCGACTCATACCTCCATAACACAATAAACCAACAAGATGCTTCGAACGGTATTATACCATCATAATGGAACTCATCACAACTCTCCCTTCATTATCAAGTTTGATTACACCACATTCTAAGACGATAATTACATCATTAGTCGCTCTAGCAACACTCCACCGACCAATGTGGTCACAGTAGTAGATTTGACATATAATTACAACTTTAGGAAGATGCAAGTAAGACAATAAGATTAATAAAGACGAAGGTGTCTTTACAATTAAATGGTCATGTTGACCAAGATAAAAGTGACTCCCCTAGTTTTCGTGTTTCGGAGATAATAACAATTCAAGTAAGTCAAAGCCAAATTAAATTTTTGTACAAATAAAAAGATTTCTTGCAAACCTTACGAAGTACGACAAATTATTGATTTTCAATGGTTGGATTAAAACTCATTTTTGTTTAAGCAACAATCTTCTTGAATTCCCTGTTTCCAAAGATATATATATATATATATATATATATATATATATATATATATATATGAGATATCGTTTTTATCAAAATACAAAATATTTTGTAGTCACATCTTTTACATAACTATATTCATTACAAACTTCAAATAAAGTCACTCCAAAATACATTTATGACCAAATTTCACAATGTTTCACTCAAATAAATGTTGTTAATTTTAGAAACCATATCTCCAAGAAGGAACACGCATAACTCATGAACGAATCTCGAAAGCAACCACTATACCTACTTACTATTTGACCTTAGATGCGAAAGAAACCCCTCTACCAGAGATTGCCAATATTGATACACCATGCCTTAACACCACTACTTCAAATTACGACTTTTTCGCTCATTCCATATTATAAGATCCTCACGCTAGTATGAGCTCGTTGGATTAAAAGATCAAGGTACAATTACTCAACAAAATTTATATTCTTTTCGGAGATCGATATAGCTTAGTCACCTTGGGACAAGACCTCATTTTCATGAAAGGACATCGAGAAGTTTCACCTTACCATAAGGCATTTAGTTTGCATTCATAGAAAATCAAACATCATACGATGTGGTACCTACTTGACTCAGACCACCCGTACAACGATTTTCATTCTTTATACGTTTTAGTCATGCCTAGAGGGATTAAGCATTTGAACCTGCGAACTTTACCTAGTATAAATTCTCGAATACTTCAAATCATTGGCACCAATTTCTGCCCTATATCCTTTGACACATAGACTATCATCTTCAGTTGACTATAGATGCCTTAACGACACATTCATCCTTCACGCTCTCAATATCATTACCATATTCTCGACCACTTCATAATCATAAACCACTGCCTGTTATGAACTAAGATATTTACATTCTTTAAATAAGTGGATTAGTAGACTATTACCATTCCATAAGATTCACCTACATATCCAATACACCATTCAACGAATTTTGTTTCAAGCTATTTTACTACCCTATGGGGAAATTGTTTTACAGAATTTCTAAAGTATGCTATTTTGTTACCATCCTATAAATTGATTTTCCGTCATTACACCAAGTATTTAATTTTATTATGCGAAACAATTTTCATGTTACTTGAAAGGAAATATCAGGATACCATTTTTAATAACAATGCGTTGAACACCATTTAAATTTTTTGAGAAAAGTAATACTATTTTGACTAAATCAAGCATCGCATCATTAGTCCTCAACTATACATAGCCTGATCACCTATGTATAATTCAGGAAGGATCATGCCATGAAGGAAAATAATTACCTTTTTAAAAGTATTGCTAATAACAATCTTCATTTAAAAGCGTTTTAAACAAGTAAACTCTTTTATAAACGTCTCTTTCTGACAACCTCTCCCTGGATACTTACCCCACCTATTACTCACTCAGCCATTAAGTTGGATTGTTCCATTGACTTCTCTAGGAGAGACTTTCCATATCAAGTACTAGGAGGATTCCTCGATACAAGAAAAGCAATGAAAGGATTACGGAACTACTAACCTAGACTAAGAAACTTCATAACTCAACAACAATCCTAAGATACCACGAGACCATCAGAATCACCATCTCTAACCTACTTATCAAATTTTATTATTCAAAGGTACTAGCTGGACTGAGCTACAGGATCGAGCACAATGTGAAGGTACGTTAAGCAACACTATAGAAGTAAACTAAGCATCTAATTGAGACTGTAAAGCATTTCATTTAAACATGGCCTCATCTAAACGCAAACTTCCCTGTAATGAGTTTTCACCAAGGATAATTGATTTGAATTAAGGATATCGATATAGATTTCCCTAAGGCGTTGTGTTCTCTAGAAATTCCAGATAACCTCATTTTCATACCAAGGAAAGGGATCACACCCGAACATATATTTTGCCAACATGATGACAATTTCAACGATAAACCATATCAGGACTTAAGATAGTTGGAATACCTATGCTTGTAGTTTTGCCTAAATAGCACTAATAGGCATTATCCAACCTCAGGACTAAACGTTAGACATCTATGCATTTATGCGAACATTTTCTATCTTACCATTTTATCCTTGTTAGTGTTTTCACTTTTAAATGAAGTTGATTCAAAAATTGCATTTACATAAATCACATACCTTGTATAAAATGATTTCTGAAATTCCTATTTTGAACAAGTACGATATATATATATATATATATATATATATATATATATATATATATATATATATATATATATATATATATATATATATATATATATATATATATATATATATATTGGGTCAATATTTAGCAAAACCATCGTACAAAGAGAAAAATATAAACATCGAACTTTGGTAAACCGTCCTATTCACAACATGTTTGGAAACATTTTCACATTTCATAACTACTGGATTTTGAATCATCAAGAAAGATATTACTTAATAAATCATTTGCTCCATTTTTCTAAATTCGTTTATTCAGAAAAAGATTTCAACCAAAACCCACACAATCGCGAGACAAATTTCCAAAACTAATCACCATACTACATCGCTTATGCAATTAGGATTTTGGGACTTGACAATAGAGAACCTCGGAATAGGTGATGAAGGAAATTAGGAGGGACACCATAAATCAATTACGAACTTTAGTAAGAAAGACACATGTCTTATCATCCGTTGGAACAAAACACAAGGAATCAAAAATTGTTACCCATATTCTCTCTCCTTCATATAACGCCAAGTTCGAAAGATAGAACGTTGTGGAATTAGTCACAAGATTTATTGTACCCATTTCAATTATTCCTGATAAAGGTAATCGAATCACCTCAGACTCCTAGCAATCATTTTAAGATTTCATTCGGAACCCCATTTAGATGTAAACACCGCCTACCATCCTCAGTCCAATGGTCGAAGCGAAAGGACAATTCAAACATAAGAAAGATATGCTCAGAGCGTGAGCGATTGACTCTAGAAATGGTTGGACTAACCATTTATCATAAATTAGATTCGTTTGCAACGATAGTTATCGCACGAGCATAGAGACTACACCATTCGAGGCACTCTATAGTCGAAGTACCAATTATCAATTTACAGACTGAAATCAGAAGGTTAAATTCACTGGTCTAGAACTAAACTATGGAACAACAAAGGAAATTTCACAAGTCAAGAACCAGTTAAAAGCAACGAGAAACTGGTAGAAGTGGGGTTGGTGTATGACGCACATCAAGCGGATTGGGTATCCAGGAACAACAAACCATCTAGATTCAAGTGGGAGAACGAATTAACTTGAAAGCTTTGCCTTGGAGAGGCATGATACAATTTTAGTAACACGAGAGATTAAACCTCTAGTATATTAGACCATTTAAGATTCATTTTAGAATCAACCAGCTGACATACAAATTTGAGTTCTGGCAGAGTTTAGCAACATATATTACTAATATCACATTGTAAACTTCAAGAAGTTCTGACCATCTATTGATGGACCGAACTCGGAAAAAGCCAAACTCACTATTCCTGTAAGCACTCATGAAATAACAAGGAATTTCCTGCAAATCAGGAATCAATTACAAGTCGATAAGTTGTAAACCCTTAGAATTTCAAATTGATGGTAGGGTCACGTTAAAAGTTCTGCCTAGGAAAGGCATGATACCATTCAGAAAAATCCGGGAAGTTAAACTCGATGTACACTGGACCATTCAATATTTCAGACAGAGTAGGCCAATAACCCTCAGACTTGAGCCTTGTTGGAAAGTAGCAAGATTACACAATCAGGTTTCACAATTTCAAATCCCGAGAAATGACTTTCAGATTAGTGACTCAAGATTCCATTGAAAGGAATTCAACCCAATGACAAATCTAAACCTGATAGGAGAACCAATAGAAATCATGGACCATGAGGTCGAACGGTTGAAGCAAAGTCGAATTCCTATCGTGAAAGTTCGTTGGAATTCTCAAAGAAGTCCCTAGTTTACTTAGGGTACAAGAGGACTAGATACAACTCAAGTATTCACATCTTTTTACCGAGTATACTTCAAAGGCCAACCAAAACTGAACTTCAGGACGAAGTTCCTGTTAGAGGGGAAGACTGTCACAACTCGTAATTTCAGATCCCTTTTCATCTGTCGAAATTTCATTTTCATATTGGAAAGTTACTATTCACTGATCACTATTCATCATTTTACTATTCATCATTTTTTAGGTCCGTTTGAGATTCCAAGAAGCGTTCAGAAAATTTACTATTCACATGACACTATTCATTTCCGAAGAGAAAACACTATTCATGTAATTTATTCATTTCATCGTAAATTTAGTTTACGGATATTTAAATTCGCGTAACCGGTCAGGTTAAGCTGCGAATTCATACATTATCATTAGGGACACTTCATACGGACTAGAAATAGTCTACATATCATCATAATAGCATTTGCATACTATACCACTCGTAGAATATTCATATTAATATTTTGGGTATATTTAACGTTTTACGTACATTTATTTTAATTAAACGTTAACACGCGATTAATAAATATAACTAACATATCTAAAAATCCCCACAATGGTTCCGATATATTTTTAAACTCCTTACAACATCAGAAAAATTATAAACTTCATTTACTCGGTATTTTGGGAATTTATTAAATTTATATCGTAAGTTTAATATAACTACGACAGTTTTCATGAAAACTAAACGATAATTATCCAAACGCTCAATTTTTGTACCCAACATATTTTTATCATTTTTATGACTTTATTAAGTCCCGGTTAACTTCGTTAAAATTTATTTCTCGTAAACCCGGCACCCGATTATAACAAAAACTAACTAAAACTACCTAGATTAAACAACTAATACTTACATAAATCTCCACTACCAATCCTAATTAAATCAAAAACATTTTTGCCCTTTTTCCTCCTTTGAAAAACCGGCCACAACCCCCCCCCTTAACCCTTGGCATTTATTGTACTTAACTTATCTAAAATTTCACAAGTAAATATCTAAAAACCTATATCATATTCTCATCCATATAATTTTAGATCAAAACATCAAACTCTCTTCTTCCTTTCCTCTCAAAACCCACGACCCAAATAAAAATCAAGAACAAATCCACCATTTTTCCAAGATCAAGTTATTTCCTAGTTTATTTAGTGATCCTTGTTAGGGTTTTGCAATATAAACTCAAGGATCCTTAGGTTTTCATCATCCAAGCTTCATAATCATTCAAAGTAAGTTTACCAAATTTATTTTCATCATTTCTTCAAGTATTTACTATGATCATATGGTTTTCATACAAGATCTCATGCATATGTTAGCTTATACCACTCATTTTATATACTTATGTCTTTGAAACCCTAGAAATGGAAACCCTTGTTAGATCTAGTTGATTGATGATGTTTAAGAACCCATGACACCTTGAGAAGGTGTATGTTAGGAATAGACTAGATTTGTGGTGATTGGAAGTGATTTGGGTGGATTAGAAACTAGTTTAGAACATTGGAAATGAGATTAGAACTTGTCTATGAACCTACTGTCCCAAAATATAAAATCTGGAAAACTCAGGAACTCAGGGGAGATTTTTAACCAAATATTTAGAAAATACATTCAAAAACGAAACTTTTGGCGAAAGAACGGACTAAAACGGGTTTATAACGAAGGAGATATGATTTTTGCAAGTTTAATGACGAAAACTATTTTTCTGAAAATTTCATGCTGTTGGACGATTTTCGTCGGACAAACCGAGGCGTTAAACGTAACCTAGAGAAGCCGATATATCAAAAATATATTAGTACTTACAAAGACGAATCCGTGGATATAAAGAACGAAGAAAATGAACTTAAAACGACCAAGTTATACACGTTTTAAAATCGTCAAAACTATATATATATATAGATATATATATATATATATATATATATATATATATATATATATATATATATATATATATATAACTAATAGAAATAATATTACTACGTACTAAATACTATATTTTCTAGATTTAGTGTTGAAGAATTATATTCTTAACTAACGAAGTACGTACGACCCAAGGCTTATTTATACGACTAATAGACGTTATTTCAAGGTTTTCAAGGCGATGAATATAACACTACGTTTTATATACAATATACTACGACTAGTTTTTATTAGTCTAGTTGGACTTATTTTTCCTAAGTATGGAAAATATATTATTTTGACAATAACTAGTAATTTCAAGTTATGAGTGGTATAGGTATCATGTGCATGTACATTCATTACACCATTGCATGATCTAAATTAGATCATTATCATTCATCATAGGTTGCGGTTGATTTCGTTCCTTGTTGTCCCTATCACATTTCACGTCATAGTATCATCACTTCAGGTGAGTTTTCATAGCCCCGTTTTTAATTCAATACTTTGATTCCAAATCCCATGGGGGAGAATACATTGCATCACTTATTTTTGTACACGCCAAAGTATTAAATTCCTTACATTGCTTAAGTTGCCTTATTACCACGTCTTGACAAGTCCCCTTTATTATCATGGACCGTTAATTAAAGTACGAGCGAGAGTGAGTGAATAGATCTATTGAGGGTGACTCCTCCATCCGTGTTTGGGTTGTTGCAACGGAATTACGGATGCATTTCATGTCTAATATATTAGAGTGTCTGGTAAACACTCATTTGGGGCCAAGTAACTATGTCTAGCTTCGGGGTCATGAGCTTAAGAGCCAATGTAAATTTTATGACTGAAATCTTATTACTTTACTTTTTACTTATGGCAATTGTACATCTGATTTAACTTATAAACCTATGATTATTCACCAACATTCGTGTTGACTTTTTAGCAATGTATTTTCAGGTTGTTAAGGTAGCTCATGTTGCATACATTTGAACCTTCATGGAGTCGCGGAGTCGACGCGTCTCACCTTATATTTCTGCACTTATGAAACGTTTGATCTTGTTTAAACTTATTTTTCCTAAATTGGCAACACCTTTTGGACCTATGTTATGTAAACTCTGAATGTTTCAATGATCAAACGACGTATTTTCCAAACAACACTTTAGGTCGTTCAATGTAACTGTAACTGTGATGCTATGGCAGTCACCCCCAGGTATTCCATTCCGCTGCCATTCAGGTATTTTGGGGGTGTGACAAACAACATCTTCCTACTCCTCTACTGGATCAAAGAATCATTCACAATCTAGTAGTGTGTTAGAGGATGTGCTCCATTCTTTTGTTGTTGACGATGAACCACAACAACAATTGGCTTTTGAAGATTTGGAGCAAGTAGATACATTGGATTTTGAGGAGATGAACTTGAAGTGGCAGGTGGCTATGCTTTCAGTTAATATAAAAAGGTTTGAGAAGAAGGCTGGGAGAAAGCTCAACTTCAGAGGCAGGGATCCAGCCAGGTTTGACAAGAAGAAAGTTAAGTGCTACTCATGTGGACAAATGGGTCACTTTTCTAGAGAGTGCACTGAGAGGAGGGCTGATGATAAGACAAGATACTCTGCCTACAAGCAGAGGGATGTGGAGTCTGGACAATCCAAAGCCTTGGTAACTATGGATTCTTGTATTGATTGGAAGGAGCATGAGTGTGATGTTGTGGAAAGTAGTGCTTCTCCGCTCTACTCAATGCTGGCAGGTTGTGATACAGAGGATAAGACTGAATAATTTGCATTTATGGGCATCTCATCTCAGGTACAAAATTATGTTTTTGGTTGTGATATTAAGTATGATGAACTTAAGAAATCTTTTGATGAAATAGAACCCCAATATAAAGAATACTATATTCAGGTACAAGCCTATAAAGGTGCAATTAAAACTTTAGAGCAACAAAAGGCTTGGTTCCAAATAGCATATTAAGAGAAAATTAGGGTTCTGGAAAGAGATTTAGAGAATACTAAAAATTTGTTGAAATATTCTGAAAAAGAACATGCAAAAGTAGATTTAGAAAAACAAGAATTGCAGGTTAAGTTTGATAAAGAAGTAGCAGGTCGTAAGAAGTGGCAAGAGGGATCTAAATACCTTGAGAAGCTAATTAATAGTTCTCAGTCCACTAGGTCTAGAAGAGCATTAGGGTATGGAGACTATATAGGGCCAGATGAGGTTTATGACCCTAATGAACCAAGTGTTTTTTTACCCTGAACCACCTTTACAATTTCAAACTCCTGTTAAGTATATTAAAGAGGGGGAAATGCACACTGTTTCTCCCACCATTACAGGAACCTTTATGCCAACCTCACCACACCTGGACTTAGGTGAATCACAAATGGAACCTGGCAATAAGTCTACAGACGTATCTGACTCCAGTAATAAATCTAATGATTTTGTATCTTGTTCTTTCAGTGACAAGACATCAGAGACCAATACCAATAGCTTTGCCAGTTGTGATTCAAGTGTCAGGTTTGACTCACCTAAGCCCTCACCCAAGTCTTCTTGCAAGTCTGTTGACTTCTCTCCAAGAGTTGCTGCTGATGAATCTACTTCAAAGACAACTTCTCTTGAAGACTTATCTTTTAATTCAATGAAAAACAATTCTTTTCAGTCTATGTAAAACAATTCAGTTTCTAGCATTGGTTTGAATAATTTTGTATGTAATAAGACATCTCGTATTTGAATAAAACTTCTAGAAAGAAGACATGTTCTGTTTGTGGCAGTAAATTTCATCTCATTAAGGATTGTGACTTTCATGAGAAGAGAATGGGTGTTTGTGCTGACCAAAAGAGACATAGACCAATGTGGAATAATGTCAATGCCATTCCCTCATTTGTTCCACAAGCAACATATACCACCAGCAGACCCAATCCTGCTAACAAATCAGTTTCTACTGATAAGCCAGTTTCTGGTGGTAGGCATTTTCCAACTAGCTGGAAAAGACATGTTACTAGACCATTTTTTAGACATAATAATACTTACTTTCAGAATGGTTCTTGGCCTGGTTTCTATGACCCAATGTACATGGGAGGGGCATACTGGGATACTGCTGTTAAGCCCTGATCAGGTTGTTCTTGGCGACATAATAGACCATCTACAAATAGGGGTTCCAAGAACGATGGTGGATCTCATTCATATACATGGCTTCACTTTAATGATCCACAAGGCAAGCTCAAGTCATTTATGACTTGAGTCTCCCTTTGGTACTAATGTTGTTATATATTTTGCTATTGTAGGATCATCCTCTTAAGAGTAAAGATATAGGTATAATAGATAGTGGGTGTTCTAAAAGCATGTCTGGAAACAAAGAAAGGTTGCATGACTTTGTGCCCATTCATGGAGGCACAGTGACATTTGGAGGAGGAAATGGAAGAATCATAAGGAAAGGAACCATTAGGGCTTCCAAGCTGGACTTTGAAAATGTTTACTATGTGAAGGAGCTACAAAACTTCAATTTGTCCTCAGTTTCTCAAATCTGTGCCAAGAAGAATAATGTTCTATTTACTGAGAAGGACTGTCTTGTGCTTTCAAAAGAATTCAAGTAAGCTGATGAAAGTCAAGTTTTGCTAAGAGTTCCTAGAAGTCACAATCTCTACACATTCAACTTGAATGATGTCCAGCCTGAAGGTGATCTAGCATGCTTGGTGGCAAAAGCATCCTTGGATGAGTCTACTAAATGGCACAGAAGGATGGCACATGTGAACTTCAAAACCATCAACAAGCTAGCTAAACATGGATTGGTCCATGGACTTCCTTCCAAAGTCTTCACAAATGAGCACAATTGTGTTGCTTGCAATAAAGGGAAACAACACAAAGCATCATACAAAGCCATTAATGTTGTGAGCACAATTTCAGAACCTCTCCAGCTACTACATATGGATCTTTTTGGTCCAACTTCCATCAGAAGTATTGACCATAAGTACTTCTGCCTGGTGATCACTGATGATTATAGCAGGTTTTGTTGGGTATTCTTTTTGGGCACTAAAGATCAAACTTTTCAAACTCTTAAAGAATTTATAGCCCTTGTTAAAAACCAACTAAACAAAAGGGTTAAAGGGATAAGGAGTGATAATGAGAAAGAGTTCACAAATGCTAACCTAATTGAACTTTGTGGGTCTAAGGGAATAAAAAGGGATTATAGCCATGCCAGAACCCCACAACAAAATGGGTTTGCTAAATGAAAGAAAAGAACCATGATAATGGCAGGAAGATCTATGCTTGCTGACTTTAAACTACCCACTATGTCTTGGACTTAAGCAATAAGTACTGATTGTTATGTCCTAAATAGGGTATTGATTACTAGACCACACAATAAGACACCCTATGAACTTTTGACTGGGAAGATTCCTACCATTAGTTACTTTAGGCCTTTTGGATGTCATGTGACTATTTTAAATACAAGTGATCACCTAGGAAAGTTTGAAGGGAAGGCTAATGAGGGGTATATTGTTGTATATTCAGCTCATAGTAAGGCTTACAGGGTATATAATTTGTCTGCTAAAAAGATAGAGGAAACTCTTAACCTGAGATTTCTAGAAGAGAAACCTAATGTTTAGGGTAAAGGGCATGATTGGTATTTTAACCTTGACTATTTAACAGATCATTTAGGTTATACTAGATTCAAATCTAACCAATCTGTGGGTACACAAGAGTCACCAACTAACAATACAGGTACCCTGGATGATGACTTAGACTGTGACTCAGAGTGTGATGAACAAACCATTGTTGTTCCCTCTTTTCCAACTAACATTGCACGTTCTCATGAAAAAGTTGCTTCTGGTGTAGATGACTCAAGTTATGCAGAAGATGTTGCTAGGCTTCTACAGCAAGAACATGCGGCAAACGAAGAAGCTGAGAGGCTTGGTTTTGAGATTGCAAAAGATATTGAGGCACTCTTGAGACAAGCTGCTCTTGACACCCGCAGGAACATGGATTCTGCTGGTCATGATTCCGTTCCTGCTGATGGTTCTCCTATTTTTGCTGCTGATACCAATTCTGCTGATGATGATATTTCTGCTGGAGTACCTGGTTCTGCTGATCATTCCACCATTCCCACTGGTCCATCCCCAAGCTTTGATGAACCTTTTACAAGATTTCCAAGCCCCACAGACCTTGGCAATCATCAACAAAGTGCTGGCATTTTCAACTCTTCTTCATATGATGATGATTTTGCTCCAGCTCTGACCAATCTTCAGTCAACTGTAGAAGTTAACCCAAATCCTGCTAAGAGGATAAACACTATTCATCCTCAATCCCAGATTCTTGGAGATCCCAATGCCATGGTTCAAACAAAGAGTATATTTAAAAAGACAAAGTTTGGTGAATGTGCTTTTGTCACTTACATCACTAGTCAGAAAAGGGACAATCGTACATATCAGTAACATTGTTTGTTTGTTTGTTTCCTATCTCAAGTTAAACCAACCAGCATTGCACAAGCACTAGATGATCCTAGTTGGGTAGAAGCAATGCAAGAAGAAATGCAACAGTTCAAGAATTAAGATGTTTAGGTACCTGTGGATTTACCTGAAGGAAAGTTTGCTATTGGAACTAAATGGATTCTAAAGAACAAAAGGGATGCTAGAGGTGTCGTGGTTAGAAACAAGGCAAGATTGGTTGCTCAAGGTTTTAGACAAGAAGAAGGCATTGATTATGATGAAGTCTTTGCACCTATAGCAAGGGTTGAGGCCATTAGACTATTTCTTGCCTTTGCTTCTTACATGGGATTTATGGTCTATCAAATGGATGTGAAATTTGCCTTTCTTTATGGAAAAATTGAAGAGGAAGTGTATGTCACTCAACCTAAAGGATTTGAAGACCCACAGAATCCAAAGAAGGTGTATAAGGTTGTGAAAGCACTCTATGGACTTCATCAGGCACCCAGAGCCTAGTATGCAAGACTGTCAAACTTCCTTTTGGAACATGGTTATAGAAGAGGTACAATTGATAAAACACTCTTCATCAAAAAGAATTCTAGAGATATCATTCTTTTTCAAGTCTATGTGGATGACATCATCTTTGGTTCCACAAAGGAAGCTTGGTGTAGAGAATTTGAGGCCTTAATGAAGAGTGAGTTTCAAATTAGTGCTATGGGAGAGCCTACCTTTTTCTTGGGGTTACAAGTGAAGCAAAAGCCTGAAGGGATATTTATAAGCCAGGATATGTGTTAGACCCGTTTCCCGGGTACTTGGACCCAACCCTAGATGAAAATGGATAAAGACCTTATGTGATTGGTCAGTCAATGAATGTTGCATTGTGATCAAACCCAATAGTCAAGTGATAGTCTAAACATGTGTTATAAAGTTATGGAAAGTATTATGTGTGACAAATAGAAAGGAAATAGACTTCAAGGGTTAAGGTTGCAATAGACCAAAAGTGCTACGATATGTAGCGTGGCCAAAGTATAAGGAAAGAGACTTGAGGGGCCATTCTTGCCATTAGCCCAAACTTATGCCTAGATAATTATATCTAGGAAAGTCTAGACTTTTCCATATTATTTAAGAGTGTGGAAAGTCCGGTTCCATAAGAGAAAAAAGAGGAAAATGATGAAGGTGGAGGTACTATGATGATGGTATGAAGATGGTTATTCAGTAGCATGATTCCTAGCTTGATTTCCCAAGTAAGTAATCTCTATATCTAGTGTAATTGATGAATTGAAAAGTTAGGGCTTATGAACCCTAACTTGGGAAAAATGAGTAAATGGTGGGATTGACCATCATATAATCAATATATGATTATATGATGATTAGAGTTGTTAGAGATAAGCATTGTTATGATTATTATGTTATGTGTTAAGTGTTTGTATAATATTATGATTTTAGGTGTTTATGATGATGATCATGATAATAAGGTTGATGACGAGGCCTTGACGTGCTTAGCTTGCAGCTAAGGTAAGTAAAATGATGATGACATGTGTTTTATAAATTTCTAAAATATATGTGTTATATATGTTGTATGACAAGTGATATGGGCTTGAGATATGCTTATGTGGTGTGATGAATATGGCTTATGTGATGAGTTGATGTGATGTGTTAGATGAGATATGGAGTAGTAAGCCCTTAAAGAAAGTGGTTAGTGTATATGATGCTTATGTGTTGATTGAAGTATAATGATATGTTATGATCATTTTACTTACTAAGCGAAAGCTTATGGTATAGTTGTCTAACCTTTTTTGTAGGAATAAGGAGTATGGTTCAATTATGTGGAAAGATTATAGGTAGTATGCGTTTAGGAGCTTAGGTAGAATACCGAGCTCACGTGTAAAGTTTGTACCCCCATTGGTCTTTTATTAGTTGGTAAGGTAACCGTATGGCAAGTTGTATGTTAAGGTCGTCCAAGTGATTTGGTAGTCATTTGGTATGTTAAAGTGTGTTGAAGTGTTTATAGTTAAAGTATAAAGGGTCGTTTGGTTTATGTATGAAAGTACCCATTTTGGGTTGTAAACGGGTCATGAGTCTTTGGAACATGTTTAATATGTTAAAGTAATGATATTTGCCAAGTTTGGTGGGTAAATGAATTGGTAAAGATGGTTTGTAGTGTAAATGGGTCAAAACGAGTATTCTGGAATAATACCCGTAATTTGTAAGCACATTTCTACGGGTCGTTATGACCAAGTTTATGCATATATTTGATGTTTATAATGTCCTAATAATTTCTGGAAGTTTTGGTGTTATGTGATGTTATAGAAGCCGTTTTCTGGAAAATGGATCAAAAGTGCACAAAAGGGTTATGCAGAAAAAGGGGTGTTTGGGACAGGGTCCATTTTAACCCGTTTTGGGTCAAACGGGTTAAGAATTTTGGGAAACAACGTATATGGTATATTTTAGTTCAATGTGTATTAAATGTGTTAACATATAGGTCTAAAGTGTCGATTTTTGTGTTTAAAGGTGTACGGGTCATTTTAAGAAAACAGTGCAGTTTAGGGGTCCATAGTGCACCAGAAGTGTTATAGTGCACTTTAGGGGTTCATAGTGCACCGGAGGTGTTCTAGTGCACTATAGGGGTCCATAGTGAACTGGAGGTGTTATAGTACACTTTAGGGGTCCATAGTGCACCATTGGTGTTCTAGTGCACTTTGGGGGTCTATAGTGCACCGGAGGTGTTATAGTGCACTTTAGGGGTCCATAATGCACCGGAGATGTTATAGTGCACTTTAGGGGTCCTTAGTGCACAATACAGGCTACAGTGCACTTTAGGGTGCCACCCGTCGTTTTAAAAGTATTTGAGTATAGTCTCATTTAAAAATGGGTTCAAGGGCTATATGTCTAAGGATTTTGTTAATGGTCAAAAGAGTTTTGGAATGAAGGTC
This sequence comes from Artemisia argyi, assembly GCA_030686995.1. Lineage (NCBI taxonomy): Eukaryota > Viridiplantae > Streptophyta > Magnoliopsida > Asterales > Asteraceae > Artemisia > Artemisia argyi. The sequence continues at coordinate 150,471,159 of CM060700.1, read as the reverse complement.
AAAGTTGGGTCGTTTCCGCGTGAAAGTAAGTGTTAGTCGCGCGGAAAGTAATTGCTAAGTGTTAGACGGATTATGTTTTATGCTAGTTGAGCTTATTGATGATAGGTGATGTATGTGTGTAATAGTGTTGATGTGTATGAGATATAAGTCCATGGGGACTTGAGATGCTTAAATAATTAGTTGGCAGAGCACCTTGGTTGGTGCCGATAATTTTATTCCTATTATGTGAATGTCTGATAGAGTAATAGTAATGGAATGCGAGTAGCAATGCTTAGCAGTATTAGAGATGGGTTAGCAAATGAATTTAAGTTTTATGATGCCTTAGTTATAAGGTAGATTAGTACTTGTGGCTAATTAGAATGTGAAGGATTGGACATAGATTGATTATGAAATATGATGTATGAGTCATAGACTACGTGAATTGATTATGATTATGAATGTTTTAACACTTGTTGGATAAGTGTTAAGTGTTATTATATGATTGCTTATGAGATGTTAAGTCTATGGTAGTTTATTATATGTCTAAGTTTTATGTGGTGTGCTTGAGAGCATGGTGCATAGAAGTGTAAGAGTTGAGATAGATGTGTTGGAATGAATATTATATGTGATGACCTAGTGATTAAAGAAAGTTGATAGAATACATTGACATGTGAAATAAGTTAAGAAGTATGATAAGTGTTTGATAAGCCTAGATATCTAAAAGGCATGAAATTAAGTGTGAAAACGATTTGATGCTTGAAGGCACGAATTCTTATATGAGTAACTAAAATGAGAAAGTTAAAGTGTATAGTGAAAACGTGATGAGATCATATTTCATATAAACATGATAAGTAAAATGTGTTAGTAATAAATGGTTAAGCGTGATGAGTAGAAGTGATGAGTGAAATATAGATTGCGCTAGAAGTCATAAGTGATATGAAGTGCGCTAGAAAGAATTGTAAAACATGAATATGATCATGTTAATATATTGGAATGTGTATGATGAGATTAATGAGAGTGTTATAGAATAAACCTATGTAAGGTTTACATGCGTAAAAGACGAGTAGACTAATGAAGTCATAGTATAACTTGAGAATATGGTTAACATGGGGTTGACGGGTAATAGTGAAAGTGTGTTGTAAGAACACATAAAAAATGTGTAAATTGTAATGAACAAGCATCATACATGACTTGTCTAAAATAAAGATGGCACATAGTGAGTGTGTGAGTCAACTTAGGGTTGACGGATGAATGATAAGTTGCATTGTGAGAATGCAAATATAATAAATGGGCAAGTGTTATATAGAAACTTGCTGAGATGATCGTAGGCGTTGTAGTGAATGATGAAATTGCTTAAGGCAATGAGAATTGAGAAAATGATAGTTTGTACTTAATGATAAAAGTACATAAAAGATAAAATGAGTAAAGATGATAAAGTAAATATAGCTTGGATCCAATGCTCTAGTTATGGTATCCTTCGGGATAGCCTAGCTTGCCTTTATGGCATGGATGTTATGGTATCCTTCGGGATAGCCCAGCTTGCCTTTATGTCATGTGTTTATGGTATCCTTCGGGATAGCCCAGCTTTCCTTTATGGCATGGTTATGGTATCCTTCGGGATAGCCCAGCTTGCCTTTATGGCATGGATGATAGCTTGCCTTTACGGCATGGATGTTTAGCTTGCCTTTATGGCATGGATGATAGCTTCCCTTTATGGCATGGTGGTTAGCTTTCCTTTATGGCATGGATGGAAAGTTAGTGAGATTGGATCCAAGGCTAGAAAAGACGGAAAGTAAAGCAAGTACAAATGTTATGTCGGAAGCATATAAGTAGGATGGTTTACGGTTTCTTGATTTAAATGGATTGGGACGCCTTTTCATTTAAAAGAAGAAATTATAAATCGCCGAACCATAAGTTTATAATTCCTTACTTACATAGATTGGGACGCCTTTTTATATAAAGAAAGATTTATAAATGAGTGGACTTATGTGTATCCGATATGACATGAGTACGGATACTGATATGAGAAAGTGAAAACTAAAACAAGTTAGACGTCATAAGAAGAAGCTATACATGAATAAAACTTATAGCGGCGTTAATGTAGTGTATGAAACCTTGGGATAGACGCCTAAAATGAATTATGCATTAAGTTAATAAGTTAATTGGTGAGCATTCCCGAAATTTGATAAGAAAGATTGCTTAAGTGATGCGTGAGAAAGATTTTGAAGGTGTCGTTTATATGGTACTTTGTATAATTCGAATTAAGTTACCAGCTTTTGATGTAGATACATATTGGTATTATATGGAATGCGAAAGTGGCCGGTATATGATGTTATGTCATGTTAGTGGATGGGCGTATAATGGGAAAATAGTGCCGAAGTTTGACTTATATAAAGTTAAAATAGTAAAATTTTCCATATGACTAGTCGTCAATCGTGGGAAATTTTAGATAAGTTGTGGTGAGTAGTGTGTTTTAGCGGAGTATGAGTTGTGATTGTGTATAGTGAGTTTAGAATTTGCAAGATCAATTAGATTGCTGCAAAGTAATCGCTTAGAAAGCATGAGAATGAGAACATGTGTATGTTGTGAATTGGTTTCGGATAGCATTAGACGAGAGATTTCGGGGACGAAATCTAAATAAAGGGGTCGAATTGTTAGACCTGTTTCCCAAGTACTTGGACCCCACCCAAGATGAAAATGGATAAAGACCTTATGTGATTGGCCAGTCAATGAATGTTGCATTGTGGTCAAATCCGATAATCAAATGATAGTCTAAACATGTGTTATAAAGTTATGGAAAGTATTATGTGCCACAAATAGAAAGGAAATAGACTTCAAGGGTTAAGGTTGCAATAGACCAAAAGTGCTACGATATGTAGTGTGGCCAAAATAGAAGGAAAGAGACTTTAGGGGCCATTTCTTGCCATTAGCCCAAACTTGTGCCTAGATAATTAAGAGTGTGGAAAGTCTGGTTCCATAAGAGAAAAAAGAGGGAAATGATGAAGGTGGAGGTACTATGATGATGGTTATTCAATAGCATGATTCCTAGCTTAATTTCCCAAGTAAGTAATCTCTATATCTAGTGTAATTGATGAATTGAAAAGTTAGAGCTTATGAACCCTAACTTGGGAAAGATGAGTAAATGATGGGATTGATCATCATATAATCAATATATGATTATATGATGATTAGAGTTGTGAGAGATAAGCTAATGGTTGTATAAACCATTGTTATGATTATTATGTTATGTGTTAAGTATTTGTATAATGTTATGATTTAGGGTGTTTATGATGATGATCATGATGATAAGGTTGATGATGAGGCCTTGATGTGCTTAGCTAGGAGCTAAGGTAAGTAAAATGATGATGACATGTGTTTTATAAATTTCTAAAATATATGTGTTATATATATTGTATGACAAGTGATATGGACTTGAGATATGCTTATGTGGTGTGATAAATATGGCTTATGTTATGAGTTGATGTTATGTGTTAGATGAGATGTGGAGTTGTAAGCCCTTAAAGAAAGTGGTTAGTGTATATGATGCTTATGTGTTGATTGAAGTATAATGATATGCTATGATCGTTTTACTTACTAAGCGAAAGCTTATGGTTTAGTTGTCTAACCTTTTTTGTAGGTTCTTGTGATGTTCAATGGCGTGGGATAAAGAGTATGGTTCAATTATGTGGAAAGATTATAGGTAGTATGCGTTTAGGAGCTTAGGTAGAATACCGAGCTCATGTGTAAAGTTTGTACCCCTATTGGTCTTTTATTAGTTGGTAAAGGTAGCCGTATGGAAAGTTGTATGTTAAGGTCGTCCAAACGATTTGATAGTCATTTGGTATGTTAAAGTGTGTTGAAGTGTTTATAGTCAAAGTATAAAGGGGCGTTTGGTTTATGTATGAAAGTACCCATTTTGGGTTGTAAACGGGTCACGAGTCTTTGGAACATGTTTAGTATGTTAAAGTAATGATATTGGCCAAGTTTGGTGGGTAAATGAATTGGTATAGTGTGAATGGGTCAAGACGAGTATTTTGGCATAATACCCGTTACTTTGTAAGCACACTTCTATGGGTCGTTATGACAAAGTTTATGCAATTATTTGATGTTTATAATGTCCTAATGATTTCTGGAATTTTTTGTGTTATGTGATGTTATAGAAGCCGTTTTCCGGAAAATGGGTCAAAAGTGCACAAAAGGGTTATGCAGTAAAAAGGGGTGTTTGGGACAAGGTCCATTTTAACCCGTTTTGGGTCAAACGGGTTAAGAATTTTAGGAAACAATGTATATGGTATATTTTAGTTCAATGTATATTAAATGTGTTTACATATAGGTCTAAAGTGTCGATTTTTATGTTTAAAGGCGTACGTGTCATTTTAAGAAAACAGTGCAGTTTAGGGGTCCATAGGGCACCGGAGGTGTTATAGTGCACTTTAGGGGTCCATAGTGCACCGGAGGTGTTCTATTGCACTTTAGGGGTCCATAGTGAACCGGAGGTGTTATAGTGCACTTTAGGGGTCCATAGTGCATCGGAGTTGTTCTAGTTCACTTTAGCGGTCCATAGTGCACCGAAGGTGTTATAGTGCACTTTAGGGGTCCATAGTGCACCGGAGAAGTTATAGTGCACTTTAGGGGTCCTTAGTGCACAGTACAGGTTACAGTGCACTTTAGGGTGCCACCCGTCATTTTAAAAGTATTTGAGTATAGTCTCATTTAAAAATGGGTTCAAGGTCTATATGTCTAAGGATTTTGTTAATGGTCAAAAGAGTTTTGGAATGAAGGTCAAGGTTGGGTTGTTTCCGCGTAAAAATTTCAATTTTTGGTCAACGGGGTGTAACAATAAGTATGTCAGAGATATTCTCAAAAAGTTTGACTTTGAGAATATAAGGACTGCAACTACACCTTATGAAGTTCCAAAGCCTAAGAATCATAATGAACTAGATGAAGTTGTGAATGTTCACCTCTATAGATCAATGATTGGGTCACTTATGTGCCTAACAGCTTCAAGGCCTGACATCACATTTGTATTCAGTGCTTGTTCTAGACATCAAGTCACTCCATTGACTTCCCATTTGAATGCAGATAAGAAAATCTTTAAGTATCTTAAAGGCCAGCCTAAGTTAGGTCTTTGGTACTCAAGAGATTCTCCATTTGTGTTAGAAGCTTAAACTAGCAGTGATTATGCTGGTGCTAACCTAGATAGGAAGTCCACTACAGGAGGTTGTCAGTTCCTAGGTAGAAGGCTAATTTCTTGGCAATGCAAGAAACAAACCATTGTGGCTACCTCATCTACTAAAGCAGAATATGTTGATGCTGCTAATTGTTGTGGACAGGTACTTTGGATACAAAATCAGATGCTTGATTATGGGTTCAACTTTATGAACACAAAAATCTATATTGATAACCAAAGTACAATTTCAATAGTTAAAAATCCAGCACTTCATCAAAGAACTAAGCATATTGAAATTAGGCACCATTTTATTAGAGATGCAAATGAGAAACACTTAATTCAGGTGTTAAAATTCATACAGATGACAATGTGGCTTATTTGTTAACTAAAGCATTTGATGGACCTAGGTTTAATTTCTTAGTTTTCCACATTGGGATGGTTAACCCCTGATTTCTTTGTTTGAGGGGAGGCATAAGCCTAAGGGGAGGCATATGCCTATGGGGAGGATTCATGTTGTAAATTATTTATTTAGTTATGATTCTGCTCACTAACTTTGTTTTGCAGGTTTATTTTTGTATAAACTAACCATTTTTGTTTGAGTTTGTCTTGTGTTCTGTTTTGTGTGTTTGTTTTGCAGGCATTCGTTTTTGCTGATGGACATAGGACATCTTGGTTTCTGCTGATGACTATGGGACATATCAGTAGAATTGAAATATAGAACAGAGGCATTGAAATTTCATTAATAATGGAACATTACAAGGAAATCTTCAAAACAAACAAACAAGACTACAACTAACCAACCACCCAAAAGATACTTAACCAAACATCTAACCAACCAACCCATTAGTCCATCTTCCTCTTCCCTTTGTCGTTGGTGTCAGGCATGCTCTTGTGGACCCCTCTGGCTTGCATCTCTTCATCCCATAACCTTTTACAAATAAGTCCTAGGACTTGCTTTGGTGGTTTTGTTCGTCGCTTAGAGGACTGAGAAACTGGGATCCTCCTCATTCTAGCTACAACTCTCTCCAGCTCACTTGTGAGAAAAGCTGAGAGTGGTGTTAGTTCTGTTCGCATCACAGAGACTGGTGGTGGTTGAGAAGGTCCTTCATCATCTTCCTCAGAAGAAGATGGAGATGGGTTGACCTCAGAAGGTCCCACATCACTTGGTGGAAAAAATGGGTATACCTGAAGATGAGGACCAAACGTATGGGTACAAGGAGAGGCTATTCTGGAGATGTTGATTTAGAGGCTGGGGATAGCTCATTTCTTGAGGAATGGTCTGTTGAAGACTTTCCAGAGGGTTATTTCAATGTGTTGGTCCATTGGGAGGTGACTAATGGGCAAATTAATACCATACATAGGCTAGATAAGTCTTATATGCAGTTCACCTTTTTGCAAGAAATTCTGCATCTAGTGGATAAACAGGATCTGATTGCCCTTTATGGCATGGTGACCAAGTACTATTCCACTCATACTACTGAAGGTGTTGGGCTATATTTGTTGGGTGATCTTCAAGTGCTCTTTGATTCTCAGTCTCCCACTGGGGCTGGTTTTCCAGTTTGAAAGAATAATCATAAATGGAAAGTCCGTAGCTAGAAGTTCTATCCTATACCTTATGTTCATGTGGTGGAAACTACAACTGGTCTTCGTGTGTCTATGTTCATAGACCAGGATTATCCTTTGTCAGTGAGCCTTCTAGAGAAGATGCTTCGGCATAAGTTGGAAGTACCTCCTAATCCAGTTGGGAATGATAGAACTCTTGCTGAACAATTGATTTGTTTGATCAAGTCTAGGATTCGGGCACAAAGAGCTACTTGATCTTGGTATTCTGTATTATTGCCTCTTTCTTTTCTCTTTCTTTTATTTCTTTTATTAGTTAAAAAAATGTTACTAACCTTTCTTTGTATAGTGACATTCTTTGTTGTGTCAGGTTTTTGTGTTGGTTAATTACCACACCTTATATGGTTATCAACTCACCATGATGTTGGTTCTGTTGCTGTTCAAAGTTAGGAGTTGCTAATGGTTCCTTGTTCTTCAAAGTTAGTTCTTAGTTGTTGCTGATATATGGAATTGGTTGCTGCTGGTTCTTCATTTTGCTGAAAATGTTCAAGTCTCAATCCTCACGTTCTGCACGTTAAAGATCTATTTTCCGTATAGTGTGCTTTTGAATACATTAGCATCCTATCGATCCATAGGCTCAAAGATCTATCAAGGAGTAGATCCTACATTACCCGTCATAATTGCAAAAGACTTGAGTGATGAGGAAAAGGCTGCTCTTATAAAGGTTTTAAAGTCACACAATAAAACCATTGCTTGGAAACTCTCCGACATCAAGCGTATTAACCAAGAATTTTGTACACACAAGATTTTAATGAAGGATGATTTTAAACCGGCAGTTCAACAACAAAGAAGGGTTAATCCTAAAATTCACGAGGTTATCAAACAAGAGGTTCTCAAACTTCTTGATGCCTGACTGATTTATCCTATCTCCGATAGTCCCTGGGTTAGTCCCATTCACTGTGTTCCAAAAAAGGGTGGCATCACTGTTGTCACAAATGATGAAAACGAGTTGATTCCAACTCGATTGGTTACGGATGGCGTGTGTGCATTGACTATAGAAAGTTAAATGACGCCACCCGTAAAGACCACTATCCTTTACCGTTTATGGACCAAATGCTCGAGAGATTAGCGGGAAACGAGTACTATTGTTTCCTGGATGGTTTCTCGGGTTACTTTCAGATTCCCATTGATCCGCAAGATCAAGAAAATACCACATTCACATGCCCCTACGGAACTTTTGCCTATCGACGTATGCCTCTTGGTTTATGTAATGCTCTAGGCACATTCCAAAGTTGTATGATGGCCATATTCCACGACATGATCAGAAAACTATGGAGGTCTTTATGGATGATTTCTCGGTCATTGGGGATTCTTTCCAATCATGTCTCTCCCATTTAGAAAATATTCTTAAATGTTGTGCAAACACAAATCTGAGTCTAAATTGGGAGAAGAGTCATTTTATGGTGAAAGAGGGCATTGTCCTCGGCCATAAGATTTCCAAAAACGGGATTGAGGTTGATAGAGAAAAAGTTGATGTAATTGCCAAACTACCTCATCCCACTACTGTCAAAGGTGTCAGGAGTTTTCTCGGGCATGCTGGTTTCTATCGAAGATTCATTCAGGATTTCTCCAAAATAGCCCGGCCTATGACTCATCTTCTTGAGAAAGATGCTCCTTTCATCTTCTCTCCTGAGTGCATCAAAGCTTTTCAAACTCTGACGAAAAAGCTTACTGAAGCACCCATCTTAGTTTCCTCGATTGTGACCTGCCTTTTGAGCTTATATGCGATGCAAGTGATTTTGCTATAGGTGCGGTCCTGGGGCAACGAAAAACAAAACACTTTCATCCTATACATTACGCAAGTAAAACTATGACTGAGGCTCAAACTCATTACACCACAACGGAAAAAGAGTTATTAGCCGTGGTGTATACTTTTGAGAAATTTTGGCCATACTTAATCTTGACTAAATGCATAGTGTATACAGATCACTCGGCTCTGAAATATCTCTTTGCCAAACAAGATGCAAAGCCGAGATTGCTCTGATGGGTTCTCCTCCTACAAGAATTTGATATCATCGTCCGTGATAAAAAAGGAGTTGAGAACCTAGCGGCTGATCATTTGTCCCGATTAAAGAACCCTCACCAATATGTCCTTGAGAAAAAGGAAATAAATTAAACCTTTCCTCTCGAAACACTCAATGTGATCTCTTCTTGTGGTGATTCTACTACCCCATGGTTTTCCGACTTCGCAAACTACCATGCGGGTAACTTCATTGTAAAAGGGATGTCGTCCCAACAGAAGGAAAAATTCTTCAAAGATGTTAACCACTACTTCTGGGACGGCCCATATCTGTTCAAAATCTGTGCGGATCAAGTCATCAGGTGGTGTGTCCATGGGCAAGAAGCCATGGATATTCTTAAAGCTTGTCATGATGGACCCACTAGGGGACATCATAGCCCAAACTACACAGCCAAAAAGGTGTTTGATTCCGGTTTCTACTGGCCCACGATCTATAAAGATGCGCACGACTTCGTCAAAACTTGTGACGCTTGTCAGCGTCACGAGAATATTTCAAAAAAGGATGAGATGCCACAAAATGCCATCCAAGTCTGTGAAATCTTTGACATCTAGGGCATTGACTTTATGGGGCCATTCCCGTCTTCACGAGGGAATAAGTATATACTCGTGGCTATCGATTACCTGTCCAAATGGGTTGAAGCAAAGGCTCTACCTACCAACGACACCCGAGTAGTTGTGAAATTTTTGAAATCTCTTTTTGCTAGGTTCGGAACTCCACGTGACATCATTAGTGACTGCGGTACGCACTTTTGCAATTATCAATTCACAAAAGTCATGCTGAAGTACGGTGTCACTCACCGTCTTTCCACGGAATATCACCCCCAACAAGTGGGCAAGTGGAGGTTTCAAATCGTAGTATTTAAAGGATTCTGGAGAGGACCATAGGTGAAAACCGTGCCTCTTGGTCAAATAAACTAGATGATGCACTCCGGGCCTTCCGTACAGCTTACAAAACACCTATCGGGTATACTCCTTACAATCTTGTATACGGAAAGGCATGTCATCTACCGATCGAGCTTGAGTACAAAGCGTACAGGGCCTTGAAACATGCCAACTTCGACCTTCAGACAGCGGGTGATCTCCGTAAACTTCAACTCAATGAATTAAATGAACTTCATGATCAGGCATACGAGAACTCTTTGATCTACAAAGAAAAGACAAAGAAGATTCATGACTCCAAAATTAAGAACCGCTTTTTCAACGTTGGTGATCGAGTCCTTCTTTTCAACTCTAGATTGAATATTTTCTCAGGAAAACTCAAAACCTATTGGTCTGGACCATTCATTGTCACCAAAGTGTTTCCTTATGGAACCATTGAGTTATCTTAACCCGATGGTCCAAACTTTAAAGTGAATGGTGATTGGCTCTAAACAGACAACCTAAATTGACTGTAACACCTAAAATCTGAGAACATGTGAAATGACCAAAATACCCCTGCTTATTTAAAAATTAATTAAAAGCTTATAAAGTCTCCAAATAAATCCCAAACTTCAAACAATGATCAAGTTATGTTACCAAATAATTTTAATAACTTCATTACACATTTATAAAAATGGAAAAATTACAAAAATACCCCTATAAGAGCCGATTGACATAAAATGAGTTTTAATGTAACTAAAATTTATTTAAAAAGGGTATATATCATGTAATTATGGAAGATAATTATCACCAAATCAATTGCCAACCTAAATCACGAAATTTCTGGTCCCTAAAACCCTCATCACACGGCATATCTCCAATATATACAAATCCATACCATTTTCTTTTTCTAAACCCTAGCCGATTACAATAAAAACACACAAACAAATTCACCTAGCCTCCATTCGACTCTCTAATAATCCCTAAGCATTTTTCTGAGATCAAACAACATTCAAGAGGTGCTAGAAAAATACTCTCACGAATTTTTGAAGCCTGGTACGATCGTGGTGGCTTTTTCTCCTTGTCGAGTACAAAAACAAGGTAATTTTGTTTATACCTCATTCGACCTCCATGAAATTTATTTCTTATTTTTCCTGAGTTTCTCACATGATATAAGACCCACGAAAAATAATTACAAGGTTGCTAGATCGTTGGGGAATGCATGAGGATTTTGGTTCGTTTTGCCCTATACGCATGTACAACAATTTGTACAGCTTGTTCCACACGTCCAACAATTGGTTTGGTATTTTTCTCAGGTCCCTTATACCTTATGATCATCAAATAAAATGGTTGGTTCGATCCATGCATGCTCTATAACGTTTTCATGAATTAAAACCCTAAAAACGTGTAAAATTGTGTAATACACCATACGACTCACAACAATTCTTAATAAAATTTATATACACTTGTTATGATGTAATATAACCTGGAAAATTATTGGAAAGAATTACCATGGCCTAAATCTTGTGTTTCGAATTTATTTTGGTTAATTGGGTTTTAATTAAAACCGCATAAAAGAAAAAGGGAAAAATTCCATACGATCTGGTCTTTGAAGATTAGGGTTTGCTTTTAATGATATTAAATGGCTTTCAATGATTATGTAATGATTAAAATGGATTTGATGGATTAGGGTTTCTATTTCATGTATTTTAAGGTTTATACGATTTGTATAAAAAGTCTTGGGTGAGTTTTGTAACTTTTAAAACTTAAGGGTTATTTTTAGAACTTCATTGGATCATATATAATTCGACAAAAATATAACTTAAGGGTGCTATGTGTAATTTTTGTATTTAAAGGGATTAAAATGTTTATTTAATAAAGTATTATTCGATTTGGAAGATAAATATAAAGTGAGGGACTAAACATGTAATTTCTGGAAAATAGATGGGTCTCGAAGTAAATAATAGTATGAAGGGTAAAGTGTGTAATTTTGAGTATTTATGGACTTAATGTGTAATTATGGTTAATTATGTAAATCGATTTATAATGTAATAAGTACAAGGACTAAATATGTAATTTACCAAAAGTTTAAGGGCTGTTTGTAACATAATAATATTGAGGGTTACTTTCTGTAATTTGAAGGAATAAAAGGACTTGATGTGTAATAATCTTGTGAAGGTTAATTTGTAAATTATATAAGTATAAGGTTTAATTTGTAATTAATTAATTAAAAGGGTGTAAATCGTAAATTACGAAACTTGAAGGCTAAATGTGTAATTCTGGAAAGTATAAGTGTTTGAATGGTAAAATGATGATAATTTTAATGTGGACCTTTAACTTTGGTAAATTTACACTTATAACCTTGAACTATGAAAACTTGTCATAACTAACCCTGAACTTGTGTAACTTGTTAAAATGAATGTTACCTCCATAATAAGCCAATTAAAGACTTGACTGAGATTGTATCACTTGAATCTTGCTAAATATGGTAACTTACTAATTATGGAAACCTGCTAAAAATAGAAAGTTACTAAAATAGAAGTTACTTATAATGGGAAGATAACTGAAACCCCTTTCGTATTTCTGTCTTCTACTCCTTAGGTTCGAGGAGGAAGTGATTTGATTTCCTGTCAGTCGTTTCTATTTTGTGTGCTTGCATTGGAATAAGGTACAGATATTTTGCTCTTCTTGTAAGGAGCCTTCGTTTCTTTTGATTTCTGATTTTGACTTGTTTAGGATTTCCCAAGCCATTGCTATGTCCCCTTGTGCTGTGAACCTTGCTTTTGTTTCCGTATATTGTAAACCTTTGATAAGATTCCCTTGACTTGAACCTTTACTTGAAACCTTGTCTCGAACCCTGTTACGTTTCCTCAATACTTGACATGACCTGTGCATAACCCGGTAACCTGAATATTTAGGACCCTGAAAATACTTAAAGGTGCATAGGATTTTAAAACCTTTTCATATATAACTTTTGAACTTTTTCTTAAGAGACTTTTATTATGAAACTGTTCTAACGATCATTTTATTAAAACCATGTAAAAAGGGTTTCTTATAATAAACCATTATGAACCTTCCAGTATTTGATCTTTTTGATGTGGACCTCCTGATAATGAACCCCGGCATTTATCTCCTGTCTTGAACCCTGATATGATAACTGATACATGATACCCGAGACTTGATACTTGACCTTGACCCACAGTTTGAGACTACGAGCCATCCACTAGGCATGAGGGTTTCATGTCCATATCTGTGATGCACCACCGGCATGACTAGTGTGTAGCCCTAGTGATTTGGTTACACCGTCCCTGACCTGATTTGATTTGTTATGTAGAGAAGACCCTGTGGCCTGCGGGGGCGCATGGATGCATCCTAGACCTGTCCTGATTTGTTATATTTCCTGTTATATCCTGGTGACTGACGAGTGTGTGCGATACACGTCTTTCACAACCCCTGGGAGCTTGCAACTCCAACCCTTGGAGGTATCCCCTCACCCTGTACCTGGTATGTTGAGGTCACCCCTCCATACACCCTGATATATGATATGATTTGATTTGATATGTATGGGCTCGTAGAGGAATTCTGTTCTCCTGAAACCTTGTAACCTGATGACCTGATACTTGACTTGACATTTGACCTGACTTGATTTGACTTGGGATTGTGGTGGGTTCTGGTTTCATTTACAGTACCTTATGACCATTCTTGACCAGTTGATATATATGCGTAACTCTTTTATATTCTTTCCTGACTCTTGTTACACCTGGTATTATTTCTTTTACTTTACTATTTCCGTTACTACTGTTTGTTTCCGTTATATCTGTTCACTGAGCTCTCGTAGCTCAGCCGCATTTCCTTTTCCTGCGGCAGGTATCTAAGCTAGGAGCTGGGGCTTTTGCTTTGGGATGAGAGTTAGAGCTTTTGTTGGAGCTTTTACCTTAGATGGCCACCCTATGTTATGACTTTGGATCTTGATTATGTCTTTATTTCCCTTTGGATTATTTTCTTCATCATTGAACTTATGTACCTTGACTTAAGCCGTTTTGGCTTGGCTTTTCCGTATTGAATTATGTTTAAGACTTCCGCTGTGTATGATATTATGTATGTATGTTCTGATATGTCACCATCCTTGTGGCACTTCTACCCTTGTCGGGTTGGGGTGTTACAATTATGGTATCAGAGACCAGGCTACGACCTGTAGTACATAGACATGGCCTGTGAGTCTTATGGACCTTAGGATTTGACCCTTAAGAATTTAGGTTTGACTGGTGAGGATTTGGGTAGCATAGGTTTCTGCTTCGTCCTCCATTTCGTGCTTATTTTTCCCTTATGTTTTGCTAATCCCTTTCCATGATCATTCAGATGGTGAACACCCGCTTTACTCAGTACACTAATGGGGATGATGATGTCCCTGATTTCCAAGCTATGATTAACGCTGCTTTGGAAGCTGCTATTCCACGAGTAGTGACTGAAGTGGCCAATAACATCAGGAATGGGCCGAGTTCTTCTGGTAGTGGTGCTAGACCTCCTACTCCACCCAATGCTCAACCTGATGCTCCACCTACTGCTCCCCCAACTGGTATCCATGTGTGGATCGAGAGGTTTAATAAGCTTAAGCCTCTCTCCTTCAAGTCCGCTGCTACTCCCCATGAAGCGGAGGACTGGATCACACATGTTGAGAAGTTGTTTCGTGTTCTGGGATGTGGTGATGAGTTTAAAACTCGTTTGGCCACATTCAAATTGGAAGGTGATGCTCAGAACTGGTGGACTGCTCTTGTTCAGGCCAAAGGGGATGATTTTGCTGAGACTTGTTCGTGGGCTGATTTCATTGAGGCATTTTACAGACAGTATATTCCTATGGCTGAGCAACTAAGGTATGAGAGGGATTACGGGTCGATTCGTCAGGGTGATCAGGAGTCGTCAGGAGAGTTTATGCAGCGATTTTTGCGTCTGGCTAGTTTTGTCGGACCAGAGGTCACTGGGGATGCTTTTCGTCAGGCTCGTCACTTTAAGTGGGCTTTGAAGAAGTGGGTGTTGGACAAGATCGTTAACACTACTTTTGAGGATGTTGCTGGAGTGCAGGATGCTGCCCGTAACATTGAGTTGCTGCATGCGGACGAGGGTTCTAACAAGCGGGATAGGGACGGTAATCGGGTGCATTCCAGGAGACAGAGTCAGCAGGACCAGAGTAGGGATTATAAGAGTCACCGGGACCAGGATTATGAGCGGAAGGGGCAATCTAATAGGGGTTTGGAACCACGAGATCGGGCGGACCGTGGTCATGATCAGCGAGGTCGGGATTCAAGGTCAGCTTCTAGGAAGGATGGCGATCGTCGAGGGCGCAGCGACAGTCAGGGGTCAGTTAGTTGTCCACAGTGTGGGAAGAATCATACGGGATTTTGTCGTACGACTTCTGGAGCTTGTTTTAGGTGTGGTTCGAGGGAGCATAAGTTGAAAGATTGTCCTAGGCGGAACCCGGCACCACTTGAGAAATATCTTGACCCTCCTTCTCCTACTCCAACTACCGGTCGTGTTTTCTCACTTTCTCGTGACCAGGCAGATAAGGCGTCTGGTATGTCCTTATTTTGTTTTCCGTTCTTTTTCATTCCTATGTCTTTGCAAATTTCGAGGACGAAATTTTTCTTTTTAGAGGGGAAGAAGTTGTAACACCTAAAATCTGAGAACATGTGAAATGACCAAAATACCCCTGCTTATTTAAAAATTAATTAAAAGCTTATAAAGTCTCCAAATAAATCCCAAACTTCAAACAATGATCAAGTTATGTTACCAAATAATTTTAATAACTTCATTACACATTTATAAAAATGGAAAAATTACAAAAATACCCCTCTAAGAGCCGATTGACATAAAATGAGTTTTAATGTAACTAAAATTTATTTAAAAAGGGTATATATCATGTAATTATGGAAGATAATTATCACCAAATCAATTGCCAACCTAAATCACGAAATTTCTGGTCCCTAAAACCCTCATCACACGGCATATCTCCAATATATACAAATCCATACCATTTTCTTTTTCTAAACCCTAGCCGATTACAATAAAAACACACAAACAAATTCACCTAGCCTCCATTCGACTCTCTAATAATCCCTAAGCATTTTTCTGAGATCAAACAACATTCAAGAGGTGCTAGAAAAATACTCTCACGAATTGTTGAAGCCTGGTACGATCGTGGTGGCTTTTTCTCCTTGTCGAGTACAAAAACAAGGTAATTTTGTTTATACCTCATTCGACCTCCATGAAATTTATTTCTTATTTTTCCTGAGTTTCTCACATGATATAAGACCCACGAAAAATAATTACAAGGTTGCTAGATCGTTGGGGAAGGCGTGAGGATTTTGGTTCATTTTGCCCTATACGCGTGTACAACAATTCGTACAGCTTGTTCCACACGTCCAACAATTGGTTTGGTATTTTTCTCAGGTCCCTTATACCTTATGATCATCAAATAAAATGGTTGGTTCGATCCATGCATGTTCTATAACGTTTTCATGAATTAAAACCCTAAAAACGTGTAAAATTGTGTAATACACCATACGACTCACAACAATTCTTAATAAAATTTATATACACTTGTTATGATGTAATATAACCTGGAAAATTATTGGAAAGAATTACCATGGCCTAAATCTTGTGTTTCGAATTTATTTTGGTTAATTGGGTTTTAATTAAAACCGCATAAAAGAAAAAGGGAAAAATTCCATACGATCTGGTCTTTGAAGATTAGGGTTTGCTTTTAATGATATTAAATGGCTTTCAATGATTATGTAATGATTAAAATGGATTTGATGGATTAGGGTTTCTATTTCATGTATTTTAAGGTTTATACGATTTGTATAAAAAGTCTTGGGTGAGTTTTGTAACTTTTAAAACTTAAGGGTTATTTTTAGAACTTCATTGGATCATATATAATTCGACAAAAATATAACTTAAGGGTGCTATGTGTAATTTTTGTATTTAAAGGGATTAAAATGTTTATTTAATAAAGTATTATTCGATTTGGAAGATAAATATAAAGTGAGGGACTAAACATGTAATTTCTGGAAAATAGATGGGTCTCGAAGTAAATAATAGTATGAAGGGTAAAGTGTGTAATTTTGAGTATTTATGGACTTAATGTGTAATTATGGTTAATTATGTAAATCGATTTATAATGTAATAAGTACAAGGACTAAATATGTAATTTACCGAAAGTTTAAGGGCTGTTTGTAACATAATAATATTGAGGGTTACTTTCTGTAATTTGAAGGAATAAAAGGACTTGATGTGTAATAATCTTGTGAAGGTTAATTTGTAAATTATATAAGTATAAGGTTTAATTTGTAATTAATTAATTAAAAGGGTGTAAATCGTAAATTACGAAACTTGAAGGCTAAATGTGTAATTCTGGAAAGTATAAGTGTTTGAATGGTAAAATGATGATAATTTTAATGTGGACCATTAACTTTGGTAAATTTACACTTATAACCTTGAACTATGAAAACTTGTCATAACTAACCCTGAACTTGTCTAACTTGTTAAAATGAATGTTACCTCCATAATAAGCCAATTAAAGACTTGACTGAGATTGTATCACTTGAATCTTGCTAAATATGGTAACTTACTAATTATGGAAACCTGCTAAAAATAGAAAGTTACTAAAATAGAAGTTACTTATAATGGGAAGATAACTGAAACCCCTTTCGTATTTCTGTCTTCTACTCCTTAGGTTCGAGGAGGAAGTGATTTGATTTCCTGTCAGTCGTTTCTATTTTGTGTGCTTGCATTGGAATAAGGTACAGATATTCTGCTCTTCTTGTAAGGAGCCTTCGTTTCTTTTGATTTCTGATTTTGACTTGTTTAGGATTTCCCAAGCCATTGCTATGTCCCCTTGTGCTGTGAACCTTGCTTTTGTTTCCGTATATTGTAAACCTTTGATAAGATTCCCTTGACTTGAACCTTTACTTGAAACCTTGTCTCGAACCCTGTTACGTTTCCTCAATACTTGACATGACCTGTGCATAACCCGGTAACCTGAATATTTAGGACCCTGAAAATACTTAAAGGTGCATAGGATTTTAAAACCTTTTCATATATAACTTTTGAACTTTTTCTTAAGAGACTTTTATTATGAAACTGTTCTAACGATCATTTTATTAAAACCATGTAAAAAGGGTTTCTTATAATAAACCATTATGAACCTTCCAGTATTTGATCTTTTTGATGTGGACCTCCTGATAATGAACCCCGGCATTTATCTCCTGTCTTGAACCCTGATATGATAACTGATACATGATACCCGAGACTTGATACTTGACCTTGACCCACAGTTTGAGACTACGAGCCATCCACTAGGCATGAGGGTTTCATGTCCATGTCTGTGATGCACCACAGGCATGACTAGTGTGTAGCCCTAGTGATTTGGTTACACCGTCCCCGACCTGATTTGATTTGTTATGTAGAGAAGACCCTGTGGCCTGCGGGGGCGCATGGATGCATCCTAGACCTGTCCTGATTTGTTATATTTCCTGTTATATCCTGGTGACTGACGAGTGTGTGCGATACACGTCTTTCACAACCCCTGGGAGCTTGCAACTCCAACCCTTGGAGGTATCCCCTCACCCTGTACCTGGTATGTTGAGGTCACCCCTCCATACACCCTGATATATGATATGATTTGATTTGATATGTATGGGCTCGTAGAGGAATTCTGTTCTCCTGAAACCTTGTAACCTGATGACCTGATACTTGACTTGACATTTGACCTGACTTGATTTGACTTGGGATTGTGGTGGGTTCTGGTTTCATTTACAGTACCTTATGACCATTCTTGACCAGTTGATATATATGCGTAACTCTTTTATATTCTTTCCTGACTCTTGTTACACCTGGTATTATTTCTTTTACTTTACTATTTCCGTTACTACTGTTTGTTTCCGTTATATCTGTTCACTGAGCTCTCGTAGCTCAGCCGCATTTCCTTTTCCTGCGGCAGGTATCTAAGCTAGGAGCTGGGGCTTTTGCTTTGGGATGAGAGTTAGAGCTTTTGTTGGAGCTTTTACCTTAGATGGCCACCCTATGTTATGACTTTGGATCTTGATTATGTCTTTATTTCCCTTTGGATTATTTTCTTCATCATTGAACTTATGTACCTTGACTTAAGCCGTTTTGGCTTGGCTTTTCCGTATTAAATTATGTTTAAGACTTCCGCTGTGTATGATATTATGTATGTATGTTCTGATATGTCACCATCCTTGTGGCACTTCTACCCTTGTCGGGTTGGGGTGTTACATTGACCAAGTAAATGGTCAACAAAGTCAAATAACTTAGAGTCAATGCTTCCGGGTGATATAGGGTATCACCAGGTCGTTATGTCCCAACCAGGTGTGGATGGTATCCAAACGTGTTTGTGATCGGGTGAATTTGGACAGAAAAGGGTTGTGAATGATTACACTACTGAAATATACAAGGAATAGCTTAAATAAGCTATATTAACAGGATTGTAAAATTAAAAAACCTAGAAACGTTTAAAACCTAAAAACGCGTACACTCAAATTAAAGTTACGTGAACGTACGAAATAACACGCGAGTTTTGGTGAAATAAAATACTTACAGATATGAAAATTATATTTTTACAACCCTAATAATAAAAGAAAATTTTTAGAAAAAGAAAATAAATTTTTACACTATTTAATTATTTATTATTAATTAATTACTAATTTCCTAAATATTTAAACTAATTTAAATTATACTAAAATACAAATAATTATGAAATTAACTTAGAAAAATAAAATTAAAACTTGGAAAAATCTAAAATAATATAAAACTAATTTTAAAACAGAAAATACATTTTTAAGAATTTTTAAATAATTATTACTAATCAAAAACTGGTTATTAATTAATTAAAACTAAATTAAATTAAGAAAATTAGCAAATGAACAGTGAAAATATAAAACTTTTTCTAAAATTATTTTATAACTACTAGAACATAAGAAAATTATAAAAATGAGATTAGCTTTTTAAATAAGCTAAAAAGCTTAAATAGAAGCTATCACTTTTGGAATTTTTGTCTTTTTTGGATTTTCTTTTTTTCAAAACTACTTAATCACTCAAAATACACAACTTTAACAAAGGCACTTTGGCCAGAACTTAAAAATAAGCACTTTTGGAAACAAAAGTTATTAATAGATGGTGTTTCAAGTTTATTAGGACTTATGGCGACTTGAAAAACCAACTACAAGCTACCACCTGGGTAATTAAGCTAAGCTTATTGGCTTTCCAAAAAGCTAATGGGTGACCCCTAGGTCCCACAAATGAAGTCAAGGGAGGGCATGAGAGATATGCAAAATGGATGATGACCCAGCATGTGTCAAGAAATGGACAAGATAGAATGGGGCAAGCAGCCCTATGAAATAAGCTTTAATCTAGAAAATAAGAATTGTTCCTTAAAGCTTGGCTTATTGGATTTCCAATAAGCCAAGATTCAGGGTGTGGGGCCCACTATGGTGCACAGGAGAGGTAATTGAAAAGTGGGCTTATGAACTGAGTAATGGTGAAGGGCATATACCTTGCCCTGCAGCCAACTTTGAGTAGTGAAATAAGCTGTAAATAAAAATCACAAAAATAAAACAATGGTGGGATTCCAAAGATAAGCTGGTAGGTTAAAACATATAAAAAACTCAGGGTCTGAATCCAAGCACAAAAATCTAAACAATTCCCACAAAAAGTGGGAATTCTGCCTAGGGGCAAAATTTGACTTTTTAATATGAACTCCTAAGTTGACTAAATTGAATTTTGATTGGTCCCTATGAATTGAAATGGTTGTAATATGCTAAAATAAGACTATTTTAGGTTAAGCTAACAACTATTACACAGAAATGGGTGAGTTTTGGAACTAAAATCCCAACAGTGGACTGTTATTTGGTGATTTAACTAGGATTTTGACTTTTTCTCATGTAACCCCTGAATTTTAGAGTTTCAATGTTCTGTATAAGCCTATTGGGAGTGGACTAAACCATGAACAACAACAAAAACATAGAACCAAGTGGTAAGAACCACTGATCCAAACACCCCTTTAAAACTATCATTACACTACATCTTGCAATTATTAAACTACAACTACTGATTTTAAGCTTTAAATAGATTAAATATACTAAATAGAAGCTAGATGACCACTACATTACCACATACAACAATAAGAACAAGCATATGCAAAAATTAAGTTTGTGACTTACAAATGGTTCTAGGGAATAGGGTATTGAGCCAAATACCACAATTGACCTATACCTCCCTTGAGGTTCTTAAACCATAAAAATCCAAATTCCACAAGCTTCTTGGCTTTCTTCTTCCTTGAAACTGATCTTTTGAGTTTATGACTATTTATTTTGTATTTTTGATATTTTTTTGTTTTCTTATCTAAAAAGGTTTTAACACTTTCTAAGTTGTTAAAATCTTATAACTAAGCTTCTGTGAGTCTAATGGAACCAGAATCCAAACATTCTAACAATTTTCAAGTGAAGTGTCAATTTCACATTGAAAATGCAAACTACGAATTAAGAAAGCAAAACTTGAATTAAAGGTTTAAGAAATTTTGCATTACATTAAATTAACTGAATACAACATTGTTTAACTAAAAATTATAGATAAAACTAATATTACACTAATGTCGACTTACTTAAACTAAGCTAAGACTACTCTACACTAACTCTCTTTTCTCTATTCTTCCTTCTTGACTTAAATAGGTCAGGGATTGCTTCTCTTTCTTTCCCACTCATCTGTGAGCCCTCGGATGGCAGAAACTTGATCCTGGCCCTTTATCTTGTTTTGGCGGGAAAACAGGAACAAGTAGTTTTAGTGGGTTTGGTGAGTTAGGTTTAGTGGGTTTGGTGAGTTAGGTTGGAGTATTAACTGAGGATAGGGGTTGGGCTTGTGAGGGAAATGGGCTTAGGGTGGTAGTGGATCAGGTTTTGGGTTTGGATTTGTAACTAAATAACAAGGGTTCGTTTGGTGTAAATTGCACAAGGACCAATAATGTGAATTCCCCAAAGTTGAGGGGCTGAAACTGTAAATTCTCAAAAGTTCTCAGAAGGACCAATGTTGCCAAACTCCAATAATACAAGGACCATAAATAATTTTTTCCATTTTAAAACACCAAGGACCATTTTTGTCAATTTCAAAAGTTGAGGGTACTTTTCTGCCATTTGCCCAAAAATTCATTCAAAGACCAATTTTGACAACTTAGAATACTTCAGGGACCTTGAATGATAAAACTCCATATTTTTGAATTCCAAGGACTATTTTTGACATTTTATGAAAGTTGAGGGACTGAAACTGCCAATTATGCAAACTTTGTTCGTTTTTCATCTGTTTTTAGTTATTTTGCATCTAAAACATATAAAACACAATCTTTGGGATATTTTTAGTATTTTGATGCATTGTTGAGTGTTTTTAAATGTTTTGCAGCTCAGATTTGACTAAAAATTATGAGTGTTTGAGCACTCATCAATCCCCCACACTAAACTATTGCTAGTCCCTAGCAATCTTTTGAGAAAACTTAATGGATTTGAATCTCTTTACCAAAAGCCATTACTTCTGGAGTAGCCAAATGTTTCAGTTCAAGTAAGAACTATGGTACACTGATAACCATGTGATTTTGAGCAAACCACCAGCTGTCAACGGTTTTGATTTGTCTTTACCAGAAGCCGTTGGTGTTGGATCGATGTACTCTGATCAAACTACTTTTGTAGCTTGTAAAGGTTTAATAATATTAAGTAAACTTAACACTATTAATATTGAAACACTGTTTAACCTTGTAAAGTATGCGGAATCTACTAACACAAAGCTTAAGAAGAACTTTTATATAAACCAAACTTTGAACCTGCTTTGTTACACAGATTCACTAACAATCCCTAACTATTTATCGACTTTGAACAACTCTAAAACTTATAAAACTTATATCGACTAATACCCCTTAAGGCTCTTTATATAGATAACCTTAAGTCGGTTTACAACATATAATCCTTGAACGACAAGTCATTATCCCTAAGTAATTCTAGAATATTCGTTCAATATTACACATTAATCCTTAGCTAATATTGCACATAAGTCCTTGTTTCCTTCGAAGTACTTTAAGCATTCTTCAGTAACAGCAGTACTTTGACTTTTACCTTCAGCAGTACTTTGACTTTATTCTTCATGCAGCAGTACTTTGACAAACATAAGTACTTTGATATTTTATACCCCAACAATCCTCCCCTAACTTGAACTCCACTTGCTTGATTTCAAGTTTCTTTGTTATCTTTAATCTTCAAATCTTTAATCATTCAGAAAGATTGTTTCTTTATTTCTTTGTCTTCTATCTGTCATGTGTCAAAGTACTCTTCATCAGCATCTTTTCTTTCAATAAATCTTCTCAGCAACTCAGCAACATTTTGGTACAGTAATCATCAAATCTTTAAAAGTTTCATACTATTCTCATCACTTCCAGGTGTGTTAACTCCTGTAAGAGGTGAATCATTGAAAATTATGATTTTTAGCAAATCATCAGCTATCAACAGATTTGAGTAGTCTTTACCAATATCCGTTTGCTTTTGGACTAATTAGTTCTTTGATATAAATCATGGTGAACTAATTACCAAAAATGGATTTTCCATAGCCTTTACCACAAGCCATTTTTCTTGTGGGCTAGCCAACTCTTTACTTATACAGATATGGTGAGTTGAAACCATACAATTTTTAGTAAATTGTCAACTAAAAACGGATTTGATTATCATATCAGAGCCGTACCCTCATGATGAGTTAAACTCTTTCTTGTCTGTTAAACATGGTGAGTTGATTACCATTTGTTGTGCAGTATAAATACTAACACCATGTGTTTCTTTTCAAATCCTTTTACTTTTCTTTTAAACATCAAAACACTTTATTTTATTTTAAAGGACTTATACTGGTTTATATCAGCAAGCAGTACTTTGTTAAGTACTGTTTGTCTTTGCAGTACTTTCAAAAATACTTATTTTACAAAACAAATCATACCAGTATTATGCAATATTACTCTTTAGACTTGATCCATCTGATAAATAGCTTAATAACATCCAAAGCTACCTCAGATTCATCTTCAAGTTCCATTCCATGATCCAACATTCTGAGCATAATTTCTCTAATCAATGGATATCTCCTCTCAGCAAGCATATGAATCATAGTACCATCTTCCATTTCTAGTGTATGAACTCCTGATGACTCAAAGAATCTCCATCTTGTAATTTCCCAATTCTCTTGATCATTCCACAGAGGATCAACACTTGTTTCTTCAGTTTCCCAGATGGTAATTAAGTCTCCAAGCAAAATTAATCCCACTCCTGAAGCTTCAATCTCTGCATAGTATGTCTGCACTTACACATATAAGTCATACAGATCTGCCCTTGTAATACTATGCAACACATCCCATAACATATTGAATGTTGTGAAGCTTTCATCTTCTCTGTTGAACATAAGATAATTCGCTTCTTTTGATTCAACCACAGAGAATGAGATTATCTTGGACTTCTTTCCAGAATCTTCAGTCTTCTTATTCTCAAAGTCTATAACTCTGAAATAGTTTCTAAGTTCATCAACTGTGTCTTCATGAATCATCTTCAATCTTTTTGTTAGTTGATCATCTTGAACTACTTTCTTTCTTTTCAATCTTCTTTCCTCAGCTTGTTCCTTTCTTATATCTTCTAATTTCTTCTTTCTATCAACTTCCATGGTACAAAGTTTTCTACTTCTTTTCTGATATTTTCTTGTACTTTATCCCACAGAGCTTTCACTTCTGGATACCTCATTCTATGTAAATTCTTATGTCCTCTTCTTCTCAAGAAACTTATCATCCAGTTCCTTTCCTGAGCAATAGTCATTGGCTTCTTTGTAATTGGCCTACTAACTTCTTGATTGGTGGTAAACAGTCAGATAATATCAACCAAGTAATGGTCAACAAGTCAAACAGCTTAGGCCAATACTCCGGTGAGTTTAGTGTTTCCCCGGATCGTTAGATCCCAACGAGGCGTGAAATCTGAAATAAAACGACTTCGAGATCAGGTGAATTGAACAGGAAAAGGGTTTAAGTGATTGTACTACTGAAATATAAGTGTGAATAGCTTTAATAAGCTATATCAACTAATACGTGAAATCAGATAAGTACAAGTGAAAAAGGGACTGGAAAACATAAACGTTTAATAATTAAACGTAAACAAAAACAACTTTAACTATAGTAGGAGTTTGCAAGCCTTAGGGGCTTAAATGCAAATTAAATAAACTTTGAAATATTTATTTTAATATTACTAATTTATTTAAAATTTAATAAAACCTAAAAAATGTAAAAAGATATAAAATATACGTTTATATTTAAGTAAACGTAAACGTACAAAATTTAAACGTGAATTCTGTAAAATATAATTTCCACAAATATGAAAATTATATTTTTGGAATCCTAAACTTATTAGAAAATTATTATAAAATTAAAATTATTTTTATAACTATTTAAATAATTATTATTATTTAATAACTATTTTTAATTAGTTAATAATTCACTAATAATTAGAAAAATATAAAATAAGTCTAGAAATGCAAAATTAAAATTTCTAAAAGTCTAAAATATTGTAAAACTTATTTTAAAATTAAAATTATATTTTTCACACTATTTATCTATTTATTATTAATTAATTATTATTTAATTATTATTTAACTAATTATATTGATTTAAATTATTATAAATACTAAAAAGATTTAGATAATTATGAAAAATTTTATATATCTAATTAACCATCACAGGAATCCTAAAAAATTATAAAAAGTTTATATTATGTACTTTTAATCTAATTTACTAATAATTATTCTATTTATTAATTATTTATCAATTAAACTAATTATATTATTGAAAATAGAAAATGAACAGTATAAATCCTAGAAAAATTTAAAAAATTGTTTTACCTTATATAAAAGCTATAAAAATTATAAAAACTATGTGGTACTTTATAAAATATAATTATGCTATTTAATTATTATTTATTAATTAATTATTAATTTAACTAATATTAATTCTAAAAAACACTAGATGACAAAAGAAAAATCTGGAAAAATTTATAAAACTACTTTAATATATAAGATATTTAATAAAAATATAAAATAGCCGAAGTGCTTATAAATAAGCTAAAAAGAAAATTAAATAGATAATTTCTATTAAAAAGAAGCTATCACTATAATTAAGTTTGGTTTTTTTTGTCTTTCTTTTATAAAACTAATAAAATACTTAAAATAAGAAACTTTAATAAAGGGAAATAATTTATGAACTCAAAATAAGCACTAAGAGTGCTTATTACCAAAACAGTTTGACCTTTGTTGACTTGGTTAAGAAATAAGCTCAACTGAGCTTGTGTGGGGTCCACAAGGTGTATTCTGGTTCCCTTGACTTATGTGAACTAGTTTGAGTGAGTTTCAATCAAATAAGCTCAACAAATAAGCCACACAACAACAATAAGCACTTGCTTGTTGTTGTTACTGAGACAGATTTGGGGACAGAGTTTTGATGCAAAACTAAGTGGGGTCCACTGGTCTAGAGGTCAAACTAGTGGTCAACTTTCACTCCCTGGTAGGAGGGGGGTTGTAAGGATCCAAATTTGAGGTGTGGGACCCACTGGGTTAACCACAATTGACCACCAAAGTTGGGTGAGTGAGATGGGGTTTGAGTGCACAGGGCATAAGCTTGCCCTGCAGGTGTGTTACAAGGGCAAAATTGTCCACTAAAAAAATCTCAAAAATATAACAACAATGGAAATCACAAGTACAGATGGTAGACTAATCACACAACAAATTTCAAACTCTAAATCCAAACACAAAATTCAGATTAATTCATGCCATTTTGGTGATTTTCTGCACAAGTACTTTTTGACTTTTTATAATAACTTTGCACTTTGACTTTTGTGAGTTTTGATTGGTCCTAAATGATTGTAGATGACATAATAAGCTTAAGTAAGGCTAGTTTAAGCTTAAGAAACAACTGATAAGCTTATATGAGTGATTATGGTACTCAAATCCTAACACAGTTAACTGTGTAGGGAATTTTCATATGATTTTGACTATCTTTCAAAGTAACCAAAAGATTTGTGACTTGTATGACCTATGTATACCTAATGGAACATGTAGCAAACAGAAGTAACCCAAGAATCCCACTGAGACTCAATGAAATCCACACAACCAAACACTCTTTTATATTGACTGTAGTGGTATTTTTCAAAGTAAGTGAAGGTTTTAACCAAATCTACCAATACAGAAACTTATGTTATGATTACTTAAACTTATTAAAACACAATGATGTCAATAATCTCAACAAAAACTCATAATTCCACAAAATGCTATATTTAACTGAAAATTAAAATACTAAACAACCTTTGATTTCAATAAACAACTAAGCTATTTATGTTTATACTATTACTAAATAACTCCAAACAAACATAAATATCACAGATTTAAGCTAAGATAACTATGATCATACAAAATAAACTTAAAAATAAATATGAAGCTTACAAGGTGTGACTGTGAGAACCAAACCAAGAACCAAGATCAATTATGTGACTCCCATGAGTCTCTAAACCGTAATCCAAAGCTGCTTCCTTTCCCAAATCACTCTGAATCAGAATCCAAACCAAAATATTGTACAGTTTGACTTTTATTGACCAAGTTGTTATTTGTGAGTTTAGTTAATTAAACTAAGTTTTAAGGTATCTAGAAGCCCTTATGAACTTCTTGGGAGCTTATGTGAGCTTATTTGATCCTTGTGTTCCACTGTAAACAACTACTAAGCTATTTGATATTTTTGAGCAAAAAGAAAAAAATGCATACTTGAGAATTATACATGAAACTTGAAATCTATTATTACCAAAGATTAAAAACACACTGATAGTCAGGTATTACAACTTGAAAAGCTTAAAGATACAAAGAAACTTGAGAATTTTTACTAATCGACATACATTATTTAAAATTAAACTAGATACCCCTCTCTTCTGCTTCCCCTTCTTTCTTTATAGCATTATTAGACTCCCCACATGTCTCTGAATCTTTCCCATCAATAAAATCAACCATTGGATTAGTCAAAGTCATCCAAGCCGTTTAAAAGTATTTTGGCGCCAAAAGTCTCATAGGCTGCTTGAGGCAGTTTCAGAACAATTAAAGAAATTTGGGGTTTAGTGGTGACTAAGGGGGGACATTTGAGATATTTCTGACCAACTTGGGGTGATATGGAAGGAAAACTAAGAAGCTAGGTGCTACAGTGGTGGAAAAAGGGTGGGAAATGCATTTAATGCATATGGGGGTGAAATGATGGTGTTGGGAAGTGAGGTGGAGTAGCCAGCTGGTGTGGTGAGGTGGTAATACCATGGTGGTTTTGGTTTACAGAGGAGGGTGAGGGGTGTGTACAGTTGTGGTGGTTTGGGGAAGACGGGTCAACGAGGGTCAACCCCCATTTTATTAAAAGGGTTATGTTGGGTTTGCTTGGTGGGCTGGGAAAAAGGCTAGGCCTAAGGAAAAATAAAAAGGGGGTGGGCTGTTTGGTTTGGACTGGATTGGTTTTGGGGTGTATAATAATAAAGGGGTCCGGTTTGGTTAAGGTAATAAACAAGGACCAATTATGTAATTTTCACAAAAATAGAAGGGCTGGTTTTGCAACTTTCCCAAATATTTATAAGGACTATTTTTGTCATTATTGAATAACCCAAGGACCAAAAGTATGATTTTTCATTTTTCAAATACTAGGGACCTTTTCTACCAAATCCACAAACTCCAGGGACCTAACTTGTAATTTTCTGAATTTTGAAGGGTTTAACTTGTAACTTCTCAAAAGTTATCATAAAGTCCATTTTTGTCAATTAAGAATAGTGCAAGGCTTATTTTTCATATTTTTCCATTTATAAAACCTTAGGGACTATTTTTGACATTTTTCAATCTTGAGGGACTAAAGTTGTCATTTTGCAATTTTTAACTTTAAAGGACTATACTTGACAACTTATGAATCCCTAAGGACCTTTGATGATATTTTTCATGTTTTGATTTACCAGGGACTAGTTTTGCCAATTTTTCAAAGTTCAGGGACTGAAACTATAAATTATGTGAAATGTTTTGTTTTTCATCAGTTTTCAATCCTTTTGCATAAAAACACAATCCAGGGATATTTTATGTATTTTAAGGCATTCCTGTGTGTTTTTATATGTTTTTGCAGTTTAAATGTAACAGAAATGATGAGTATTTACACACTCGTCACTTCTGCCAAATACTCAGCTTGTTTCTTTCTAGCAAGCTCTTCATCCTCTGCAATCTCTAATTCTCTAATCTGAGCAATAGAAAATTTATTCTTTTTCTTCTTAACATCTTTCTGAACCTTGATCCCTTTCCCTTTATCTTTTGGATCTAGCTCTTCTGATTCAGAAGTACTTTCAACATCTTTTTGTGCAGGCTCAGAAATATGTATGCCTCTAGTAGGTCTCCTCAAATTCATTATAAGTTGAGCAATTGTTTCATCATCACTTGCAGTATGTACTCTTACTTCTTCTTGCTGTACAAAAGTAGAAGGACCAGCTTCATCTTCATAATTCATTGTAGAAGGTCCAGCTGCAGTGACTCCACTTTCATCAATATTCCTAGAAGAAGTACCTTGCTCAGCAGTACCTTGCAGACTTATGTTTTCTGCAACAGTACTTTGAACACCAGCACTTTGAATGTTCTGTGCATCCACATCCTGCTTAACAATTTCTTGCTCATCATCTTCTTGCTCAGTATCTTTCTCTTGTGCAATATTCACATCTTCTTGTGCAATATTCATATCCTCTTCAATATAGCTTTCTGGTACAAAAGTCTTTGGACTTTCTGGATATTGCCACAAATGAGCATCTTCTGAATATTTAACCTCAGCATCATCTTTATCCAAATTCTCATCTTGATTCCTCCCCAATTTGGTAAATGATGACCTCCTATGCTTCCTCTTGGATTTAAAAGAATTCTTTGAAGATTTTGACTTTGGCTTCTTAGACTGCTTCTTTTCTTTCACATAAAGCCTAAAATTCTGAACAAGAGGCCTAACAAATTTCTTCAACCTTCTGAACTTCTGTCTTAGCTTCTTGATTTCTGCAGCCTGAGTTTTAATAGTTGTCTTCATCTTCTCCAATTCCTTAGTCAAATCAGAAATACTCATAGCACCTTTAATTCCCTCATCTCCTCCAGGTGTTTGAAACCCACCTGTGGAAGTATAATCATTAGGAGTAGGTACCTGTGTATCCTCTGAAGTAGTACCTTTAGAAGAAGTACTTTGTGGAGAAGTACCTTGAGCAGAAACAGATTTATCCAAGGAAGCTGACACTGAGGGAGTCCTTTCACTTGAAACACCATGCTGAGGGGAAACAATAGGTGGTGTAGGGGTATGTACTGAGGCAGAATGCTCAGCAGAATCAGGTTGATCATCATTATTAGAATGTGCAGAACCACTATTGTTTTCTTCATCCCTAACAGCTTGAGCTACCTCTAACATATAAGCATTGAGAGGTGTATTCCTACCCGAAAAATTTACTCTCTTATGAGACATAAAAGTGAACACTTTAGGTGGCATCCTAATGGTAGGTACATAATCCTGAGGTTTTGGTATCCCATCTAATGGATTCTCTAAAAGTAGTTAAACAAATCTAGGATACATTAGAAAAGGTTTGCCAGCCTTAATATGAGTAAGCATACCTTCAAGGATCATGTATGAAAAATTGAAAGGTTGATTTGTAATAAGACCAACAAAGGCAGAAGCAATGGAATGGCTAAACTGATCCCAAGCAGTACTCTTTGGACTCAAACAATGAAGCAAAACATGTATAAGAAATTTCCAATGAGGACTAACCATAGCTTTCTAAAAAATAAGCTTATTCAAAGGTCCTTCACACCCAATGTCTCTGAGTGTGTTCAAAATCTCTTGTTTACCAAACAAAACAGAGCCTCCTTCATCATCAAATAACAGAGCCTCTCTGATTGTTGCTTCTGTAACATGAATAGCTCTCCCAGCAACTGTAGCAGTAATGATATCCTCTCCATCTTCAACATGCGACCTTGCTGTATCCCAAAACGCTTGTATCCAAGGTCCAAATCTCTGGGTTGACTAGGATTAAGTAACAGATGTTGGTTCCAGTGAGAAAATCAATAATTCCATGAAAGTCAAGGTTATCTTGGGTTTTCTCAAGGTTTGCTATCATGTTATGTTTGGTGTTGGTTCGTCAATTGGCCATGGTGATTAGGTTTAGAGAGAGAGAAGTAATGATCGGTGAAAAGTATGAATGAGTCTAAGTAACAAGAAAGGTGAATAAGGGTGAATAAATAAGAAAAGATATGAGGTATATAAGGATAAGATACAAAAAATCACGGTTAATTAATAATTTTACCATTATTTTTGGAAGTGATTATCTCCATATCTTTCAAAAGTTTATTAGCCGCAAATCTGACCGTTGGAACAGTATCTGACACGTCAGCGTACCCTTAATAGCACCAAGCAGTACGTTCCATAAAATATGGAGCAGTACCTTCTGTTATAAACCCACACAGTATGTTGACCAAAGTACTTTCCCAAAAAAAATCTTGAATGTTGACTATTTGACTAAAATATCTTAGAAAGTCAACCCTGATTAATGACTATCTCCTTAAATTAATGCCCAAAACTACCATGGTAAGTGAACTTCAATACACTTCATTCAATGACCATTTACCTTTACTTTGCCAATAAAAGCAACTTCACCAACAACAAATTTCATTCATCTTTTTCTTCACAATCAGAACACAAAAACTAATAAACGCAATGAGTCGTATTCCTTTTATCAACATCTCCTCTGACTCTGAGGACTCCACTGATTCAGAGATAAGCTACTACTCTGATTCTGAGTTTGAAGATCCAGGATGGTTGGACTACTTCCCTCCCCATGTTCAATGGATGAGACCCAATGAATCTTCCTCATCAGTAAGTGTTGCAAACTCTTCCATAACTGATGCAGCCAGCACTACCAACAAAAAGCCCAAGAAGAAAAAATATGTCCCTGGTTCATCTCTGGCTAATGAGCTTCCACATGCTTTGACTCAAGCCCTAGAATCAGCAATACAGAACATGAAGTGGCCTGCTCCAAGGAAAGAGAGACCTCCCAAACAAGTTCTTGGCCTGGCTTGCCCAAGAAAGTAGGCTTCTTTTGATGACAAGAGAAAAACTGCTCAAAAGGGAAAGCATAACTATGAGGACAAGGGAAAAAGGCCTATGGAGTAGGTGTGTGAAGCTAGGTAGTAAGTTGTGGTAGATGTTGGTTTGTTTAGTCTTGTGTTGTCTGTGTCTGTGTCAGTAGCTTGGTAACAACAATGATGATGTATGAACTTTCTGAATGGTTTTTGTAAGAACTTGCAGAATGATGAATAAAATCTTTTCTTTTGAATGATACATGTAGCCTCCCCTCAAATAATGACTAACTAATAACTACTAATGCCTCCCCTCAAAAATAGCTTACATATTAATCATGCCAATACCCACAACTAAAAAGGTAAATCTTGAAACATCAAAACCCTTTGTGAGTAGATTTGCTACATTATCATCAATATGAACTTTAACCACATTGATAAGCCTGTGTTCATAGCAATCTCTTATAAAGTGATGTCTAATCTGAATGTGCTTGGTCTTGGAATGATACACTGGATTCTTGACAATACAAATAGTACTCTCATTATCAATGTTGATAGGAGTACTTTTGAAATTGAATCCATAATCCAAAAGTTGATTTTGCAACCAAAGTACTTGTGCACAACAATTTGCAGCAGCTACATACTCTGCTTTTGTGGAAGAAGTTGCTTCAATTGTTTGCTTCTTACATTTCCATGACAGTAATCTGCTTCCAAGGTACTGGCATCCTCCAGTTGTGGATCTTCTGTCATAGTTATCTCCAGCATAATCACTGTCTGAAAAGGCTTGGAGATGGAAAGGTGAATCTCTAGGATACCATAAGCCTAGCTTAGGTTGTTGCCTAAGATACCTGAAAATTCTCTTGACAACATTCAAGTGGGATACCTTTGGATGAACTTGATGTCTTTCACATAAACATACAACAAAAGTAATATCAGGTCTTGATGTAGTTAAATACATGAAACAGCCAATCATAGACCTGTATAGTGTGACATCAACATCTTCTCCTTCTTCATCTTTTCCCAAAGGTTTGTTAGTATCCACTAGTGTAGATGTAGGCCTAATATTTGTGAAATTGAATCTCTTAAGAATATCTGCAACATACTTATCTTGACAAATATATATTCCACTGCTTGACTGTTGCACTTGAAGTCCCAAGAAGAATGTTAATTCTCCCATTGAACTCATCTGAAACTCTTTCTGCATAAGATCTTCAAATTCCTTAACCAGAGATTGCTTAGTAGCACCAAAAATAATATCATCTACATACACTTGGACAAGCATTATATCCTTCTTATCTCTCTTGATAAACAAAGTCTTGTCAATAGCTCCTCTCCTATAACCATGTTGTAGTAGAAAATTGGAAAGTCTTTCATACCATGCTCTTGGAGCTTGATGAAGGCCATACAGAGCCTTGATTACCTTGTAGACTTTGTTTGGGTGTGCAGGATCTTCAAAACCAGGAGGCTGTTTGACATAAACTTCTTCTGTAATTTTTCCATATAGAAAAGCACTTTTAACATCCATTTGATATACAAGAAATCCCATATAGGATGCAAAAGCCAAAAATAGCCTGATGGCTTCAAGCCTTGCCACAGGAGCAAAAACTTCATCATAGTCTACTCCTTCTTCCTGTCTATATCCTTGAGCCACTAACCTTGCCTTGTTCTTAATAAAATTCCCTCTTTCATCTCTTTTTACCCTGAAGACCCATTTAGTTCCAATCAGTTTCTTTCCATCAGGTAAATCACATAATACCCAAACTTCTTGAAGCTTAAACTGTAGAAGTTCTTCTTGCGTAGCTTCCACCCAACTTTCCTAGGCTAATGCTTGTTTGATATTCTTGGGCTCTTCCTGAGATAGAAAACAAGCAAATAAACACAACTTCTGATCCTTGTGATTCACCCTGTTTTTCTTGTAGATAAAACTAAATAAAGAAGTACGTTGTTGAGACATATTCTTAGCCTTAGTCCTTGTGAGCACCCCTGAAGCTGAGGGTCCAATTATGTTGGTAACAGGATGAGTTTTGTGAATTCTGAGAGTAGGAGTTGGTGAGACTTCAAGATTATCTTCCAAATTAGTTAAATCAGGATCTTCATTAGAATCTAAGAAAAGGCCTTCTTGATCAAATTCATCATCAATGTCTTCTAAAGTAATCTTGTTTGGATCATCAGTATCTTCTAAGTCAGGCATATTAGAATCATTAACAGCATCAGTATTTATCCAATTTGAAGTATCTAAAGGTTGAAAAGTACTTTCAAATGGATTAGCAGTACTTTGGGGTAAAGTACTGGCAGTGCCTTTTGCCTTCTTCTTTTCTACTTCATAAGCCCTCCTTTGTTCATCTTCATAAGACTTAGCCATTGTTTCTTGAAAAAGCATCCTAGAAAGTTCATCTTGAATGGCTTGATCTTCATCAGATACTGGTATTTATGGTGGAACATTACTTTGAGGATCAACAGTACTGTTAGGTTCAGCAGTACCTTGAGGCTCAGAAGTACTCTTCTTCTCATCATTGGCATTATCATTTGGCTCATCTTTAGATCTTAAATTAACATCATGAACAATGTATTGTGCTTCTTCTTCAGTGGGAGCAGCTTGATTTTCTTCCCTTACAGGTACATAATTCATTGATGAAGACATTAAATCAAGATCAAACATCCAATCAGGACCTTTACCTTTAGAATTTTCTTGTTCTTCCAGAAAATCAACATGAAGACATTCTTGAACCTTTTTGGTAGTCCTATTGTACACTCTGAATCCTTTGCTATTTGTCACACCCCCAGAATCGGGTCCAGCGGAAGCATACGTGTAGCTGGGGTGTAACTCAATCCGTATCACAACACTAGTTCAAAAATGGTTTTCACTTCAATCATTTAGAATAAAATAGTTAAGTTAAAAATATTATATTTACATCGTTAAAAGTAGTGCGGAAGTAGGCCCTTAAAAGTAGTTTAAAACGGTCCTCATATAAATAATCAGAGTCTTCTATGACCATGCCATGCCCTGCCAAAACCTCCAGTAGCGTGCCATATGCTTAAAACCTGAAAATACATGCTAAAGTGTCAACACGAGGTTGGTGAGTTCATAGAGTTTGTTTAACAAATAAAGTTTATGCATATGTATGAAGGTTTCCCAGCAAAGGCATCGTAAATCCACTCAGTTACAAGTCCCGCCATAAGAGCCTTGTAACCTGTGTGTTTACAACCCACTGCTACAATATATAGTTTCTCAGGATTATATTCACCCAAGGTCAAGCATAGACACAAAGGCGGGGAACCACCATCCCAAATAGTACCTGTCACCCAACGTCACCTCTGTTTTGGACTTGGGTGGGGGGTGTTTCCCCATAATAGTACTATCAATACCTCTCCTTTGACAGATTACTGGGTGCCATTTCCCAAAGTATAAAAGTTTACTGGGTGTCGTTTCCCAAAGCATAAAAGTTTACTGGGTGTCGTTTCCCAAAGCATAAAAGTTTAAACGTTTCAAGTATCAAGTAAGTATAACACAGTTAAGTATAACACAATCACGTATGTATAAAATCAAGTATAAGTATAATCAAGTATAAGACAATCAAGTATAAATGTTTAAGAGTATCAAGAAAGTATGTTTTGAGTATTTATACCAGTAAGCAAATAGTTGAGCATGTATCTCCCCCAAAGAGTTAAAACAAGTATAAAGAGTAAAAGTGGGGCTTTGACTCACCTGGTGCGATAGCTACGATGACAAAGTGGATACACAGAAATGAGGTTCGATCTCTAACCGCAACCTAATATGAATGATAGTGATCTACTTAGATCATGAAAGGATGTAATGAATGCACATGCACATGATACCTATACCACTCGTAACTTGAAAATACTTGTTATTGTCAAAGTGAAATAGTTTCCATACTTAGGAAAATAAGTCCAATTATAGAAGTATATAACTTGTCGTAGTATATCGTATATAAAAACGTTAGTGTTATATTCCTCGTTTTGAAAACCTTAAGATATAGTCTAGTAGTCGCATAAATAAACTTTGAGTCGTACGTATCTCGTTTATGAAAAATAAACCCCTTGAATAAGAAATCTAGAAAATATATTATTTAGTACGTAGTTATATTATTTCTAGTAGTGACTAAATATATATATAGTTTTGACGATTTTAAAACATGTATAACTTGGTCGTTTTAAGCTCATTTTACTCGTTCTTTATATCCACGGATTCGTTTTAGTATATACTAATATATTTTCGATAGCTCGGCTCCTCTAGGTTACGTCTAACGCCTCTATTTGTCCGTCTAAAAATGCCAAACAGCATGCAGTTTTCAGAAAATATAGTTTTCGTCGTTAAACTCGTTTTTGGCGTATCTCCTTCGTTATTAACTCGTTTTCATCCCCGTTTTCGGCCATAGTTCCGTATTGGAAAGTATTTTCTAAATCTTTGGTCAAAAGTTACCCCAAACCCACTGAGTTGGCCACGTTTTCATTTTAAGGACAGTAGGTTTTTGTATAAGTTTAAAATCCCTTTTTAATGTTCCAAACTAGTTTCTAATCCAACCAAACCACTTCAATCACCACAAATCTAGTCTAATCTTACCATACACCTTCTTAGGGTGTCATGGGTTCCTAAACATCACCAACCTTGGTGGATCTCATGAGGATGTTAATAAAACTTATGGATCTACTTATATTAAGTATCTAGGGTTCATAAGTTATAAAAAGTATAAATAGAGTGGTATAAACTAACATATGCATATAGATCTTGAATAAACAACATGAAACTAGAAAAATGAAAGTATGGAAAGATCAACAAGTGATCTTGAAGCTTACTTGATGATTGGATGAGTTTTGAAGATGATGTAAAGAAAACTAGAGTTTTATCACAAAACCCTAACTAGGATGGAAAATAAAGCTTGATTGTGACTTGATCTTCAAAAATCCATGGTTTTCTTGGTGTTCTCCTTTCTTGGTCGATTCATACACAAAGGAGAGGAAGAGAGAAAATTTGCTAGTATTTGTTGAGGTGTTAATGAAAGAAAATGTGTGAAAGGAAGGAGTATATATATATAGCTAGATGTAGTCTTGGTCAAAAAAACAATTAATGGGGTCTTTGGTCTTGGTCCAAGGGGGGGGCAAAAGGAGGGAAACAAGGGTTAATGTTGGTGGCTCATTAAATGAGTGTGTCTAGGTAAGTATTGGTTAGATATTTAGTGTTTAGGGGTTATCGGGTACCGAGTTAACTAAAAATAAATGTTAACGAGGTGAAATAAAATACGATGAAGTTGTAAAAGTTGTAAAATATTATTCCTGATGAGAATCGGGTGTTAAAATAATTATTGGGTTGAAATATCGCAAACCGACGAAGTAATAAGCTCTGATCGTGAAATATAGTAATCGGTTTCAAAACACCGGGTAAATTAATAATATAATTTTTATATTATAATTATGAGTATAAAAATGTGTTGGGACCATAGTTGGGATTGTCGGATCAATTATTCAAAATAATAGCTCATAAGGTAACGTTTATTAGGTAGATAATCGTATGTTTACAGAAATGACGCAACTCACGCATAAATGACAAATTTTCTCCGGAGGTGAATAGTGTTTTATGAATAGTAAAATTTTAAAACGCTTCTCAGAATATCAAACTGACCTCAAAAACGATGAATAGTAAAATGATGAATAGTGATCGATGAATAGTAACCGATGAATAGTAAATGTGAAAGTTCGGGAAAAGACCAGAATTTACGAGTTGTGACAGTCTCTACCCCATAAGGGAACTTCGTCCCGAAGTTCAGTTAACGTTGGTCTCCGAAGTGTTATAAAGGTGAAGATTCATGAGACGAAATGACCAGTTGACGTGTTTCTAGGCGGCAGTTCACAAGGTGAGGAAAAGTATAAGCGTTCTGACAACGAGGGTTTACACACACATGAATGAAACATTCGGAAATTGAGTAGAGGATTCAATCCAGACAAAATTTTATTATAACCATTCTCAGTGTTGCAAAATTCATTTCTGAGTCGGATATAGGTAGTCAGCCTATGTCCCACTATCCCGGGTTGAATATAGGTGACTAGTCTATATTCCACCGAGGTTCCATGAATTTTGAAATACTCAGCTCAGTTATACTAATACTATGTCCTTCACAAATACCAAGACGTTCAGAAAGACTAAGGCAGGTGACCAAACTCGAGGTCAAATGATGAAACTATGCAAGGAAAAACATAACAGGGTGACATATATGATACGTGAACAACCTTATATGAAAGACAATGATAGAAATCAACTAGAATAAGTGAGTATAATATACCAGATAATGAGACACAAATCTCATCACCTAAGTCAGCAACAAACCACAAGTGAGGCATCATCTTGGCAGGCAGGCACGTGACGGTCATAGGGTTAAGTTTTTAGTAAAAGTAGCTATAGTCTAGGTTTTAAAAACACTTAGTTCGCTATAGCCAAAGCTCTGATACCAATCTGTCACACCCCCAGAATCGGGTCCAGCGGAAGCATACGTGTAGCTGGGGTGTAACTCAATCCGTATCACAACACTAGTTCAAAAATGGTTTTCACTTCAATCATTTAGAATAAAATAGTTAAGTTAAAAATATTATATTTACATCGTTAAAAGTAGTGCGGAAGTAGGCCCTTAAAAGTAGTTTAAAACGGTCCTCATATAAATAATCAGAGTCTTCTATGACCATGCCATGCCCTGCCAAAACCTCCAGTAGCGTGCCATATGCTTAAAACCTGAAAATACATGCTAAAGTGTCAACACGAGGTTGGTGAGTTCATAGAGTTTGTTTAACAAATAAAGTTTATGCATATGTATGAAGGTTTCCCAGCAAAGGCATCGTAAATCCACTCAGTTACAAGTCCCGCCATAAGAGCCTTGTAACCTGTGTGTTTACAACCCACTGCTACAATATATAGTTTCTCAGGATTATATTCACCCAAGGTCAAGCATAGACACAAAGGCGGGGAACCACCATCCCAAATAGTACCTGTCACCCAACGTCACCTCTGTTTTGGACTTGGGTGGGGGGTGTTTCCCCATAATAGTACTATCAATACCTCTCCTTTGACAGATTACTGGGTGCCATTTCCCAAAGTATAAAAGTTTACTGGGTGTCGTTTCCCAAAGCATAAAAGTTTACTGGGTGTCGTTTCCCAAAGCATAAAAGTTTAAACGTTTCAAGTATCAAGTAAGTATAACACAGTTAAGTATAACACAATCACGTATGTATAAAATCAAGTATAAGTATAATCAAGTATAAGACAATCAAGTATAAATGTTTAAGAGTATCAAGAAAGTATGTTTTGAGTATTTATACCAGTAAGCAAATAGTTGAGCATGTATCTCCCCCAAAGAGTTAAAACAAGTATAAAGAGTAAAAGTGGGGCTATGACTCACCTGGTGCGATAGCTACGATGACAAAGTGGATACACAGAAATGAGGTTCGATCTCTAACCGCAACCTAATATGAATGATAGTGATCTACTTAGATCATGAAAGGATGTAATGAATGCACATGCACATGATACCTATACCACTCGTAACTTGAAAATACTTGTTATTGTCAAAGTGAAATAGTTTCCATACTTAGGAAAATAAGTCCAATTATAGAAGTATATAACTTGTCGTAGTATATCGTATATAAAAACGTTAGTGTTATATTCCTCGTTTTGAAAACCTTAAGATATAGTCTAGTAGTCGCATAAATAAACTTTGAGTCGTACGTATCTCGTTTATGAAAAATAAACCCCTTGAATAAGAAATCTAGAAAATATATTATTTAGTACGTAGTTATATTATTTCTAGTAGTGACTAAATATATATATAGTTTTGACGATTTTAAAACATGTATAACTTGGTCGTTTTAAGCTCATTTTACTCGTTCTTTATATCCACGGATTCGTTTTAGTATATACTAATATATTTTCGATAGCTCGGCTCCTCTAGGTTACGTCTAACGCCTCTATTTGTCCGTCTAAAAATGCCAAACAGCATGCAGTTTTCAGAAAATATAGTTTTCGTCGTTAAACTCGTTTTTGGCGTATCTCCTTCGTTATTAACTCGTTTTCATCCCCGTTTTCGGCCATAGTTCCGTATTGGAAAGTATTTTCTAAATCTTTGGTCAAAAGTTACCCCAAACCCACTGAGTTGGCCACGTTTTCATTTTAAGGACAGTAGGTTTTTGTATAAGTTTAAAATCCCTTTTTAATGTTCCAAACTAGTTTCTAATCCAACCAAACCACTTCAATCACCACAAATCTAGTCTAATCTTACCATACACCTTCTTAGGGTGTCATGGGTTCCTAAACATCACCAACCTTGGTGGATCTCATGAGGATGTTAATAAAACTTATGGATCTACTTATATTAAGTATCTAGGGTTCATAAGTTATAAAAAGTATAAATAGAGTGGTATAAACTAACATATGCATATAGATCTTGAATAAACAACATGAAACTAGAAAAATGAAAGTATGGAAAGATCAACAAGTGATCTTGAAGCTTACTTGATGATTGGATGAGTTTTGAAGATGATGTAAAGAAAACTAGAGTTTTATCACAAAACCCTAACTAGGATGGAAAATAAAGCTTGATTGTGACTTGATCTTCAAAAATCCATGGTTTTCTTGGTGTTCTCCTTTCTTGGTCGATTCATACACAAAGGAGAGGAAGAGAGAAAATTTGCTAGTATTTGTTGAGGTGTTAATGAAAGAAAATGTGTGAAAGGAAGGAGTATATATATATAGCTAGATGTAGTCTTGGTCAAAAAAACAATTAATGGGGTCTTTGGTCTTGGTCCAAGGGGGGGGGCAAAAGGAGGGAAACAAGGGTTAATGTTGGTGGCTCATTAAATGAGTGTGTCTAGGTAAGTATTGGTTAGATATTTAGTGTTTAGGGGTTATCGGGTACCGAGTTAACTAAAAATAAATGTTAACGAGGTGAAATAAAATACGATGAAGTTGTAAAAGTTGTAAAATATTATTCCTGATGAGAATCGGGTGTTAAAATAATTATTGGGTTGAAATATCGCAAACCGACGAAGTAATAAGCTCTGATCGTGAAATATAGTAATCGGTTTCAAAACACCGGGTAAATTAATAATATAATTTTTATATTATAATTATGAGTATAAAAATGTGTTGGGACCATAGTTGGGATTGTCGGATCAATTATTCAAAATAATAGCTCATAAGGTAACGTTTATTAGGTAGATAATCGTATGTTTACAGAAATGACGCAACTCACGCATAAATGACAAATTTTCTCCGGAGGTGAATAGTGTTTTATGAATAGTAAAATTTTAAAACGCTTCTCAGAATATCAAACTGACCTCAAAAACGATGAATAGTAAAATGATGAATAGTGATCGATGAATAGTAACCGATGAATAGTAAATGTGAAAGTTCGGGAAAAGACCAGAATTTACGAGTTGTGACACTATTGGTACAATATCCCAATAAATATCCTTTATCTGACTTCCCATCAAATTTGCCCAAATTATCAGCAGTGTTTAAGATGGTTAGGGGACATCCAAAAGGTTTCATAAACTTGATGCTTGGCTTCTTTCCCATGAGTAACTCATAAGGTGTCTTCATTTGAGGTTTAATCACTGATACTCTATTCAACACATAACAAGCAGCACTTACAGCCTCAGCCCAGAATGGAACAGGTAATTGAGAGTCTGCAAGCATTGTCCTTGCTGCTTCTATAAGAGTTCTATTCTTTCTTTCTGCAACTCCATTTTGCTGAGGAGTTCTAGCAATACTGAACTCTCTTTTAATTCCTTTCTTGGCACAAAATTCATCCATTAGCTAATTCTTGAACTCAGTCTGATTATCACATCTAATGCCTCTAACCTTGAGTCTTAACTAATTTTCAAGTGCTATTATAAGATCATGAATAGCATCAAAAGTTTCATCTTTAAAGCATAAGAAAAAGACCCAACTAAATCTGCTACAGTCATCTGTTACAACCAAGCAGTACTTCTTCTTGTTCAGACTAACAACTAAAACAGGTCCAAACAGATCCATGTGCAGAAATTCCAAAGGCTCTCTAATGGTTTTCTCATCAATCTTCCTACAAGAAGCCTTGTGCTATTTACCCTTCTTACAAGCAAGACATGAGTGATCATTCTTGAATGTTTTAGAAGGTAAACCTCTAACTAAATTACCTCTGACCAGCTTATTGATGTTCTTGAAATTGACATGCCCCAATCTTCTGTGCCATTGATGTGCTTCTTCCATAGTTGCTCTTGCAATCAAACATGTTGCTCTTTCAGCAGAGTTTACATTCTTTAAGTCTATGCTGTACACATCATTCGTTTTTGGTACTCTCAGCATCACCAAGTTTCTATCTTCTAACTTGAAATCAGGAGAAAGTATAAGACATTCTGTGTCAAAGAATAACACAGGGTACTTCTTATCACAAATCTGAGAGACTGACAAAAGATTGAATTTGAGCTCCTTCACATATCTAACATCTTCAAAATCAATGTTTCCTGCCTTGATAGTTCCTTTGCCAGTTATTCTTCCTCCATCAGGATCATTCCCAAATGCAACTTTTCCTCCAAAATAAGCTTTAAAATCTGACAAGAGCTCCTTTTCTCCTGTCATACTGCCAGAGCAACCACTATCTACAATAAGATGATCTTTAAGCTCCTCCTCTGGGTTGCCCTGCATTCACATGAGAAAGGTTAGTTATTTTTAGGAACCCAAGCCATTACTGACTTGTGTTCCTCTTGTGGAGTGACATACGCAAAATTTTTGAGTATGTAATCACCACTGTCTTTGAAAACATGATCAAGAATTAAGGTTTTTGTTTCCAAAACTATTGGTTTATCATGATCAATTTTCCCTTTTTCACCCTTAACCTCTGAAAGTACTGGTTCTACCCCAGCAGTACTTTCTTTCTTAACCGATTTAGTTGCAACTTTAGGAGTTGGGTTCTTGGTTCTAGCATCTTTTCTTGTGTTGTAAGGCCTTCTAGGTTTGTAGTGATTGAACCTCCTAGGTCTTACACTTGAGTGTTTGCTAGAAGTATCTTGGTTAGGGAACTCTCTATCAGTACTTTGTGAAGGTACTGAGGGTTTGGAGTATGACCTTTTCTGATGAGGGTACCTATAGTCTTTTGAGAAATTACTATGGTTAACCCTATTTGTATAATTCCAAACTGGCTTGTTCTCCCTATGACTTGGTTGTGCAGTTCTGGTCTTTGGATATTTACTTAAGTATTCTGAATGATAATCACAGTCTTTAATCAAATGATGAGGACTATAACATACATAACAGACCTTTGGACCAATATCCCCAAATCCCCTTCCATAAGATTTTCTAAAATTAGCAGTATTTTGAAAGTATTTTCTTTGAGGTACTGCTGAGTGATCAGCAGTATTTCGAAAAGTGTTTGAAGGTACTGCTTGTTTTAAAAACTTGTTCTCATCAACCTTAGGTGCTTCAACAGACTTTTCTAATGTTTCAGGGTTAGATTGACTTTTAAGCTTTTTCCTAAACTCTAGATTATCTACACCATAACAGTCAACATCTTTTCTAGGTGGTTGAAAGCTACCTGGGGGATTAGGAACTGCATTATATCCCTTTTCTTTCTTAAATACAGGAGGTGTTGGACTAGGGTATTCCTCATCACTAGAAGTGTTTTCATCTAGACTTATGAACTCTTCATCACTAGTGGAGGTATCTACTGTAAGATTTAGTTCCTTGCCATTAAATGGAATGCCTTCATTGCTATCATTATCATAACCTAGGCCTGTTTTAATATTTGATGTTCTTTGCTTTTCAACAAATTGAACATGTGACACACCTGCTTCATTCCACACAGCAAGTTTTTCTAACAACTTATCCCTTTCAGCAGTCACTTTTTCTAGTTCAGACACCTTACATCCTAGTTTCCATTCACTTAACTTAACTAGGTAATCCTATTGTTTATATGTTTTAGCCCATGCTACTTCATTGTTTTCATGTGTAATGATTTTGGCCTCCATTGACTCTAAAGTCAATTGATAACCAGTTATCTCAGCCCTAGCCTTTTGAAATTTATCTCTTTCAGATACATATTCACTAAGTAA
Source organism: Artemisia argyi (assembly GCA_030686995.1). Taxonomy (NCBI): domain Eukaryota; kingdom Viridiplantae; phylum Streptophyta; class Magnoliopsida; order Asterales; family Asteraceae; genus Artemisia; species Artemisia argyi. The sequence continues at coordinate 150,427,219 of CM060700.1, read as the reverse complement.
CTTTTGATACATATCATTGCACTTAGAGCATACCTCAGAGCTAGTGGATGAACTTGGTGAAGCAGCAACCATAGCAAGCTGAACAGGTGCTTCTTCAAACTCCATGCTCCAATCAAAGCTTCCTAGACCATCTCTTGACTCCAAAGCAGCATATCCAGGCTCTTCATCAAATGTTGTGCTCCTGTCTTCCAATGCAACCATTGAATAGGTTACAGGTTCATCATCAAACTCATTGGACCAATCAATCTCTGACAGATTCTCTTGAGCAACCAAAGCTTTTGGTTTTGGTTCAGTAATTGGAATCTCTTTTCTTTCAGGCTTGGGTGGTTCAATCATCTTGTTTGCTTGAAACTTTGCAAATTTGCATTCCCTTGCAAAGTGACCAGTCCTTAGACAGTTGAAGCACTCAATCTTGGACTTATCAAATGTTATTCCCTGTTTAGCTCTGAAATTGATGCCTTTTCCTATCTTATTTACATACTTCTTGATCCTTGCAGTGAGCTTGGCAACTTGCCATCTGATATCAATTTCTTCCAAAGCATCATCATCTATTTGCAATACATCTTCTTGATAGGTGACAGGTAGAGATGCTTGTTGAGCAAAGAATGAACATAGAACTTCATCTGAGGTGGGGGTAATTGATTCTGATGAATTGGTGGTGACCATAGTTGTACATGGAGCCTGTGTTTCAGTCACAGTACTTTGAACAGGATAAGCAGTACCTTTGTTGGAAGTACTGCTTCTGTTTTCAGAAGAGACAAAAGCAATGTTTTGGGGTTTCTGATGTGTGCTTGAACCTGTAGTACCATTCATCTCATGCTTATACACCTTCAGATTGTTGTAGAGATCATCAAAATCCATAGTATCCAACCCTGGTTGTCCTCTGATCATAGTAGCAACTACATGCCATGCTGATGGCAAACTTCTCAAGAACTTCAAATTAGCATCTTCAACTGATGCCTCAACATCATATAGTTCTAGCATACTCAGAAGATTTTGGAATCATTCATAAGCAGAATCAAGACCTTCTCTTTCACCAACAGTGAAAGTTTCAAATTGTTGCTTCAACAAATTCCTATGCATCTTCTTGGAAGCATCATTACCTCCAAACTTCTTCTTTATTGCAGCCCATAGTAGTTTGGCATCCTTGGCATCATGAAACTTTAATAAGTGACCATCAGGAATTGCAGAAAGCAGTATGTTGAGAGCTTTGTCTTGATTTCTTTTGGTAGCAGCAGGTACAGTAGGTTTTGGTGGTGTTGGTTGTCCAGGTACCTCTACTGGTTCATTAATTTGCATGTTACCATTGACAATCACATCCCACAGTGCTTGGTCTGTGATGGCAATGTACTGCCTCATCTTCATGGCCCATTGGGTGGTGTGACCTGAATCTGCTGGTGCAGGGGAAGGGTCTTCCCTACAGTTGTGTATAGGGGTGAGTGGGGCCCACAACAAAAATCCTAAAAATATAAGCTAGATGGAAATCAAAAGATGAGCTGGTAGAGTGTAATTAGAAACAAGTTTCAAAGCCTAGGTCCTATTCCTAAATTCTAAACAAATCTCCAAAGTTTTGGAAAAATCTGAGATAGGCAATTTGACTTTTTGAGTGAAACTTGCTAGTTTGACTTTTATGAACTTCTAACACTTATAACTGATTATTTAAGTTATACTAAGATGGAATTAATCTAAAATAAGCTAACTGATCAGGTTTGAAACCAAATGGGTGAAAATGATACCCACAGATCCACTCAGTGGACTGTTAAGGGTGATGGGAAGTGATTTTGACTTATGGCTTAAAATGGACTTGGATTCTTGGCAATTCTTACTTAATTATACTAGGTAAGTATGATCAGAACTCAAACAACAATAAAAACCTAATAGAACATAGTGATTAACCAAGAACCAAACACCCCTTTATACTAAGTTTTACACTACAACTATGAATTTTTAAACTAACTCCCCTGATTTTAGGATTGCAACAGATAATCTATACTATTTAAAGTTTAATGAACACAAGATTTCCACAAATAACAATGATAACAAGAGAATGCATATTTCAAATTTATGACTTACCAATGGTATGTGACTGAGAAACAAAGAACCATGGACCAAGATCTTTCCTAACAGTCTTCCACAAGACTACTAATACCAGAACACTTAAAATCAAACCTTGCTCAGTCCATCTTCCTTTCTTCCCTCTATTTTTTTATTTTCTATTTATTTATTGGAATTTTTGGAATTTTTAGTATTTTCTGAGTAACTGAATACCAAGACTTTTTAAAAGCTTATATCAGCTATGTCAAGAGCTTATATAACCTTATAAGTCCAATACAACAAACAAAAACAACAATCAAGCTTTTGGAAAATTTTGTAATAAGAGTAAAATTGCATAACTGAGATACAAGCCTAGAATTTGAAATTGATTATCATAAACAATCTTTAGTACACTGATAATGATAAAAAAAAAACAAGCTTTTAATTAAAGATTACAACTGAAAATGGAATTACACTAGCTACGACTATTTTTAACTAAAGCTAAAACTAATACTAATTCATTCCTGCTTCTCTTCTGCTTTATAACCACTTTCAGGGTTTGTGGGACCCACTGGGTCATTTCCCACCAATCCCTAGCCATTGGATTGGTCTAAACAATCCAGGCCGTTTAAATTAGTTTCTTGGCACCAAAGTCTCCACAGGGTACTGTAGTTGCGTGGGGAGGTTTTCAAGGGCTTTGGACAGTTGTGGAGGTGGAGGAGAGTGGGTAGGGTGAGTAGGAGGTGAGGTGGAAGTGATACTAGGGGCTGGTATGGTGGTTTGGGTGGTCTGTGTGGTGAGGGTGGTATTGGAGGGAAAGGGGGTGACGGGGGTGGTTTTGTTTGTGTTGACCGGGTTGACCAAGGGGTGGACTGGGCTTGGGATTGGGCCAAGGGATAGTAGGGTGGGCTTGGTAATGGTTTGGGTTTATTTTGGTTTTGGTTTTTAATAATACATAGGGTCCGGTTGGTTTTTTAGAAATTACAAGGACCAATTTTGTAAATTGCTGAAAGTTTGGGGTCTGAATTGGTATTTTCCCAAAGTTTATCATAAGGGCCTATCTTGCCAAGTGTGAATAGTAAAAGGGTAATAAATGATAATTCACTAATTTAAAATACCCAAGGACTACATTTGTCATTTTGGAAACTTGAGGGACTAAATGTGTAATTTATTCAAAACTTTCACCCAGGGACTAATAGTGACAATTATGAATTCCCTAGGACCCTTAATGATAATTTTCCCATTTTGAACACCCAGGGACTAAAACTGTCAAGTTTGAAACTTTGAGGGACCTGTTTTGCCAAACTGTGAAACTTCAGGGACCAATCATGTAAATTCACCAAACTTATCACCCAAGGACCATTCCTGCAAAAGATTATTAGTACAAGGACCAAAATTAATTTTTCTCAAAGTTTTTACATCCCAGGGACCATTTCTGTCAATTTCCAAAGTTGAGGGACTAAACTTGTAATTTTGTGAAACTTTGCACCAAAGGACTAAATATGTAATTTTATAATTAAAAAGGACCTTTGATGACTTTTTCAAGTTTTAGAATGACCAGGGACTAGTTTTGCCAATTTATGAAACTTGAGAGACTGAAACTGCCAATTATGCAAACTTTGTACGTTTTTTCATCTGTTTTTGCATATTTTGCATTTGAAACATATAAAACACACTTCTAAGATATTTTAAGTATTGTGATGCATACTTGAGTATTTTTGGATGTTTTGGCAGTTCAGATTGGTATAAAATGATGAGTATTTAGACACTCATCACCCATAAGTCATATTCTCCCTTCTTAACAATAGGGATTCTAACAGCAGTTATTGAGGGAGCAGGTGCAGCTTCTGTCGACATCTTGAAGGGTTTGTAGTGAAATCGGTTTAAAGGTTTGTCTTTTTAATCAGAGTTTCCAACACAAGCTCTGATACCACTTGTTAGATCGATGTACTCTGATCAAACTACTTTTGTAGCTTGTAAAGGTTTAATAATATTAAGTAAACTTAACACTATTAATATTGAAACACTGTTTAACCTTGTAAAGTATGCGGAATCTACTAACACAAAGCTTAAGAAGAACTTTTATATAAACCAAACTTTGAACCTGCTTTGTTACACAGATTCACTAACAATCCCTAACTATTTATCGACTTTGAACAACTCTAAAACTTATAAAACTTATATCGACTAATACCCCTTAAGGCTCTTTATATAGATAACCTTAAGTCGGTTTACAACATATAATCCTTGAACGACAAGTCATTATCCCTAACTAATTCTAGAATATTCGTTCAATATTACACATTAATTCTTAGCTAATATTGCACATAAGTCCTTGTTTCCTTCGAAGTACTTTAAGCATTCTTCAGTAACAGCAGTACTTTGACTTTATTCTTCATGCAGCAGTACTTTGACATACAGAAGTACTTTGATATTTTATATCCCAACAGTTGGCTTGTGGACTAGCCAACTCTTGATGGAACACAGTCATCATCTTGGTGAGTTGATTACAAATTATGGTTTTCCACTGCCTTTACCACAAGCCATAACCTTTCGAGCTACCCAACTCTTTACTTTTTAGGATATGGTGAGTTGAATACCATACAATTTTCGGCAAATTGTCAGCCATCAACGGATTTGAGTTATCTTTACCAAGAGCTGTTTGCTCCTGGATTAGCCAGTCCTTTCGTGGTTTAGACATGGTGGACTGATAACCCTAAAAATTTTGAAATAAAGTGCAAAAAATTTTAAAATTTTGGCCAAAAACGGGGGTACTAGAAGGTAAAATGTGATCAAATTCGCTAGAATTCCCCCTACACTTAGAATTGAATATTGTCCTCAATATTCAATGTCCCGGCTATTATGCCGACTCTTTGAACGTAAAAAAGCAACATTACAAGATAAATGTGGAAATACGATTTTTTCACTTTATATATATATATATATATATATATATATATATATATATATATATATATATATATATATATAAACATATATTTTTTTTAATATATTATATATGGTAACAACAGCAGGGGTGAAAACCAATATACATGCTACTGTTTTTGTTTACCGAGTCGCTAGCTTGACTCGACCCCGAATTCATTGGTTCTTGGGGAAGCAAGATGTGGAAGAAACAATCTCCATCGGACTTTCATTCAAGATGTTTGGACAAACATTTGAAGCACGTGAAAGTTCCAGACCGATGAGATATATAGACCCTGGCTTAATATAATGGTAAATGGAAATGCCGGGGTCAAAGATAGTGTCTTCATTCCCGAAGGAGTGAAGAAGAGAGGACATCACGGGATAGGCGAAGAAGAGAAAGAAAGTCATGATGAAAATCCTGACTAACTCATCATCACCCACAGGAGAATCCATAATTTCTATATTATGAATCTCATCGTTTAAGCTCGCTTGATCAAGACATATCCCGGGTATGTCATGATCAAAGTGGAAGTTATCATACATACCCGGGATATGTCTTGAAGAGAATCATTCACATGATGTAAATCAGTGAACTCATGTTCCGGTGTAGACTCATCACTATCCTCGTTCTGAGTACCAAAGATTGGATTATCAGAAATCAAGGTGAATTCAGATTCGAATTCAAATAGAGGATTGGTGAGAGTAGTTTTGAATGCTTCTGGAACAAACTGATTAACATTCTCTATTGGACTGTTAGGATAAGAAGTGAGTGATGGATCATGATATAAGAGACTTTCAATTTCTCCTAGATCGGCTTCAAAGTCAACGAGATCATCGTCACTTCCCGTTGGAAGTGGATTGATGTGAGTGAGTTCATCGGCGAACTCCTCAAGAAGATGATCAGCATCAGAATATGGAACTGATGCCTCAACATACTCGATGTCTCCATAAGATGCACAATCTTCGCTACAATCGGAGAAAGTCTCAAATTGATCTTTTGGACACTCAAGAGGGGAAGGTATATCACACACATGACCAAAAGTTCCCTGTGACTCTCTTGGGATTTGGACAAGGTTCTCAGCACTAGACTTTATGAATTCATCCGATTCCTTTTCAGGAATAGTGCTAAGATGTTCATCCCCCATGTTCAGAGAGTGAGTGTGAACTTCGGGTGTGACAACAACAGACTGAGGGAGTTGAGAGGAGCTAGCATTCATGGATTGTACGAGTTCCATTTGATCTTCTGCTAGTAATTTCTCTATCACATTATTTTCTCCCTGCTTTTCCATGGAAGGAATCACAACTGATGAATCTGACGAACCCTTATAAAATTGAAGGATATCAAGGGTATCTTCATTATCACTATCATCATCACAATCGAGAAGAGCAGATTTACGAAATTTGGCACGTGTTATAGCTGCTTGTTCTTCGACAAGTAATTCCTCTATACTCTTTTTGTTTCTAGCCTCTCGTTCTTCCGCAAGTAATTCTGCCATAGATTTCTCACGAGAGCTTTGAAACGATATGTTAGCCAACTCCTCCTTAAGTTCTTTCAATATTTCAAGAGCTTCAAGACAAAGGTCTTGCTGAATTTGAGGAGTTGCATGGGTCATTTGGTACTGTGGATGTGGGTCATGATACGGATAGTCGTAATTGTTACAAGGAAATGGATTCCCTGTTTGACAATCCGAGCTATAGTGAGGACCTCCACAATACTCACAACACTAAAACTGATGTGGCTGTGAGTCGTATGTGTTGTAGTCATAATCGTTACCAGGAACCTGCTCATAGACAAGCGTGTTTCCTGATTGACAATTATAACTGTAGTGTGAACCACCACAGTACTCACAACAGGAAAACTGCTGAGTCTCATGGTGTGGTAGTTGATGGAATGAATCAGTCGTGCCATGGTAGGAATAGGGATTCTGGTTATAGACAGACCCGTTTCCTGACTCTATCATGCCACAACTAGGGCAATTACCACCATTATGAGTACTACCACACCAATGAAAAATAAGAAGGTGATGAGACATAGAAAGAATCAAACGGTTTTGGAGGGTAAGGAATGTAGAATCAAAAAGGTAGGAGGGTAAAGATGGATATTTTTAAGATTTTTGATAAACATTTTATAAGAAAGAAAATATTTTTGTGTTTTTGTGTTCGTTGAAAACTGATTTTAAAATGTTTTCGGGAACCGTTTTGTTTTTATATGATAATAATAAGAAAATATAAACAAGGATGGATAAATATACAATGAGCGTATATCCAGATTCACTAATCTGCAAACTGTTTAGAATACGCGCACAACCTCCACGACAGCGGCGCCAAAATTTGATTGGCTCTAAGCAGTCAACCTAAATTGACCAAGTAAATGGTCAACAAAGTCAAATAACTTAGATTCAATGCTTCCGGGTAATATAGGGTATCACCAGGTCGTTATGTCCCGACGAGGTGTGGGTGGTATCCAAATTGGTTTGTGATCGGGTGAATTTGGACAAAAAAGGGTTGTGAATGATTACACTACTGAAATATACAAGGAAATAGCTTAAATAAGCTATATTAACAGGATTGTAAAATTAGAAAACCCAGAAACGTTTAAAACCTAAAAACGCGTACGTTCAAATTAAAGTTACGTGAACGTACGAAATAAAACGCGAGTTTTGGTGAAATAAAATACTTACAGATATGAAAATTATATTTTTACAACCCTAATAATAAAAGAAAATTTTTAGAAAAAGAAAATAAATTTTTACACTATTTAATTATTTATTATTAATTAATTACTAATTTCCTAAATATTTAAACTAATTTAAATTATACTAAAATACAAATAATTATGAAATTAACTTAAAAAAATAAAATTGAAACTTGGAAAAATCTAAAATAATATAAAACTAATTTTAAAACAGAAAATGTATTTTTAAGACTTTTTAAATAATTATTACTAATTAAAAACTAATTATTAATTAATTAAAACTAAATTAAATTAAGAAAATTAGCAAACGAATAGTGAAAAATATAAAACTTTTTCTAAAATTATTTTATAACTACTAGAACATAAGAAAATTATAAAAATGAGATTAGCTTTTTAAATAAGCTGAAAATAAACTAAAAAGCTTAAATAGAAGCTATCACTTTTAGAATTTTTGTCTTTTTTGGATTATCTTTTTTTCAAAACTACTTAATCACTCAAAATACACAACTTTAAACAAAGGCACTTTGGCCAGAACTTAAAAATAAGCACTTTTGGAAACAAAAGTTATTAACAGATGGTATTTCAAGCTTATTAGGACTTATGGCAACTTGAATAAACCAACCACAAGCTACCACCTGGGTAATTAAGCCAAAACAGATATGGAGAAACTTGATTTAAGCAAAATGAACCAAAGAAGCACATGAAATAAGCTTGAAATAAGCAATAAGCTAATCCACAAACACCCCAGACCACACAGGCCAAAATGGCACCCTTTGCAGGCTTGTGGGGCCCACAGAGGAAGTTGGAAGCCAAAACTTAAGGGTGAACCAATAAGCTAAGCTTATTGGCTTTCCAAAAAGCTAATGGGTGACCCCTGGGTCCCACAAATGAAGTCAGGGGAGGGCATGAAAGATATGCAAAAAAGCTGATGACCCAGCATGGGTTAAGAAATGGACAAGATTGAATGGGGCAAGCAGCCCTATGAAATAAGCTTAGAAAATAAGCATTGTTCCTTAAAGCTTGGCTTATTGGATTTCCAATAAGACAAGATTCAGGGTGTGGGGCCCACTATGGTGCACAGGAGAGGCAATTAAAAAGTGGGCTTATGAACTGAGTAATGGTGCATGGCATATACCTTGCCCTGCAACCAACTTTGAGCAGTGAAATAAGCTGTAAATAAAAATCACCAAAATAAAACAATGGTGGGATTCCAAAGATAAGCTGGTAGGTTACAACATATAAAAAACTCAGGGTCTGAATCCAAGCACAAAAATCTAAACAATTCCCACAAAAAGTGGGAATTCTACCTATGGGCAAAATTTGACTTTTTAATATGAACTCCTAAGTTGACCAAATTGAATTTTGATTGGTCCCAATGAACTGAAATGGTTGTAATATGCTAAAATAAGACTAGTTTAGGTTAAGCTAACAACTATTACATAGAAATGGGTGAGTTTTGGAACCAAAATCCCAACAGTGGACTGTTATTTGGTGATTTAACTAGGATTTTGACTTTTTCTCATGTAACCCCTGAATTTTAGAGTTTGAATGTTCTGTATAACCTTATTGGGAGTGGACTAAACCATGAACAACAACAAAAACACAGAACCAAGTGGTAAGAACCAGTGATCCAAACACCCCTTTAAAACTATCATTACACTACATCTTGCAATTATTAAACTACAACTACTGATTTTAAGCTTTAAATAGATTAAATATACTAAATAGAAGCTAGATGACCACTACATTACCACAGACAACAATAAGAACAAGCATATGCAAAAATTAAGTTTGTGACTTACAAATGGTTCCAGGGAATAGGGTACTGAGCCAAATACCACAACTGACCTATACCTCCCTTGAGGTTCTTAAACCATAGAAATCCAAATTCCAAAAGCTCCTTGGCTTTCTTCTTCCTTGAAACTGATCTTTTGAGTTTATGACTATTTATTTTGTATTTTTGATATTTTTTTTCTTATCTAAAAAGGTTTTTACACTTTCTAAGTTGTTAAAAACTTATAACTAAGCTTTTGTGAGTCTAATGGAACTAGAATCCAAACATTCTAACAAATTTCAAGTGAAGTGTCAATTTCACATTGAAAATGCAAACTACGAATTAAGAAAGCAAAACTTGAATTAAAGGTTTAAGAAATTTTGCATTACATTAAATTAACTAAATACAACATTGTTTAACTAAAAACTATAGATAAAACTAATATTACACTAATGTCGACTTACTTAATCTAAGCTAAGCCTACGCTACACTAACTCTCTTTTGTCTGTTCTTCCTTCTTGACTTAAATATGTCAGGGATTGCTTCTCTTTCTTTCCCACTCATCTGTGAGCCCTCAGATGGCTGAAACTTGATCCAGGCCTTTTATCTTGTTTTGGCGGGAAAACAAGAACAAGTAGTTTTAGTGGGTTTGGTGAGTTAGGTTGGAGTATTAATTGAGGAGGGGAGATGTAGGGGACAGGAGGGAGTGTTGGTGAGGAATTGGTGGAAAAAGGAGGTGATTGGAGGGGGAGGCAGGGTTGCAGGATTTGGGGGGAAAAGTGGGGAAGGAGGTGGTTGTTTGACTAGCTTGTTTGACCCTGTGGTGTTTTTATTATTAAAATGGGGTAGGGGTTGGGCTTGTGAGGGAAATGGGCTTAGGATGGTAGTGGATCAGGTTTTGGGTTTGGATTTGTAACTAAATAACAAGGGTCCGTTTGGTGTAAATTGCACAAGGACCAATAATGTGAATTCCCCAAAGTTGAGGGGCTGAAACTGTAAATTCTACAAAGTGCTCACAAGGACCAATGTTGCCAAAATCCAATAATACAAGGACAATTTTCCATTTTAAAACACCCAAGGACCATTTTTGTCAATTTTAAAAGTTGAGGGACCTTTTTTGCCATTTGCCTAAAAATTCATTTATGGACCAATTTTGACAACTTAGAATACTTCAGGGACCTTGAATGATAAAACTCCACATTTTTTAATTCCAGGGACTATTTTTGATATTTTATGAAAGTTGGGGGACTGAAACTGCCAATTATGCAAACTTTGTTCATTTTTCATCTGTTTTTACTCATTTTGCATCTGAAACATATAAAACACAATCTTTGGGATATTTTCAGTATTTTGATGCATTATTGAGTGTTTTTAAATGTTTTGCAGCTCGGATTTGACCAAAAATGATGAGTGTTTGAGCACTCATCAATGGTCACAGGTTGAAGCATTACTGTGGAGGGGACATACCACCCATGATTGTCCCGGATCTCAAAACATTCCCCATGAACCAATGAATGCCGTTTGAAACATTAAGGACAAGTTTACCTTTAGTCTGGGGGGTTATCTTCGATTTTGACTTGCACCTTTCATGTGCCGTTTTACTCATGCAACTCCGTTTTTCTCAAAAAATCCAAAAAATTAAAAAAAAAAATCATCAAAAAAGTACAAAAAAATGGAAAATTTGAATTTTTTTTGCAAAAATATAATAAGTTTTGACACTTTGTTTGACTTTCCGCTAGGTAGTGTAGGAATAGAAATTTTGACCTGACCGGGCGTGTTGAGCCCAAGCTTGTACCCTTAACTTTTTAGGCTAAGCATCCGCGGATCTCATTACTTGAGATATTAAATTTGCGGAGAACGAGGAATGATAGTAAAGTTAATTATGTGATTAGATGTTAAACGTGGAATAGTTGGATTTCTTTAGAACTCATAATGGTTACTTGTAGTTCCTTGCTACCGCAAGATTGAAAACCCAAAAATAAAATAGTTAGAATTATGCGTTTGTAAAAGTTGTCTAAATTTTCGCTCACTTTACGTGTAGCATAAGCATTAAATGGGCCTTGGATCCTTTATTCTGAAAGGCGTTTAGGTCTTGGAACTCCCCGTTTTGTTCTATGTCACATGAGGTTCATAAATAACACCATCAATATGTAATAAATGCCAAAAATAGATGCGGTTCGACAAGCGGATCCTTGCATCCTTTCTTTTGAAAGGCGCTTAGGTCTGGAAGTTTCACCGTGAAGCTCCATATGCTTGAGGCAAAGTAATAAAATCATAAGTACCAAAAATAACTGCGGTTCGACAAGCAGATCCTTACATCCTTTGTATAGAAAGGCGCTTAGGTCTGGGAGATTCACCGTGAAGCTCCGTATGTTTGAGGTACAAATTATATAATAAAACCAAGTATATATATATATATATATATATATATATATATATATATATATATATATATATATATATATATATATATATATAGGATCAAATAGGAAGAATAATTAAAATAGGAAGGATAAGAAGTAACCACAACCATACATTCTAGATGTACCTACAAAAATGGATGCATCTTTATTCAAATTTTCCTTCTCATATAAAAATGTGTGGCTAGAAATACTTCTTACCCTTCTCCTTTTAATTATTCTTCTTATTGTAATTCATTATGAGACATGTCATCAGCCATGTCAGCACATTTAAGCAATTTTTTAAATTTAATTTATTTGCATTTTCCATGTCATCACAAATTAATGCCACTATTTTTTTTCATTCATTAGATTAGGATTAATTCATAAATTTCGGATTTTTTTTTTCAAAAAATTCGTAAAACTAAATTTGACCTTTACAAGATTCGAACATGGGTCGTTTTGTCCACAAAGAAGTGCTTCAACCAATAGAGTAAGCTACAATTTGTGATAAACAACTCAAAAAGAAAATATATATTTCATAATAATCTTCACGATATTTTTTTATTTTGTCCACAATATTATCCCAAAATAATCCTCACGATATTTATTTATTTATGCTATATCTATTATTTTACAAACCCTAAATTTCATGATTAATTATTTGTACAACAGATTAATCAATCAATCATAGCAATTCGAATGTTATACTCTCTAAAAAGGTTGGCTTCCAAAGGCGTTCCAGATCACTCAACATACGGTAATGTGTGGTTAGTATATTTGTTGGTTTACATTTATATGCTCCTTTCAATGTTCACCTTCTTTTGTGTCGTGCCTTCTCTCAATGCACCTACACTTGGCGATATGACAGCCTCCCATAGACACCAACTGTCACACAGCGGACACCCTATGGTACCAGTTAATGTACCTCTTCAGCATTCCAATAGAACCCATGGTTAGTGGTTTCGTGTACTTTATAACGTTATACTATTAATACAGTTGCTTGAGTCAGTGTTACATATTTGCGTGTTACTTCTTATACCTGTACGGACATTGCTTCTTATAATGTTCACCTTCTTTTATGTCATGCTTTCTGTGAATGCAGCTACACATGCCGGCATTACTGTCAATGCACCACATGAGCACAACACGATGACGATAAAATCCATGTAACCTGTTAGCGGGTGTTTCAAGTGGTGGGCGGGTGAGTTAATTTTATTCCATCTCACAATACCTACCATCTGATCATTATTATTCGCTTATACTACGTCATTGTTTAACCAACCGAATATACAATACTCTTGCACGCCCCCGAAAATGCAATAGCGGATGTAGGTGGAAACACAAACTTGCAATCAAACGTACCATGTTGATAAACTGAGTACACACAGACGATTACATTTATGTTTTGCATATGTATATTGGATAGGCAAGAGCACATGGACTTCAACCAAGAAAGACTGCTATATGCTGATACGTGACAAGCAAGGTTTGGGGATAAAGAGTTAAGGTCACGGAGAGTTGAATCACATTAAAAAAATGGAAGAAGCAACGCGGATACGAAAACAGCCTTAGCTTAGAAATCTCATTGAAACGGTCAGGCTTACCTCATTTTTAATTTAAAATGTATATGTAGTTTGTGGTTTAAGTTTGATTTTTATGTTTTTTGTTGTCAATTAATTGGTATGTGGGATTTAATATTGTACTCATTGATGTAGTGTGGAAAAATGCATGTGGCTGTGGTTCCAAAGTCGGTTCTGAAGAAGCAGAAGGCGACGAAGGACGTTCAAGGGGATGGAGAGCTGAGTAATTCATGTCCTAAGTAGTGGTTTCACATAACAAAAGGTAAACATCTCAAAAGTGAAAGTGACTTCGCGACACATAAAGTGAGTTTTGCAAAAAGAAAGTGGATTTGATAACATGTATCTGAATCGTGTTTGTCTCACTAAGAAAAGCTATTATTGATAATGAGTTTGATACTAAAAAACTCGGTTAAATGGACAGGTTGGATAGAGGCCCATGGTCTGCAGCTAGCAGAACAAGCTACAATTTAAGAGAGGGATATCTCGCTCTATAGTTCAAGTATACCCAAGATCATGGACAACATTGTCTGTACCACTAGAAAATGTTGGTATGAGGAACATAAGATCTCAGAATTGGGATAGACAATACTTAGGTCAACAGTTTTACCTTCGAGTTTATTCAACAGTAATTCATGGATCGACGAGTACCCGATCCCAAAGAACGCCATTACTTGTGGCCGAGCAAGTGGTCGCAAGACACGTCCTTTGTAACTGTAGGTGCACCGTGTAGGATTTGTCACAAAAGGGTGACCAGCTCTACATATCAGGATTTAAACCATTCTTCATGATATTGATTATTCATCATTTATTTGCCTATGATGCAGTTTTCGCACAGGTTGTTAAGTCTCCTTCTAAAATGATACGAAGAGGCCTTCTATTGCCAATAATATTTGAAAAATTATCTTCACTTGGGAACCAAGTAAGCAAATCTCTACTGATTATTATGTAATATTACTTATATTGCCAATTAAAATTTCTAGCTTTTATGAATGCACGGACCAAGGTTATATTTACTATTTGTTTAAGCATTATTCATATTACTTGATCATATACACAAGTGGTCTACTAAAAATTATCGGGTTTATAGAGGCATTTAATTGTCTGAATGTTATGAGCAAAAATGCCTAATCCTGAATTGCCCAGCATCGGAAAGTTTCTAAATCACCACAAAAATCATATGTCAATCACTCTACCATAATCTCAGGCCTGTTTTTCTGCTCAACGAAATGAGAAATATATTAGATCTTCAGATTTTATGCAGCAAAACAGATAATCAAGGTCCATGTCTGACTATAAATTTCAGCCTGTTTATTTCTATATTTCACTGTGTCAGCATTTCAAGTAGAATTAAATATTCAGCCGCACTAATCTCATGTTTTTCAGTTCACCCATGCTTTTGTTCGTAACATTAACTATCTAATATAAAAAGTGTCCCCAAACATGTTGGTCAAAATCTGGGATTTATAGAAATATACTGGATACTTACATATTCTGCTATTCATTTGTGTCTGCTTATGATTAAGTAGAAAACTAACATAAAATCCATCCACCTTATTGTTAAGATAAGGGAGAATGTTTTCGAAAATGTATTTGCACCTTACACTATTCATCTTTGACATTCAAACTTGAAATAAATGTTTGACAATCTGTTATAAGAAAGTAATTTCTTTATTTTTGATTTTATTTAGATTTTTCTCAAATTTTCTCTTACATCGGCTGATATGACATGTGGTGTCTCCGGAGTTCAATTTTTATGATAGCAGCAGATCATCCATTGATGGTTCCTTCGAAGCTGAAAAGCTTCTTCGTGCAAGAATGGATTTGAGCTTCATGTAAGTATCTTGGGTGAGTAGTTGTTGATATGTATATGATGCGTTTATTGATTTTTTGTGTTTATAGCTATTTACAAGTTTGGTGGGATATTATTTTTATGCCCTGATATTTGATTAAACAAATACAAGAATATTTTTTTTTAAACTCTTATAGAAACTTTTATTGTTTCAGAATTATGGTTGGTAATGAGATCGGGAGTGACAGTGTATTTAAGGTTGAAATTAAGAACGAGTGTGGTGATGGTGCTTTAGATATGACTAAGCTAGATAGTGGTGGTGATAGTGTCGGTTCTGGTGAGATTGTTACTTATGATCGTGCTATTGAGTTTTTCAGAAGGGTGGGAAGATTGTCTAATGTGATGAAATGGGGGCTGGAGATGCTGAGGTGGAAGGTGTTAATAAAGAATAAAAGATTATAAAAGTAAATATAGTTGATTTTCTCGAGAAGCTGCAGATCAATGTGGTTTCTCAGATGCCTGTTAACATTCATATGGAGGATGGTGAAGTTGGTTAAAATGCAAAGTTAGAGGAACGGGTGAAGGATGATTCAGAATTATCGATCGAAAAGAATAAATTTGTTGAGTTGGATGCAAAACTTCAGAAGGAGAATGTTGAGTTAACTGATGATGAAAAGGAATCTCGAACTGTGCTTATGGGCGATCTACGAAATGTTACAAACCCGGAAGACAGTGAAGCGCAATAGCCCATGAGGTACAGATGATACATTAGCGAAGGATGATTCAGAATCAATTAATGAAAAAAGTAAATCTGCTGAGTTGGATAAAAAAACTTCAGATAGTAGAAGAGATTGTTGAGATGGTTGACGATAATACAGAATGTCATAATGTAGTTATGGATTGTGATGTCTTCCACCAATTGCAACTGATGAAATGGTAGGATCATCTTCGACAAGCACAGCAACTCCGGACGATAAGCTTTCTTTAACTGAAATACCAATAGATAAGTTAACTCCGCCCACTGCATCAGCTGAGCCAGCCAAACAAGAATTCGTAACCCTACCTTCTGCATCAACTGAAGCTATTGAAAAGGAACATACAACAAAGGAGGTCCAGTCATCAGTCGTCCAAAAGCAGTTGTAACACCCCCAAAATCGGGTCCAGCGGAAGCATACATGCAGCTGGGGTGTAACTCAATTGATATCACAATACAAGTACAAAAATGGTTTTCACTTTAGTCATTTAGAATAAAATTGTTAAATCAAAAATGTTGAATTTACATCGTTAAAAGTTGTGCGGAAGTAGGCCCTTAAAAGTAGTTTAAAACGGTCCCCATATAAATAATCAGAGTCTTCTATGACCATGCCATGCCCTGCCAAAACCTCCTGTAGCGTGCCATAGATTAAAACCTGAAAATACATGCTAAAGTGTCAACACGAGGTTGGTGAGTTCATAGAGTTTGTTTAACAAATAATGCCTATAGAGAAATGATCGCCCAGCAAAGGCATTGTAAATCCACTCAGTTACAAGTCCCGCCATAAGAGACTTGTAACCTGTGTGTTTACAACCCACTGCCAAATGTGTTAAAGTCTACGGAAACAAAAGTAATATGTGGACCAATAATCAAAGATAAGTGTAGTTTGACCAATACATTTGGTTATGTGACCAATTCATTCGGTATGTGACCAATTCATTCGGTCGTATTACCCGTACATTCGGTTATGTGACCCGTTCATTTGGTCATGTATGTACATAGTGGAAAAGCCGGTTCATTCGGTTAAGTGTGCATAATAGTGGAAAAATCTTGGGTCCAAAGGTAAAAAGGATTAAGTGTGATGCAATTGAATATACACTACCTTCGAATGAGTAAGAAATTCATAAATGGAGCAAGTAAATGTTTGACTAAGCATGTAGCAAAAACCAATTAAATCAAGTATACATTTAGATGGAAACGAGCATGTATTCTCCCCCAAAACCGTTATAGAACAAGTTAAAATAGTAGGGGCTATGACTCACCTGGTGCGATAGCTACGATGACAAGAATGGATACACTGAAATGAGGTTCGATCTCTAACCGCAACCTAATATGAGTAATAACGATCTACCTTAGATCATGACATAATGAAATGAATGCACGTGCACATGATGCCTATACCACTCGTAACTTGTAGAAATACTTGTTGATATCAAAATATTCATTTTCCAAACCTTGGGAAAATATGGCAATTTAGAAAATAATCTAGCCGAAATCTATATATATATCGTATATATATAAGTATTAGTATTGATATCCTCGATTTGAAATCTTCCACATAACGTCTTAAAACCATGAAAATATACTTGAAATCACTAATACTTTATTAGTTATGAATTTGGGTACTTGGGTATTATTTCTAGAAATATAAGTTACTACGTAGTGGTATATTATTTTTGTACAAAAGCTGTCAAAACAATATTTATTTTGCCGTTACTGAAACGTGAATATCTTTGTCGTCGTAAGTCCGTTTTACTCGTTCTTTATATCCACGGAATCGTGAGATAAAATACTAGCATATTTTTGATAAGTCGGGATGGCTAGATTTAGTTTACGCCTCGAAACTGTCGTGACCACTGTTCATCAGCAAGGTTTTTCAGAAAAATAGTTTTCGTCGTTAAATTCGGAAAAATCATATCTCCTTCGTTATTAACTCGTTTTAATCCGTTCTTTCGCCCACGGCTTCGTTTTTGAAAGTATTTTCTAAAAATATTATCAAAAGTTACTGTGTAAATTCGGAGTTTTCTGGGTGAACCAAAATAGGACAGCATGTATTTTTATTTGTTCAAAAACCATTTTCAAGGTTTCAATCTAGTTTCTACTTCAACCAAACCACTTTCAATCACCACAAAACTAGTCTAATCCTACCATACACCTTCTTAGGGTGTCATGGGTTCCTAAACATCATAAACCAAGTAGATCTAACGAGGATCTAACCATAAACACTTTCTAGGTTTCAAAAGTTATAAGTTTGTAAAATAAAGTGGTATAAGCTATCAAATGCATAAGATCTTGTATAAAAACCATATGAACATAATAAGAACTTGATAAAATTAGGAAAATTAGTTTGACATACTTACTTGAAAGATTAGTGGACTAGTGGAGATGAAAAACTTGCAAAACCTTATGTTTTAACTTCAAAACTCTAACAAGAAATACTAAATAACCTAGCTTATCACTTGATCTTGGAAAAATTTATGTTTCTTCTTGTTGTTCTTGTGATGGCCGGTCATAGAGAGGAGAGGAAAAAGAGAATAAGTTTTCTAGTTTTGATTTTGTATGAAATGAGAAATAATATCAAAGTCTAGTTTATGTATTATTGCCTTTAGGAGACAAGATCCACTTTTTGTGGAAACCACAAAGGGGGGGGGGCGGCATTTTGGTGAGAAAAAGGGAAGAAATGAGATTGTATAATAATTTTGTAAGACTTTTGTGTTTATTAGGTAGATATTATTAGTTTTAGGAGATACCGGGTACCGAGTTAACTAGAAATAAATCGTAACGAGACAAACAAAAATATAATGAATTTGTAAAATTGTAAAATAATATTCCTGATGAGAATCGGGTGTTAAAATAATTATCGGGTTGAAATATCGCAAACCGACGGAGTTTTAAGCTCCGGCCGTATAATATAGCAATTGATTTGAAAACACCGGGTAAATTAATAATATAATTTTTATATTATAAGAATGAGTATAAAAATATATTGGGATCATAGTCGGGAGTGTCGGACGTGTTATTCTCGTTTATAGTTCGCGTATTAGTGTTTATTTAAAATAAACATACGTAATTCGTTAATTATATTAAAAATATAATTTGAATACCCTACGAGTGGAATAGTATGCAAGTGCCATAATAATGATATGCGGACTATTTCTAGTCCGTATGAAATGTCTCAATGATAATGCATGAATTCGCACCCGAACCAATACGATTACGCGAATTTTGAATACCCGTAAACTAAGTTTACGATGACATGAGTAATGCACGTGAATAGTGGTTTTCTCTCGGGAATGAATAGTGTCAAGTGAATAGTAAAATTTCCGAATGTTTCTCGAAATGTCAAATTGACCTCAAAAACGATGAATAGTAAAATGATGAATAGTAAATGGTGAATAGTATCTTGTGAATAGTAACTTGTCGAGGGTTGGAAAATGACCGGAAATTACGAGTTGTGACAGTCTTCCCTTCTAACAGGAACTTCGTCCCGAAGTTCAGTTTGTGTAAGTCTCTAGAATGGTATTGGTGAAAAGATGGTGATATTTGAGAATTTCAGCGAACTTCCACGATAGGAATTCGACTCTGCTTTAACCGTTCGACCTAACAGTCCATGATTTCTAGTGGTCCTCTTACAAGGTTTAGGTTTGTCGTTGGGTTGGATTCCTTCCAATGGAATCATAAGTGACTAATCTGAAAGTCGTTTCCTGGGTTTGAATAGGCGAACCATAGTTGTGTAATCCGGCCGTTCTTTAACAAGGCTCAAGTCTGATGGCCACTAGGCCTACTCTGTTTGAAATATTACGTGGTTCAGTGTATATCAGTTTTAACTTTCCAAATTTTTCCGAATAATATCATGCCTTTCCTAGGCAGAACTTTCACCATGATCTGACTACCAATTTGAAGTTTTAATGGTTTACAACTTATAGAGTTTGTAATTGATTCTTGACTTGTAGGAAATTTCTGGTCATTTCATGAATGCCTACTAGACTAGTGAGCTAGGATTTTCAAATTTCGATTCGTCAATGGATGTTGGCACTTCGACCATAGAGTGCGTCAAATGGTGTAGTCTCTAAGCTCGTGTGGTAACTATTGTTATAAAGGAATCTGAATTATGGCAAATGGTTAATCCAACCATTTCTAGAGTCAATCACTCATGCTTTGAGTATATCTTCCTATGTTTGAATCGTTCTCTAATTTCTGACCATTGGTCTACAGATGATAGGCGGTGTAGTTCCAAAAGAATCTTAATGGAATCGCTAGGAGCTTGTGGTGATAAAAGATAGAATATTCATTAGATCGGAATTCATTAATAGTACATGAAACTTATACGATAGAACGTAGAATTAAACACAAAAGAAGTACAACACTAGAGAGTTTAGGTTTTATTTATATACAAGGTAGGAGTTCTCTTTTTAACATTGACATCGTTGTTGTTTTCCTGACGAGCTTCGCATTTCAACGAACTCTTCCTCCATTCTGGTTCCTCAACTCTGGGCATTCACTCTTGAAGTGTCCAATTACTCCACACTCATGGCAGGTTACCGTGACTTTCTGATGCATTACGAGGGTGGGAGTCTTGCAATCCTTGGCTTTGTGTCCGACCTTTTGGCAGTTTCCACATTGAGTGGGGCAAGGTCCTTTGTGATGAAACTGACACTTGTTGCACTTAGGTAAAGTACCTGCATATCCTTTCTTTCCACTTGGCTCCGCAACGTAGGCCCTAACCACTTCATGTTGTTTGTTTGGCTGCCATACTTGATCATCTCCTTGGTTGTCATCCCTTTTCCTCTTGTTTTCGTTGTTGTTGTTGACAGTAGTTTCTTGCTTCATCACTTGAGCCATAAGCTTTTGAGACATTCTGATAGCTTCCTCCAGTGTGTCTGATTTAGAAGCAATTACGTTCCCACTGATGTTGTGCGGTAGTCCACCGATGAAATTTTCTAGCAGCTTTTCGTTATCTGAAACCATAGTTGGACATAGCACAGCCAACTCCTGAAACCTTCGGATATATGCCTCGATATCATTACCTACTGTCACTAGCTTATAAAACTCTGTTTCCAACTTCTGCACCTCAGTACGAGGGCAAAACTTATCAGTCATTAATTTCTTGAATTGCTCCCAGGTGAGCTTGTAGGCATTTTCCATACCCATCGGTTGAGCATAAGAATTCCACCATGACATAGCTTCATCCAAAAGCATGCCAGTAGCAAATTTTACCTTGCTGACATCAGGACAGTTGCACATGAGGAACACATTCTCAGTCTTTTCGAACCAGCGAATCAAAGCAACCGCTCCTTCAGTGCCCTTAAACTTGATGGGATCACTAATCTTAAAATTTTTCCAAGTACATTCACGCCTATTATCGGATTGTCCATCTGTTCCTGTCTGTAAAGCGGTTTCAGCAGCCCTTGCAGCTACCTCAGCTCTCTCGATCTCTAAAGCTTCGGCGATACTATCCTTAACCAATTTCCGAATAACAGCAGGTGTCATAGTTGGAGTAACTTTAACTTTCCTTGGCGGCATAGCTCTTCAAAACGAGAAAAGAAGGGTGAGACATAATTAAGACGTTTCCTAGTAGTAGATGTACGAGAGTGGGTTATCGTAGAATGAAAGGTTGATGTTGCGATATGACAAGTTGACGTGGCTCGAATGGTTTTGTGATATCCTGAGATTTTCGTTGATTTTTAAATGGTCATAATGTACCTAGGGATCCTCCTTATATATGGTATGGAAAGTCTTTCCTAGGGAGGTCATTGATAATATCCACTTATCAATATTGGGAGTAATGAGTGATAAATGACATAGGGATCTATAGAGTATCACCTAATTCCTTATATATATGGGGATGGTGAAGGGAAATAATAATGATGGTGAGAAGGGAAAAGACTGTGACATCCGCGACATAATGAGATTGTGATGAAAGTAAGTACGCACACATGAATAAAACATTTGGAAAATGAGTTGAGAATTTATTCCAGACAAAAATTTTATTATAACCATTCTTAGTGTTTCAAAATTCATTTCTGAGTCGGATATAGGTAGTCAGCCTATGTCCCACTATCCCGGGTTGAATATAGGTGACTAGTCTATATTCCACCGAGGTTCCATGAATTTTGAAATACTCAGCTCAGTTATACTACCAAGACGTACAGAAAGACAAAAGCAAGTGACCAAACTCGAGGTCAAATGATGAAACTATACAAAGAAGAACATGACGCGGTGACATATACGATACATGAGCATGCTTATATGAAAGAAAATGATAGTAATCTACTAGAATAAGTGAATATAATATGCCAGATAATGAGACACAAATCTCATCACCTAAGTCAGCAACAAACCACAAGTGAGGCATCATCTTGGCAGGCAGGCACGTGACGGTCATAGGGTTAAGTTTTCCGTAAAAGTAGCTATAGTCTAGGTTTTAAAAACACTTAGTTCGCTATAGCCAAAGCTCTGATGCCAATCTGTAACACCCCCGAAATACCTGAATGGCAGCGGAATGGAATACCTGAGGGTGTAACTCAATTGATATCACAATACAAGTACAAAAATGGTTTTCACTTTAGTCATTTAGAATAAAATTGTTAAATCAAAAATGTTGAATTTACATCGTTAAAAGTTGTGCGGAAGTAGGCCCTTAAAAGTAGTTTAAAACGGTCCCCATATAAATAATCAGAGTCTTCTATGACCATGCCATGCCCTGCCAAAACCTCCTGTAGCGTGCCATAGATTAAAACCTGAAAATACATGCTAAAGTGTCAACACGAGGTTGGTGAGTTCATAGAGTTTGTTTAACAAATAATGCCTATAGAGAAATGATCGCCCAGCAAAGGCATTGTAAATCCACTCAGTTACAAGTCCCGCCATAAGAGACTTGTAACCTGTGTGTTTACAACCCACTGCCAAATGTGTTAAAGTCTACGGAAACAAAAGTAATATGTGGACCAATAATCAAAGATAAGTGTAGTTTGACCAATACATTTGGTTATGTGACCAATTCATTCGGTATGTGACCAATTCATTCGGTCGTATTACCCGTACATTCGGTTATGTGACCCGTTCATTTGGTCATGTATGTACATAGTGGAAAAGCCGGTTCATTCGGTTAAGTGTGCATAATAGTGGAAAAATCTTGGGTCCAAAGGTAAAAAGGATTAAGTGTGATGCAATTGAATATACACTACCTTCGAATGAGTAAGAAATTCATAAATGGAGCAAGTAAATGTTTGACTAAGCATGTAGCAAAAACCAATTAAATCAAGTATACATTTAGATGGAAACGAGCATGTATTCTCCCCCAAAACCGTTATAGAACAAGTTAAAATAGTAGGGGCTATGACTCACCTGGTGCGATAGCTACGATGACAAGAATGGATACACTGAAATGAGGTTCGATCTCTAACCGCAACCTAATATGAGTAATAACGATCTACCTTAGATCATGACATAATGAAATGAATGCACGTGCACATGATGCCTATACCACTCGTAACTTGTAGAAATACTTGTTGATATCAAAATATTCATTTTCCAAACCTTGGGAAAATATGGCAATTTAGAAAATAATCTAGCCGAAATCTATATATATATCGTATATATATAAGTATTAGTATTGATATCCTCGATTTGAAATCTTCCACATAACGTCTTAAAACCATGAAAATATACTTGAAATCACTAATACTTTATTAGTTATGAATTTGGGTACTTGGGTATTATTTCTAGAAATATAAGTTACTACGTAGTGGTATATTATTTTTGTACAAAAGCTGTCAAAACAATATTTATTTTGCCGTTACTGAAACGTGAATATCTTTGTCGTCGTAAGTCCGTTTTACTCGTTCTTTATATCCACGGAATCGTGAGATAAAATACTAGCATATTTTTGATAAGTCGGGATGGCTAGATTTAGTTTACGCCTCGAAACTGTCGTGACCACTGTTCATCAGCAAGGTTTTTCAGAAAAATAGTTTTCGTCGTTAAATTCGGAAAAATCATATCTCCTTCGTTATTAACTCGTTTTAATCCGTTCTTTCGCCCACGGCTTCGTTTTTGAAAGTATTTTCTAAAAATATTATCAAAAGTTACTGTGTAAATTCGGAGTTTTCTGGGTGAACCAAAATAGGACAGCATGTATTTTTATTTGTTCAAAAACCATTTTCAAGGTTTCAATCTAGTTTCTACTTCAACCAAACCACTTTCAATCACCACAAAACTAGTCTAATCCTACCATACACCTTCTTAGGGTGTCATGGGTTCCTAAACATCATAAACCAAGTAGATCTAACGAGGATCTAACCATAAACACTTTCTAGGTTTCAAAAGTTATAAGTTTGTAAAATAAAGTGGTATAAGCTATCAAATGCATAAGATCTTGTATAAAAACCATATGAACATAATAAGAACTTGATAAAATTAGGAAAATTAGTTTGACATACTTACTTGAAAGATTAGTGGACTAGTGGAGATGAAAAACTTGCAAAACCTTATGTTTTAACTTCAAAACTCTAACAAGAAATACTAAATAACCTAGCTTATCACTTGATCTTGGAAAAATTTATGTTTCTTCTTGTTGTTCTTGTGATGGCCGGTCATAGAGAGGAGTGGAAAAAGAGAATAAGTTTTCTAGTTTTGATTTTGTATGAAATGAGAAATAATATCAAAGTCTAGTTTATGTATTATTGCCTTTAGGAGACAAGATCCACTTTTTGTGGAAACCACAAAGGGGGGGGCGGCATTTTGGTGAGAAAAAGGGAAGAAATGAGATTGTATAATAATTTTGTAAGACTTTTGTGTTTATTAGGTAGATATTATTAGTTTTAGGAGATACCGGGTACCGAGTTAACTAGAAATAAATCGTAACGAGACAAACAAAAATATAATGAATTTGTAAAATTGTAAAATAATATTCCTGATGAGAATCGGGTGTTAAAATAATTATCGGGTTGAAATATCGCAAACCGACGGAGTTTTAAGCTCCGGCCGTATAATATAGCAATTGATTTGAAAACACCGGGTAAATTAATAATATAATTTTTATATTATAAGAATGAGTATAAAAATATATTGGGATCATAGTCGGGAGTGTCGGACGTGTTATTCTCGTTTATAGTTCGCGTATTAGTGTTTATTTAAAATAAACATACGTAATTCGTTAATTATATTAAAAATATAATTTGAATACCCTACGAGTGGAATAGTATGCAAGTGCCATAATAATGATATGCGGACTATTTCTAGTCCGTATGAAATGTCTCAATGATAATGCATGAATTCGCACCCGAACCAATACGATTACGCGAATTTTGAATACCCGTAAACTAAGTTTACGATGACATGAGTAATGCACGTGAATAGTGGTTTTCTCTCGGGAATGAATAGTGTCAAGTGAATAGTAAAATTTCCGAATGTTTCTCGAAATGTCAAATTGACCTCAAAAACGATGAATAGTAAAATGATGAATAGTAAATGGTGAATAGTATCTTGTGAATAGTAACTTGTCGAGGGTTGGAAAATGACCGGAAATTACGAGTTGTGACAGCAGTTATTCAAAAGCTTAGATAAACAAGAGGAAGGACCAGACACTAAAAGGCCAAAGAAAGATGAGGCTGGACCTGACGACTGACAGAACCAACAAGTAGCATAAAATTTGTAGTATGTGTCTATAAAGGCTGCTAAGTGAGTAACGAACTATCATCCATAATAAGCATGTACATATAACTAATAAGATTAAC
This sequence comes from Artemisia argyi, assembly GCA_030686995.1. Taxonomy (NCBI): domain Eukaryota; kingdom Viridiplantae; phylum Streptophyta; class Magnoliopsida; order Asterales; family Asteraceae; genus Artemisia; species Artemisia argyi. The sequence goes on along the minus strand of CM060700.1, from coordinate 150,401,526 downwards.
GCGCTTATACAGTTTAATTTATGGGTAGATTGTTGCTACTACAGGTATCTGTGAGCATTCGACAAACGCATCATTTGCTAAATGTGTTAATAATATATTCAATCATCCTATTATTAGTCATGAAGATTCAAGGTTGCAGTCCAAGTATAATGCAATCAGAATTAATCTCCTGGCCTAATGATTCTCCAGAATCAAATAATCAGAGGTCTAGCTGCATCTCTGAAAGCAAAAATGAGTATCATATTGAAAATCAGGTTAGACGAGTTTCATTTGTGACATCAAGCTTTCAGTTTCACCAATTAAACGTCCTTATGATTGCGTTACTCTAGCTGTTATTACTGATTATCAATTCATTGTTTTTCTTTGTGTATTGTCAATTTGTTTATGCATTAATTACAGCGGGTTATGCTGTCAAATGTCCAACTCACTTGAAAAATAATGTCTTACCTATGTAATTGTGCTATAATTGACAGATCAATATGCATAAAAAGCAGTTGGAGCATCCAAATCCTACGGATGAAAAAAAAAGTAGTTGAAGGAAGCTGTTATATTGGATGTAGTCTACTCTTTCATTCTTTGAAAGGTGAGGTCCTCGATCATTTTATACAGAACATATTTCAATTTACCTTGCATTAAGATACATACTGATGAAGTTCTTGCAGCATAATCACAATACTTGCTTCATTGTTTATCACAATTACAATAGCCTTTCAATTTACTGTACAGATAATTATGCTGCATAGATTGAAGAGCGTCAAAGTTCCAAAGGTTATATAATCCTAAACATTATTTATGTGGAAAAACAGTGAAATCTTATATTCTGGATTCGATCTGCACTTATGTTTAATCTCAAAGGGAATAGGAAAAATCGTATAAAAGAGGGAATGTGTCAAATGGGTCAAACGGGTCAAAGGGTATTAGTGTAACCTAAAGAAATATAACTTTTCTATGATTACCGCTACGGGCCTGACCAAGCATCTGTATGGCCTCGGAAGCCTGATGAACTATACTGATTATTTTTATTCAACACGGATAAAAAATAGGCAGAGATATAAATTTATTTTCTGGCAATTTGATTCTAAATATGTAACAAAAAGACAATTGTTTTTATGCTTTGAATCTAAACTTTTCCAAATTTCGATTCGGTCAGTCATTTAACTCATTAACTATAAAATATAATCGAAACTGAGTAGGTTCAAATAAACCAGCATGATCTTAATGGGTCAAGGTACAACAAAACATTGTTATTGGACATAAGCAAAGTGCGTAAACCCCCTTTTACAACGTGCTGAAGTTCATGTTTGTGCATTTTGATATAGAGACGACAAAGCTTCGTCTAAAGTTTCCTGATGCCGAATATGATTCAGTTATGATGATCTGGTGCATGATTGATGGACAAGGATATCTGATTATTAATAGAGAGGTAGGTACAATAGATGCATTGTTGTCTCCATTATATGTGGAATCTTAAGTTTGTTACAAATATACTGTTATTGTTTTTTTTTTAGGGAAATAAGTATAATTACAGATACAGGCATCAAATTGTTCTTGGATAGATCGTTGGTGTTCCAGACTCTACTTCCGCATATATGGCATGTTGAGCCAATAAACAAATAAACATTATTCTAAACACAATTACATACATCATTGGAAATCATAAAATAGGAAGTCCTCTAATGGGTTTACTGTTAATGCAACCTCATATGCCACAATAAGTTATACTGGAATTAATTATAATGCAGAATACACTGATAAGTACTTTTGGTACATAATTTCTTATGGGCCTTTTATTTCGTTGAGTGAATTCCATTGAAACTTTTAAGCATACTACCTTCCATGATAATATTGTTTTATCCTATACCAGGGTGTTCTGAAGCATACTAATGAAGCGGGTTCATCTGGATCTCCCAACTCAAAAAATGTCATACCATGACGATGATGAAAATGATGACTGTGATGATTATGTCTTGATGGATGACGGACATGATGGATTTGATTAAGATAATGATGATGGTGGTGGTGGTGGTGGTGGTGGTGGTGGTTGCTCTCATTATTTGAGCATACAAGCCTAATTTGATAATGTTGATATACCTCCTGGTGTTGAAGCATACTTTTCCTTTCTGGGCAAGGTCCCACCTGCCACAAACTCAACCTTTGTGACTGAATTTTTTATATGTTTATGATTTATGGAATGTTATAGAAGAATTAGATAAAATTTGTTTTATGTTTAGGTTTAGGTTAAGTTAAAGTGAATGTTAGTTTGGTGATGAATGATGATGCGCAATTTGAAATGAGATGGATATGAGTTGTGGCTTTCGTGCGTAACAATAAGTGATTCGTAATAATAGGAGGACAAAGTTAGTAAGTTATTATTAGTTATTTATTTCTTTTGATGCAACTGAGACCACATGGTGTCATTAAAACCATAACTTTTCAAAAACTGGCTGATTCTTTTTAGAAAATTTAGTAATAAGGTGTGTATATCTTGTGAAGGGGCATAGGTCCATTTGTCTATAGGGTACCTGAGCTCAAAGATGACTAAATTCAAAATATAAGCCTCGGAAGTTTAGACAGTGAAGATACAACGACTATATCACATGTTTTGGTTTGCTGTTCACTTTTCATCTGTCAGTCATATCATTTCTTGAACATTTGCATTATCTTTTTTAATTGTTACTGAAATATGGAGGTGTTGGGCATCAAGATGCAAGCTCATTCGTGATAAGTTGTGTTGAGTTTGAGCAATGGAAGGTAGCTTGAACCAATAGTTTTCTTGCTGCAAAGCAAAAACCATAGCCAGCAAGTATGTATTAACCCGAATATTTTCGTGGTCATGAGGTTTTGGTAGTTTTCTTTGTCTATGTGCTTTTGATGAAGGTACGTAGAACATTGTAGGGTATGCAGAACAAAGTCTTAGTTGTTTGTAACTTGTATTTAGATGGCAAAGATTAATGGGTGAAATACAAAAAATAATGGCAGTCCATTATGAGTTGACTTAGAAATGTTGTACGACAATATGCGTATGGGTATGTTTCGTGGCTGTTAATAGCATTACAAAATTCCAAACCTTCATTGCCTACAACCTAACTTTTAACTATACTAATTTCTTTTCAATGCATGGGTATTACAGGTGTGTAAAAAATAGATGATATTTGAACTGTGTTGAGGGAGTCACTTTATTATCTACATGATTTGAGGTACATTAACAGGTTCAATCATACTTGGCGTCAATTAATTATTGCTATTCCGTTAGGTGATGAATCTTTTGTCTGAGGAGACAATGATGAGTACTGCAGTACCCTTTTTATATTTCTGATTTTGATGGTTAATTCTTTGGTATAGGATATGGCAAGTTTTGTGAACAAAGATGTGAGGCTATTGAAGCATGATAAGTCTTTTAAAGGTTGAAACGTTTAAATGATGCTTCTGGGTTTTCAATTCATTGTACCCCTTTAATTGTAAAATCTAATTAAATTGAACCATTTAATCTTATTAAATTGACCCATTTATAGTAGGAGCGTTGAAAACTTGCAACTGCCACCACGGCTGACTGAATCTTGTGTCATTATTGAAACAAAGGGTGAAAAGTCTCTCTCAAGGGAACAAGAAAGATAGTTATCTTTAACTTTTAATACGAAGAAATCAGCGATAGTCTCAATGTCGACTTCAGTGTTACCCCGGGTTTCATCGTATGAAATTACTGATCTCCTTACGAATTTGCAAGTAAGTTTGACCCTTAGCGACCTTAAATCTTATAGTGGTTACAGTAATAAATTGCTGTTGTGCTAATTTTAGTTATTTTCAGCTACGGGAGGATGTTAAGAAGGGTGTTTATGTGGAAAATCTAACTGAATTTGAAGTTCACACTGTGGGTGATATCCTTAGGCTACTGAGTCAGGTATTTATACAATCTCTAGATGAAGTTGCATTAAGTTTTTGTCTTCAAATTTCTCTCCTCATTTTTGTGGTTATCGTGACAGGGTTCTGCAAATAGGAGAGTTGCTGCAACAAACATGAACGGCGAAAGTAGTCGTTCCCACTGTGTTTTCACGTGTGTAATTAAAAGTAGTCGGGAGAAAGATTCGACTTCTAACATGGGTTTTGCAAGGCTCAACCTTTATAGATTGTACTTCTTCTGTATGAAGCTACAATGAAATGTGAAATGAATTTTGTGTTTGTTATTATGGGTCAAGGTCATATGTTGGGTTCGCAAATCGTTAACGTTGAAAGGAATGGTGTAATATGTATTTACGGAGTATTTTTTTATAAAAGTATATAATATTTATAAGTTTTGTTTAGTCACATTATCGTTTATATAATTTTATGTACTGTTATTGTGAAGTGTTGTTGGGGTATGAATGTGTCGATACGTTATGAATGTCATGGTTGATTTTTATTGGTTAAAAATATGTGATTATCTAATATAGTATGAAATTCGTTTTTTGACTTGATATTATTCAAGTACTTCAACTTTTATTCTAAGTGTCAAAAAGGCGAAATCTTGTGGACCAGTCCATCCTGTTAACTTAACATTAGTAGTTAAATTAGAATCATAAAGATCCCTTAATCTTTATGATCAATTTGTCTCACTTCAACAGGTACTATATTCGTTAGGACATATGAATCAAGGATGGATCTTTTGAGGGCCGTGATCATACGATCAGCAGGCACCCCGCATCATGATGGGCTTTTCATCTTTGATATTCACTTTCCTCCTCCTACCTACCTAAGCGTACCCATGGTATATACCCATGCATAATTCTTTGTTTCGATAAAAGGTTGGTGTATGATGTTAATTATAGGTGGCAAAATGGGTAGGTCGAGTGGATTGATTAAAGGTCAAAACGCAGCCCAAATGCGATCTCAATTTTTTTGTTGTGTAAACAATAATCATGTTGTATGAACAAAATTATAATGAGGTATGATGTATTAAATATACACTTTGGCATGTCGGCCTATAAAGGTTAAAAACCATGGCTATCAAAAAAAAAAAAAAAAAAAAAAAAAAAAAAAAAAAAAAACTTTGGTTGATTTTAATTTTCTCTTTATTGTTCTTGGTTTCTCAAGCATATGGTTTTATAGATTATGCGCCGGGGAAAGTTGCGGTGCAGCGCAAGAGACATTTTGCTCACTTTGGCAGACAATGATCAACTCAAAATTATAAAACATATAAATTCGTATCTACGGTTATGACTGATACTAATGTAATACATGTAAAGTTCATTATATTTTAAGTAAATATACATGGTATTAATAAGTGGTCGAAACATAGTATGCATCCAATAAGTGCAATCAACTCCTTTTAAAACCCTTATAAGCTCCCAATCCCAAACAACCCTCATAACTAATGGCAAAATAAATCACTAATAAAAACATGTTTTTGTTCATAAAAATTACAAAACTATCAATACACACCTTACAATTTCATACCATAAATTACAATATGAACAGGGATATGAAGTGTGGCTACTGATCACAACTAATACTCAAACCTTACAGCTCATAACTCACTTCTATATAATAAAAAAAATAAAGACAAACAATACATCCATAAAAAAAAATACTTAATAACACCTAATCAATTGTGAAATTTAATTTACGAAAAAATAATATTAACCAACAAATAATTACAAAATAAATATTTAACAACAATATGACATATAACAAAAACAATAAGACATACGATACATCCGTATAAACAAATTAAAAACAAAATATAAAACCTAAACAATAATTACAATTTATTAACTACCATATAATATTAAGCAACAAAAAAATTACAAGTCATGCCCGCCCATCGGGCGGGTTTAGAAATCTATATATATATTACAAATACAGTCCACGAACTTTGATGAATAATATTACAAATATATCATGCATTTTCAAAAATACCTATCTTTAACAGACATTAACATTTTAAAGTTATATTTTTAGGAAAAAAATGTATGTCATGGGGCTACAATATAAACTTATCTTACTTTACTATTGCAAATAGTTTATAGACTAAAATTTAATTCTATAATTAACTTTATAGAAACATAGTTTCTAGACTAAAATTTGCATTTCTTTCTTCTTCAACTCCACTTACCTTATCACCACTTCCACACTCCATGCCAATATCTTTCTCTGCACCACCATTTACAATAGTCTCAAAATCAAAGAACTGAAACTTTTCTAGGAAGTTGAAAATCAGAAACTTCTCAGTTTTTACGGCATCTAGAGCATTAACGATATAAAGTCTAAAATTGTGATCAATGTTTTTACCAAAGCAAGCTGCCAATCTTCATGTATACCAACTCAAGGTGCCAGTCCCCTATATTACAGTTCTTGTCTTTAAGTTGCTATATCATATAAAGTTATTACCTCTTAAAAGATAATAGAAGTGTGTGCGTATTGACAACTGCAACAAACTAATAAAAGACTGTATATGAAGAAAACAGCTTACTTTAACTCTACGTTGTTGGAAAGATGTACTTCAGTGTGGTAGCACGTCCTGGTTGTACTTCGGTGTGGTGGCTGCCTTTTTAATCGATAAGGTTGACTATTTTTTTTTTTTTGATGTATGAACTAACTCGATTGATATGCTTAAAAAAAGTTTAGGTTTTGATTACTTTTGGTGTTTATGTTTCCAATTTAATCATTAACCACTATATATACACCACATGAAACACTAGTAGATTATTAAAAACATACGTGCCTTTTCACGAAAAAATTATCAGAAAGGCAGGCTCTAAGAGCACAATAGCTGCTTCACCAGCGATCAAGTAAGTTGCACCTTCTGAGGACACATCATCAACAGCTGCAACCACAGTTAAACAATGACACTCTGCACACCTGCCACACACACACACACACATTTTATAGTTACTGAAAGCGTTTTTCAGCTTCGTGAATGGACCCGAAACAAGTTCCTACATAGAATATTGTGTTGGGAGCGGATGTTCCCACCCATGGCAACCATCCCGTTGGATGAATCAAGCCTTCCATCTTGTTGTTAATAAAAACTGTAGTTCAGTAGTTCTTCCATGGACGCCCCAGAAATGTTTGAATGTCGTTCAAGTTCCCAAATGGTTTTATTGTGCAGTTTTGTATAGAAATGTCAGTGTTTTGATTAGGATCAAACATGTCTTGTGCTGTGATCATGTCTTTTTGGCCGGTCATTGGTCTCTTTGGTAGTATGTTACATTTTTGAATAACCACAGCCGAATTGCCAAAAATGAAATCTACTGTCCCATAGATGTCACATTTTCTATAGAACTGGCAGTTGGAATGTGAATAAAGAGTGTCTTGGAAAGCATTAAAGCCACAACGGTATAAAGCAGACATGTATGCTATCGACATAAGTGCAACAACCTGATGTTTGGCTGCACCAGCAGTGTTGCGGAATCCCATATCACGGGCTATAAACCCTTTTCCGAAAACAGCTGCATCAACAACAACAAAGTCAGAAAAAAAAAAGTTCATAAATGTTAATGTTGTTTTAAGTGTTGAGCTGAAAGATTGTATGCTAACCAAAAGTTGCTGACTGAAATGTTGGGGTGCCATCCACCACATTTTTACTTCCTGATACAATTGTCTTATCCTTGCCATCACCAATGATCATCAGATTCCACATTGGTTTTTCGATCCTAACATTCTCATTGTAAACTCCGTCCTTGACATAGATCACGAATCTTTTCTTGCTCTTCTCATGAACTGCCTTAAGAACATCAGAGATTTTCTTGTACTTTGCGCTTCCGTCCTTAGCCACCACCACATTAGCTTTGATCCCGGCGAGTAACCTTGTGCTCTGCAGCAGCTTCTGGTCTTTTCCAGACAACCATACCGGCATTTCGTCACTCATCAATCTTCTTCTTTTGTTAAATGAATTTGCAACATTTGAAAAGCCCTTTGTGATTGCAAGGCTGTTGCTTATTAACTCGGTTGGTGTTTTAAGGTGGCCTGCAGCATGTTCTTCAAGACTATCTATGCATGTTTGCTGAAATGTGCCTGCAACACTTAACCATGTCATAATATCATCAAAAAGAGATCCTATGGATTCTAAATCGACTTCAGTTGCTGACAGTGTGTCATTAAGATGATCAAGAGCAAGATCAAATAGTTCACTGCAATTCTTGAGCTCTGTAAGTGTTGATACTTTTGTTAGCTCATTTATCGCAACTACAACAGAGAGTTTCTGTATCTCTTCAGGCTGGAGACATGTCTTATTGGTGAGAGGAGCTAAGGAGCTATAACAGGTATCGGGGTATAATGTAGTATCACATACAACTTTAATAGAAGCCAATGCTGATTGAGCTTCTAATGCATCATTATGGTTGTTGTCTAATATGGCAATGTTACACTTAGTGAATCCTACAGTTTGACCCATTACATAACCGGGGCATTTTTTGCCCACAATGAATCCTTACAGTGCAACAAACACATTTACTTTATCCAGCAGCAATTCATTCTTCTTTTATTGTGCATCTTGTCCCTTTTTGCACCTTTGTTCCTGTCATTATGATCATCATCATGAATTCTAATGGTTACAGCAAAGTATTAAAAGAAAAATGACCAAAAGGTAAGTAAACATGTACAGTAAAAACTATAAGTTTGTGCATTAAAGTGAATTATACAAACCTTTGTTTAGAGTTTCTTATCTAAAATCGCTTGAATAAAAATCTTAACAGTTTCGGCTAAGTATATAAACACATATGTTAGATCAACTCCAGGTTCAAACTTGAGCATATTATTGAAACTCGTATCTGCTAATGTGACAGATCTGCACCTAACTCGTATTTGCAGAGATAGTGAGTCGACCGCAGCCATTATATAGATATGCTGCCCCATTATATAAGTAACTTGATTTGGAGTTCACAAATTGCCACTTACAACAAACAGATTATAGCAATTTATCCGGACGACATATAAGACACTTTTTACAACTCAATATATTGATATATTAGTCATCAAGATATATGATTTTATTAAATATGATTGTATATGCTTAAAGAAATTAATCAAAAATAATATTCCAAGTATTTGGCACCTCGGTTCAATGCCACTCTCCTTTCCCTTGGCTCAGTATGCTGTTGATTAAATAATTTCCGATACCCAAGTATCTTTACTACACTCATTAAGCTTGAAGTCTTTCACAAACTTCTTCTCTGCAATTGTTTTTGCCCTTATCCCCTCATCTTTATTGCACTCCTTGAGCTTTAAGTCTTTCACGGGTACTTCAAAATTTAAGAATATCGTTAGACTTGATGTACTAACCATGTTACAGTAAAAATCTTATATCCTAATACTCGTGGCACCATATAATAACTTTGTATAAAAGCTTGAGTGAATGGATTAATAACAGTTCCAGTAAAAGAGATGTGTTTTTTTATTGCTTATATAAAGTAGCTGGCTTATACATATGATCATCATAAGTAGATTGTAAGTATAATGGAAATATTACCTCCAAGATTCAAGAGTAGTACTCTGACTCGTTCCTCCTTGACATATGAATGGGATTCAGCATCACTCAAAGGATATGTGCATTTAGCTTCATATATTACCAAGTCTCGGCTTCATTCGATTCAGTCATCACTCTTTTAGCGAGTCCATTCAGTCACTCTTTTAGCAACGCTAATTTCTGACACACGTCTTGGTTTAGTGCATCCAACGCTGCAATTTGTCCTTTTCCTATTTTCGTGTAAATAGCACATATTAGATATTCTGAAAGTTACATATCAAAATAAGATACAAAAAGCCGATATTATAATGACAACAGAAAACCGATATTAAACTATAAGACATGTTTACACTTCTTAAAGTAACCACTCCAATTAAACAACCTGGTAGCTTCCTGTGACCAATTATGCCCTCTTCGCAAACTTTGGAGCAGCCCCATTGTTCTGCCTTCTCTCCATGTATTCGAATCTCAATCACTGCGATTGAAAGCCCATTTTCATGAAACACCATTGTAACATCTGATAATAATCCTGACCTATTTCTACTCCTCACATCTAATCATAATCCCTGCAGTTGAATATACACACATGGCACATTAAATATGTGTAATAAAGCCAAATTGAGATATAGCAACATAATTTTTGGAATGGTCCAATTTGGTAACCATAATTTTTAGGCTCCAATCTACTAATCAAAGTTTTTTATAACTATTTACCAAATATGACCAAAACAAACTTGGGTTAGTACTGGAACACCATTACCAAATAGGGCCATTATGAAAATGGTGTATGTTGATATCTTGTCGAATTTTCCAAATAAACAATTTTTTTGTGGTAAAACAAATAAACACTTTTGCATAGAGATTTACATGTGACACCCTTCTTTCTACATCTGTAATTATTCATCGGGTGATTGCTTGATTCTGATATATAAAATACAACCATAAGAATACTTATATTGGGTCTCTTCAGGACACCTTACTAATACACCACCATGGAGATGCTTTAAAACATATAATGTATTTGTAAAACTCAGAAAGGGGCCAACACTTTGTGCTAACAAAAAAAAGGGGAAATAAGTAATCTTATATTGAATTTTTTATGATGATGCTATACTCCATATTCAATCTTGTTGAACATCTTGCAACAGATTAGCCGTAAACAAAAACGGCAAACCCACAACAAACTTGCTCAATGTTATAAGCCTTAATCGCCTATGCTTTAAAAAAGAACAAAGAGCTTGAATTCTAACATGCGTTCATACACCACAAAACAAAGTTATAACTGAAAATAACACATTATACGATACAAACCAAAAAGCAACCTAACCATCTCTCATATTGGTTGACCTTTAGGAACGATTTGGTCCTTAAGTCACATGTAAATAGGGACCAGGACATAGTACATTCCAGCCAAAGCACCAATGAGGAAATGTACGAGGAACACGAATGGGTTCACTTTCTTCTCGACCTCCTGTACTTTAGGACCCAGCTGCAAATGATAATGAAATAGAATGTCATAAGTGATGAAAAAAACCAGACATATGTCAAGAAATCTCATATGGTAAAAGGTTAATTCATGTTGTAATTTGTTAACAGTAAATAAAGTGCTTTGCTGTCTTCCAAAAAGAATATGATAATAGATAAAGTGTTGTGGCGTTGACCCAGCCGTCGTTAAACAGCACTAAAATTCACACATTTTGACAAATTACCCAACATGCCCATTTTTCCACCTCTATCGAACAGAGGTTTCAGTAAAAACTATTTGCAATTAGTAAGAGGACATTACCTACAAAGGTGAATCCCCTGATGCAGGTTTCACACCGGTAACAGAACAACCCATGATCAAACCATGGTGACGGACCCCATGATATCATCTTGGGCCAATTCTCTTGATCTGCACATCTTTAAATCCAGCCTTTGTAAACCACTCAATGTACTCTTCCTCTTTTGGAAAGAGCATCCACATGTCTACAAAGAAACTGAAACGCCTAGGCCAATTTTTTTTTTAGCATAACATCACACTTATATTAACACCTACAAACTGTACAATACATGTATCATTCGCCTTGACCCGTACATGATCAAAATGGGTCAATACGGGCAAGAATGGCACTATGCCAAACACCCTTAAACTATAAAGAAACTACTTAACTACTTGATCATTACATAACCATGAGTTTATATGTTCGTACACAAAAGCATACAACCTAGGGCGTTTCTTGGTTGGAGAGCGTGTAGGGAAAAAGGCTCCATACCCAGGTATTTCACCGAGGTCTAGTTCTCGGTCTACGTACCCTTGATTGCACTACCACTAGCTTCACCTATAATAAACATAACAAAGCAACGTAAGCAATAGCTTAGTGAGATAACATATAAAAGATACTAATTATAACATGGCATAATACTATGGTTGCTTCGTATTGTTATTATATACTAGTCGCCAACTAAGGACGTTGTGAACCCATATTGGTTCAATATAACTGAAAATCTTCTAGTCGTCCACTTAGGACGTCTAAGTCATATATTCCATGACTTTGAGCCGCTTATACACACTGATCATCCACAAAGGATGTCTAAGTCCCATTTAACGAGATGAGACACTAATAAAGGCTCGGTCATCCACTAAGGATGGCTAGGCTCCATTTCGGAGCATGTTATGACATAATAACATGTGTCGTCCACTTAAGACGCTATACAAGTAGTATCGTGGAAATAGAGTTAAAATCACATAACTAGACCCAAATGGGTCATTCGGGGCTGTTTTGACCCATCTAGCATAATTCACATATAAACATACTACAAGTAACTCAAATACAATACATGAACCTTACCATGAATACCACAATTAAAGTGGCACACTAACGGGTTACCAAGGACCCGTTTCTATGCTTAAATATGGTACTCACCTCGAAAACGCTTGAATAGAACACGAGCTCCCTTAAAGACGTCCCTGGCTAAATCTTATAACCTAGGAACACATAAATGACAAGGAGCTTATTTAGAACATAACTAAGCTTATTATAATAAGCACTAAAAGGATAGATAAGCCATAAGGGGGTGTTTGGTTTGTGTCTTATATAACCACACCAACATAATTTCTGAAGATTAACACCACAAAATGGTGTTATAGCACCTTAATAAGGTACCCATCACTTTTTCTTATCATTTATACATGATTACTAGGGTTCTTGGTGATTTCTCAAAATCATAATTTCACATAAACATGTAAAATTCGACAATAACCCCATAAATGGCATAAGGATATGAACTTTAGGCTTTACCCACAACTAGGAAGCCATAACATACAAGTTTAACAAGACATGATCTTTACCTCAAACTGGATGGTGGGAACCCTAGCTTATTCGTTTATAAGCTTATGTGAGGTAAAACCTTGCTTAATACTTGCTTAAAATTAATCTTGGATCAAACCCTAGCTTGATATGATGTTGGTGTAAGTATTACGTGAAAGAGAGAGCAGAGAGTAGAGAATTATGGAATTCTTGTTACATGGGAATAAAAAATCCAGGTTATAATAATTTGAAGTTTCATACTTTGGCATCTTTAGTCCCTGGTAGCAAATTGTTACAAGTTTAGTACCTAAAAAGATTGGGGTGTTACAACTCTCCCCCACTTAATCGGTTTGGGTCCTCACAAACCATTCCTGATAAAAAGCGGGGTAGTATTTGATGAGATCCTCTTCGGGCTCCCATGTGCACTCCGACCCCTTTCTGTGCTTCCATCTTACCTTAAGAAGGAGGACCTCTCTTTTTCTGAGTTTCTTGACCATGGTGTCAAGAATCTCTACTGGCTCTTCAACGTAGCCAAGTTTCTCATCAACTGTTATATCCGCTAGAGGGATATACTGTGCCTCATCTGCAAGACATTTTCGTAACTGAGACACGTAGAAAGTATTGTGAATACTGTTCAACTCTTCTGGTAACTCAATTCTGTATGCTACTTTTCCAACTCTATCGATTATTCTAAAAGGACCAATGTAACGTGGTCCTAGCTTTCCATGCTTCCTGAATCGGATAACACCTTTCCAGGGAGAAACTTTCAGCATGACACGATCACCAACTTGAAATTCTATAGGTCGTCTCCTCTTGTCTGCATAAGACTTCTGTCGATCCTGGGCCATCTTAAGCCTTTCTCTGATTTGATCAATCTTATCGTTCGGTTGTTGAACAACATCTGAACTAGCTAATTCTCTTTGTCTGATTTCACCCCAACATATAGGAGTTCGGCACTTCCTTCCATACAACATCTCATATGGAGGCATCCCAATGCTAGAATGATAACTGTTATTATAAGAGAATTCTGCTTGCGCTAAGTACTTATCCCAGATACCACTGAAGTCGATAGCACAGGGTCGAAGCATATCTTCCAGTGTCTGAATGGTCCTTTCACTCTGACCATCTGTCTGTGGATGTTAAGCCGTGCTAAAATGAACACGAGTACCTAGATTCTCTTGGAATTTCCGCCAGAATCTAGAGGTAAATCTGATATCTCTATCTGATACTATTGAGACTGGTACTCCATGTCTAGCTACTACTTCGCGAAGATACAACTCCGCGAGAGCTTCTGAGGACATTGATTCCTTAATAGGAAGGAAAATCGCACTCTTTGTTAAACGATCTATAAGTACCCATATTGCATCATGCTGACGCGGTGTCTTGGGTAATTTCGTGATAAGTTCCATAGTGATCCTTTCCCATTTCGAGACAGGAATCTCGAGAGGTTGTAGCTTACCATAAGGTTGCTGATGTTCTGTCTTAATTTTAAGGCAAGTAAGACACTGCTCGACATATTTTACAATATCTCTTTTCATACCTGGCCACCAATAATATGGTTTAAGATCATAATACATCTTGGTGGCACCTGGGTGAATGGAATATTTCGACTTATGAGCCTCGTCGAGCAACAACTTTTTGAGCTCTTTATTATTCGGTATCCATATTCTACCGAAGCATGTTCTGAGTCCTCGTGAGTCCACAACTAAATTGTGCACCTGACCCACGAGTCGTTCTGAGTTTACATCACTGTTCTCCCATGCTTCTAACTAAACTGTTTTGATGTTCTCATAAAAGTATGGAGTAATCACCATCTGAAGTGATTTTACTAGTAGAGAATCATGCCTTGTCTTTCGACTTAAGGCATCTACCACAACGTTGGCCTTACCCAGGTGGTAAAGAATTTCACAATCATAATCTTTGACTAGATATAACCAACGTTGTTGCCTCATATTGAGGTCACGCTGATCAAAGAAGTATTTGAGACTTTTATGGTCGGTAAAGATCTTGATCTTTACTCCATAAAGATAATGCCTCCACAATTTTAAGGCAAAAACTACTGCTGCTAGCTCTAAATCAGAGTGGGGTAATCTTCCTCATGTTTCTTGAGCTGCCTGGAAGCATAAGCTATGACTCGGCCTCTCTGCATGAGAACACAGCCAAGGCCATTGGCCGATGCATCACAATAAACTTCCAGGTCATCATTGCCTTCTGGCAATACTAAGACTAGAGCCTGAGTTAACTTCTGTTTAAGAGTTTGAAAAGCGAGTTCCTGATCCTCATCCCACTCGAATTTTACATTCTTGCGGGTGAGCTCAATGAGCGAAGAAGCAATCTTTGCAAAATCTTGGATAAAACGGCGGTAGTAACCCGCAAGTCTAAGGAAAGATCTAATTTCTGTGGGAGTTTTTGGTCGCTCCCAATTCATGATGGCACTGATTTTAGCAATAGGGGTACTCCCTGGAATAAGATCAATGCGGAACTCTACTTGTCTATCAGGCGGTAGACCTGGGAGTTCCTCTGGAAAGACATCAGGAAATTCCTAAACAACTGGAATTTTATTAAAGTTTGGAACGGGTTCCTGAATATCGACAACATGATCTAAATAGGCATGACAGCCACGTGCCAAGTGTTTCTTGGTTCTAGCATAAGTACAAATAGCAAGGTTAGCCTTTTTATGCTCACCATAGATAACTGTTTCTCCCCCACTTGGGGTTCTGAGTCGGACTAGCTTATGATGACAAAAAATGATAGCTTCATTTGTGCCGAACCATTCCATACCGATAACTACATCAAGCTCTCCCATAGGGATATGAATTAGGTCGATCGGATACTTTTCATTATCAATTTCTATTTCACAGTTCTAAAAGATATCAACTACACGTATCACTTTGTTATTAGCTACTTCCACATCTAGTGGTGGCTTAAGCTGGCTAATTGGAACAGAAAATCTACGACTGACCCTTTTGGTTACAAAAGATCTATCTGCACCAGAATCAAATAACACACGAGCAAGTAATTGATTCACAAAGAAGGTACCTGTCACAACGTCGTATGTTTCCTTAGCTTCATCTAGGGTCATCTGATGAACACGAGCTGGGGGTCTATGTGGTCTTTGGGTAGTAGGAAAGCCAGGGGATCCTGGAGGTCTAGAAGTAGATGGCGCCCCTCGCCTGTCTGTATTCCTCCTAGGTTCTTGCTGACGCGGAGGAGGAGGTCTCACATTTGGACAAGACTCAGTCGTGTGATTAGGATCATAGCATTTCCTGCAAACCTGAGCTGGTTTTGGACAATCTTTACTGATGTGACCAGGCTCACCGCAACTGTAGCAGGTCCGGCTACCTGCACGGCATTCCCCTGGGTGATACCTTTTACAATTCGCACATAGTGGAAAACTCCTACCCCCCGTGCTAGGATAAGCCTCACTTGGCTTAACTTTCTTTCGAGACGAACTAGCCTGCTCCATCTTTCTCTTAGGAGGAATCTCCTCCTCTTTCTTTGTTTCCTGTTCTCGCTCTAAGGCTGCATTCATGAGCTGATCCATGTTTTTCCAATCCCTTGTTGAAATAAACTGACGGATATCCTTTCGAAGCATATCCACATAATGTTTCATAAGCAACCTTTCATCATTAGCATATTCAGGCAGAAAATGTGCTCTGTCCAGGAAGGTCATGGAGAAATCATGTACTGACTCTGTGGTCTGGTGAGTACCCAAAAAGTCTCGGTGAATCTTATTAAGTTCCGCCTCTGGAGCAAAGTTCTGAAAGAGTAATTCCTTGAACTGCTTCCAAGTCATACTCCTAGCAATTTCTGGTGTTTTTGATGAAAGGGTCCAATTCCACCATGATTTAGCCCGATCGCGAAGGAGATTAATAACAAAATTAACCCAACGAAACTCAGGGACCTTGCTGGTGGCAAACGCCCCTTCAACATCCTGGATAAATCTGTGGCATTTAAAAGGATCCTGTTCTCCCGAGTAAGTCGGGGGCTTACAAGCTGAAAAGTCAGTATAAGTAACTTCCTTAGTTAGACCGACTCGTGCAGCCAGCTTCTGATCAAGTTCTGTTGTGATAGCCTGAGCTATGATCTTACTGAGATGTTCTGTATAATATGGTATAGCTGCTTCCTGTGCCTTGGCTACTTCTTCAGATATCATATCTCTGATCTGTCTAGCCATAGCATCAAAAAGAGGAGCATTATCATGCTCATCTGTTTCTGGTGGATCGTGGGTTGGCTCCCGATCATCCTGTTCTGGTATGTCTACATGAGTCGGCCACTCAAAGCTTTCAGGAGGTCTTTCAGCCATATCTACGCTGAAAGTTAAACATATTGCACGATAAGGGAATAATAAGACTCGCTGCAAGATTCATAATTCATTCCTTTAGTGTAACATAACACCAGTAAGTTCCCGTTATGTGATACGATTATTACCACGTTGGTCAGACGTCATAATAATTCCATCAGATAACCAAGTTCTTATCGTTACCATATTACACTAATAATGCGGAAACGTATGCTAATACTAATACTGATGCTACATAATAATGCGGAAACGTATCTAATACTATAGGTCCCATAAAGCCTAGGTTTAAGTCTAAGTACCCATCTACAGTGGATACCTAAATCCCTTAAACCACAGCTCGGATGCCAACTTGAAACGCCTAGGCTAAATTTTTTTATTTTTTATTTTTTTTTATATTTTTTTAGCATAACATCACACTTATATTAACACTTAAAAACTGTACAATACATGTATCATTCGCCTTGACCCGTACATGATCAAAATGGGTCAATATGGGCAAGAATGGCACTATGCCAAAAACCCTTAAACTATAAAGAAACTACTTAACTACTTGATCATTACATAACCCATGAGTTTATATGTTCGTACACAAAAGCATACAACCTAGGGCGTTTCTTGGAAGGAGAGCGTGTAGGGAAAAAGGCTCCATACCCAGGTATTTCACCGAGGTCTAGTTCTCGGTCTTCGTACCCTTGATTGCACTACCACTAGCTTCACCTATAATAAACATAACGAAGCAACGTAAGCAATAACTTAGTGAGATAACATATAAAAGATACTAATTATAACATGGCATAATACTATGGTTGCTTCGTATTGTTATTATATACTAGTCGTCCACTAAGGACGTTGTGAACCCATATTGGTTCAATATAACTGAAAATCTTCTAGTCATCCACTTAGGACGTCCAAGTCATATATTCCATGACTTTGAGCCGCTTATGCACACTGATCATCTACAAAGGATGTCTAAGTCCCATTTAACAAGATGAGACACTAATAAAGGCTCGGTCATCCACTAAGGATGTCTAGGCTCCATTTCGGAGCATGTTATGACATAATAACATGTGTCGTCCACTTAGGACGCTATACAAGTAGTATTGTGGAAATAGAGTTAAAATCACATAACTAAACCCAAAAGGGTCATTCGGGGCTGTTTTGACCCGTCTAGCATAATTCACATATAAACATACTACAAGTAACTCAAATACAATATATGAACCTTACCATGAATACCACAATTAAAGTGGCACACTAACAGGTTACCAAGGACCCGTTTCTATGCTTAAATATGTTACTCACCTCGAAAATGCTTGAATAGAACACGAGCTCCCTTAAAGATGTCCCTGGCTAACTCTTATAACCTAGGAACACATAAATGACATGGAGCTTATTTAGAACATAACTAAGCTTATCATAATAAGCACTAAAAGGATAGATAAGCCATAAGGGGGTGTTTGGTTTGTGGCTTATATAACCACACCAACATAATTTCTGAAAATTAACACCACCAAAATGGTGTTATAGCACCTTAATAAGGTACCCATCACTTTTTCTTATCATTTATACATGATTACTAGGGTTCTTGGTGATTTCTCAAAATCATAATTTCACATAAACATGTAAAATTCCACAATAACCCCATAAATGGCATAAGGATATGAACTTTAGGCTTTACCCACAACTAGGAAGCCATAACATACAAGTTTAACAACAAGACATGATCTTTACCTCAAATTGGATGGTGGGAACCCTAGCTTATTCGTTTATAAGCTTATGTGAGGTAAAACCTTGCTTAATACTTGCTTAAAATTAATCTTGGATCAAACCCTAGCTTGATATGATGTTGGTGTAAGTATTACGTGAAAGAGAGAGCAGAGAGTAGAGAATTATGGAATTCTTGTTACCTGGGAATGAAAAATCCAGGTTATAATAATTTTAAGTTTCACACTTTGGCATCTTTAGTCCCTGGTAGGAAATTGTTACAAGTTTAGTACCTGAAAAGATTGGGGTGTTACAGAAACGTGACAACCAATATGTTGGATACACGGGGCCGATTAAACATGCTTTCCCTCCAATCTTTTGAACCCGATATGCTTCTTTAATGCCTCGTTGTGGATCAGGCTAGTAATCAATGCTGCAACAAAATATGTACAGAATCTGTAAGTCAAAGATTCTTCATACCTCAAACTGAGCATTGTATTCTTTGACAATATCAATAGTTTTCTGATGTGATGCATGATCCCCATCAATACCAGCTAACCTATTTGGTTCATTAAATTGCCTTCCGACCCTACACTAACAAATAATGTCATAATGATAACCTTAAGGATAAGTAGATCTAATGTTTCCTCCGGTTGAACGTTTTGTGATACAGGAATGGTTACAACAATTTAGACCCCTCATCTGCACTAGTAAGCGAATGTTTCTCAGTATGTACCCATCGGAAGTATAATGTATAATAAACTCAAAAAACCCTCAATACATGTGTTACCTTTTTTCCAAACTGAAGTCAACCAAAAACCAAATGATTTTGCTATTAGTGATTAGCACACTCACGATTTTCGGTGGATTTTTTGTATAGATTTTTCAACCCGTTTTGCAAATGTATAGTGAGTTTTTCGAACTAACTTCTAGACATTCCCTTAGTTTTAATTTAGTACAAGATGAATACTCGGGCAAAATAACGGTGTATTGATATGTGTCTAAATACACATATATTTTATACTGTTTAAACCCACAAAATGACCAAAAACACACAAATGACCATATAAATGCTACAAATATCATTGAAATGTGTTTTTTATGTGATTCAGGTACAAAAAGATTGAAAACAATTGAAAAGCATGCAAGGTTCACACAATTGACATTTTCAGTCCCTAGAGTTTCATAAATTGGCAAAACTAGTCCCTAAAGGTTTAAAATAAAAGAAAAGTCAACTTTGACCGTTGGGAAGTCAAAAATGTTCACTAATGATCCCTGGATAAAAGTTTACACAGAAATGGCAACTTTTAACCCTCAAGTTTCAAAAATGGCAAATTTAGTCCTTGGGTATTCAAAATATGGAATTTAACAAATAATACCCTTGTACTATTCATAATTTACAATTTGAACCCTTTTGATAATGTTTGGGAAATTACAAACACAACCCTTCATAAATCAGAATATTACATAAATGGTCCCTGGAGGTTTTAAAATTGGAAATTTGCAATTAGGGTCCTTGTACTATTGTTATTTGACAAGTGTGATCCCTTGAATGAAGTTTGGAATATTATCACAACAGGTCCTTCAAGAATTCAGAATTGGCAACTTTAGTTCTTAGGCTTTTAAACTACAAAACCAAACGGACCCAAGTATTACACCCCTTAAATCCAAATCCTTAAATCCAATTCCTTAAATCCAAATCCAATAAACACACCCCTAGCTCAACCTTTCCAGGTCCAAAACAACACCCGGCCCACTCCACCGTTTAAATAAAACTCCCTCGGTTAAACCTGACCCTTTGACCCTTCCCTTCCACCTCACTTCCCACTCACTGCAACACTCCAAACACCAACCATCATCACCCCTAGCTTGCTACCCCCTGCAACACTTCAACCCTCCCCCTGCCTAACCAAACAAGCATCCCAGTCCAAACAATCTCCCCTGGCTTCAATTATCAAAAGAAAAGACAAAAGGTTTTTGGCGCCAAAAGCGAATTTGACGGCTAGGATAACTTTGAGCCATCCAATGGCCTTGATTTCAAGTGGGATGTAACTGGAAACTCAAGTGGACTCCAATTTATCTATAAAAAGAAGGAAAGGAAGATAGGAGAGGTTACTTTGGAATAGCCTTAGTCACGTAGGATTATTAAATTTAAATGCTTTCTTTAATGTATTTTACTCCTTTCTAGTGATGTATTAATCTTTAACAAAGTTTAATATAACTTCAATTTTAGTTTTAATGTTAATCTCTCTCTAAATTTCAATTCTTAGCTTAATTATCATTTAAATTCCATGTCTTTTAATTTCATGTTAACTGTGGTTTTTTCCTGGACTCAATAAGCCATATAAGCTCCTGACAAAAGCTTTAAAGCTTTTAGATACCTTAAAACAAGTTTAGTCTTTAAAAAACAAAAATACTAAAAAAATAAGAAAAATCAATGAAAAACCAAAAGTTCTGTGTTCATGGTGGAATCTGCTTGGAGCAAGGCTATTATGGATTGCCATGGGTGTTAGTACCTCATGGGAGGCTGTAGGGAGTAATTGTGGTCCTTGGTTCCAAGATCTCAGTCTTGTGCACTTGTAAGCCCTTTTCACCATTTTATGCATTTTACTGCTTCCTTTATTTACTTGCTTTGATTTCATGTTTTTCATGTTATTTTGTTGTTTGTTAATCATAATATAGATTAGAATTAGTTGTGTATGTTTTGAGATTTCATTGTGGCTTTACATCTCATTTTGACTGCCATATGCTATATTCTTGAAAATCATAGGCTTAGCTTGTTTGACAGCATGTTTAAGCTAAAAAAAGGTTTTATTTGACACATAATAATCTCTGGATTTGATTTGATTATCATAGGAAGTCATATGTTTTGAAATTCTCAATTTGGTCTCATTAAAGGGTTGTTTGGATGTGATGGTTTAACTGTGTTAAAGGTTTTGTTTGTTGTTGTTCTTTTGTGATGTACACCATATGGGACCTAAATAACTCAGTGAGACTTCAATCAAAGGGTGTAGCATGATAGAAAGTCAAATTGACACTTGACTGCCTCATTATGAGCATTGTGAGATTGTCATGACCTAGAATCTTGCATATTCTGTTTAATAGTTGTTTACCTTTGCTTATTTCATGTTTTTGTTGTTTAACATTACATAATCTGTCAGTAGATTAGCTTTTAAATTCACTTTAGTCAACCTTTTAGTTTTTGTTAAAAGTCAAAATTTCCTTTTTTTTTTGTTTTTTTTGATTAAAAGTCTTATTTTCTTGTAGCTTTATTTTGTAGTTTCATGCTTAGTGCTTTTAGGTTATTTAAGTCTTGTTGCTTGTCTTGTTATAGGTATTTTTATTAATTTTAGTTTCCCTTATTTAAATGCTTACTTTTGTGCTTATTTCTAGTTGATTTTGCCCTATATCACAGCCACAAGGCCAATTTCACAAGGTTGCAGCTTGTTGAATATTGGACTTGTGACTGTGATTGTTGTTGTTGTTATTTGAAGCCTTTGTGGCATGGTTGTTATATGAATGCTTATTTTTCAATTTTGTAGCTTGTTAGTCACCTTATTTTCTCCCACCTTTTTGTTCCATCTTGCTAACTATACTGAAGCAAACAGTATAGTTGAGCTGTTTTTCCAAAGCTTGTCACAAGCTCCTCATTGGCCAAGAGTTTCTAATATTTGTCTTTTTCACAAAGCCAAGCAACCAATATCTGTGGTTAAATGTTTGTTGAGCTATTTCAAGTTTATTTGACAAATCTAATGTCAGTTTGTTGTTTACCAATTAACAATAGTTCAATGAGAAATCATTGAACTTGCACCATTTCCACAAACTCTCTATAAGCTCATTAGTGATCAAGAACTTGTGTGGTTTAGTTTCCTGTGAAGCCTGACCACCCAACACCTTGATCTTATGCTTTATCTTCCTTTTGTAGCTTATTTGGTTAGGCTGCAAAGGAGCTTTTAACTTGTCCATTTTGTTGAGTATCCTGAGAAGTCAGCATACTCCACTCCACTTCATAAGCTCACAAAAAGCTTATCTGATGGATCCAGCTTGTGAGATGTAGTTCCATGTGGAGCTTATATTCCAAACAAAAGGATCCAATGCTTACTTGCAATCTTGCAGCTTATTAATTAGGGTTGCAAGCAGCTTTTTGTTTGTCCCATTTGACTGAGAATACTGGTAATCCAGTTATTTTCAGTCACTTGGTGGCTTTTTCATTAGCTTCTCAAAAGCTCATCTGTGGACCCCACTAGGTGAACTTGGGCTTTATGGAAAGCCTACCAACCCTGCTAGCTACTCAAAAGCTTATTTTGGCTTTTCAAGCTTATTCTCTGAGCTTAAATTGCCAAATCAAATAGTTGCAGGGTTGTTTGGATCTGAGGTTAATTGGATTTGCTTATAAGCTTATTTGGTGAATCCAGTGGACCAAGCTTGTTCATAATTGTTAATAATACTTGCACAAACATATCTATACTCTTGGTTTACACTATAGAGCTTTTTCCAAGCTAATTATGGGCTTATGACTTCACTGTAAGCCAAAAGCTCTACTGAATAAGTTATAAGCCCATAATTTGCTTATTTCTTAGTTTGTAAAGTTTTGTTTTCATTAAACTTTGTTATTTCCAGTATATTAAGTTCCATAAAAAGAAAATACCAAAAACAAAACTTTAAAGCTAAGTGATAGCTTATATTTAGAAGTTTATGGCTTATTTGCTTATTTTGATTAAACTGAGTGAAAAATAAGCTCACTCAGAGCTTATTTGTAAAATATAAAAAGTTTTCATTTATTAAAGTTAGTTATAATTAGTTATTAATTAGTTTTGTAAAGTTAAAAAATCAAAAATGAAATAAATGAAAAAAAAAAAATGGGGTGTGTGGGATTCGAACCTGGGACCTCAAGGCTAGTATACATGCATAAGTAACACACCCCATTCCATTTGCTCTGGGGCACCAGTTCCGTAAGCTCTTGCATAAACAATACACTTATAGTAGTATTAGTGTATTTAGCTTATTTAAAACTGTTTGGCTTATTCCAGCTTATTGGAATAAGCTGTTGTGCCCAACTTATTTTTCCTAGCCTCTTCATCAGTTAATATACTTTCTGTAATTTTTACATATTTTTTACTGTTCATATAATATTTATTATAATTTTAAATAGCTTTAGTAATTAAATAATAGTAAATAATTAATAATAAATAGAATAATTGTATAATAAATATAATTTTAGTTTCAGAAATTCTTTTATATTATTTTAGATTTTTCTAAGTTTTAATTTTATTTTTCTAAGCATTTTTTTTTTTATTTTCTTATTATTTAGGTAATTATTAAATAGTAAATAATAGTTTTTAATTAAAAGTAATTACATAAATACTTGTAAAAATCATTTTAATTCACTAATAATTTTCTTATATTATTAGGATCGCAAAAATATAAATTTCACATTTGTGGGGTTTGTATTGATCAGTTTTCAGTTTTATTTTGGTACGTAGACGTTTATTTAAACGTAAACGTACACATTTTAGGTTTTTAGGTTTTCTTAACGTTTAAATAAGTTTATAATTAATAAATAAATATTTTAAGTTTGTTTAATTTGCATTTAAGCCGCTAAGGCATGCAAATCCATCTTTTCTTATAATTCCCCGTTTGTTTTGTACGTTTACGTTTATTTTGAACCTAAACATACGTTTGTATATCCTTTTACATTTTAGGGTTTCTGATTGCACGTTTTTACTGATATAGCTGTGAGAGAGCTATTACTATTCACATTCCTAGTGTTAGTCAGTCAGATTCCTGTTTTTATATTTAACTTCACCAGAAAACAGATTCGTTGTATTTCAGTTTACACACATCGTTGGGACTTAACGACCTGGGAATATTCTATACTCCTTGGAAACAAAAGCATTTTGGTCCTGATTAGTTTGACCGTTATGGTTGACCATTCACAAGTGGTTGGCTATTAATTATATGACTAATCAGGACCAATCAAAATTTGGCGCCGCTGCCGGGGAGGTGTGCTGCATATAATGAATTTGTATTTTGTTGAAATATCTATCCATTGTATATATTCTATATATAATATCATATTTTATTTCCAAAAACATATAAACCACAAAAATATTTTCTTTTCCTTTGTATATATATATATAAAAGCTAAAAATACAAAAACATTTTCCCTTTCTGTTTATATTAAAAAAATCAAAACCTAAAAGATTTTTCTCGTCTTTTCTAAGTTTCCTTGATTCTAAAGGATTATTAGATTCATCTTAGTGATGAATATTCATAATTATGTGAGTGAACCCCACTCCAATTTCTCATCCGATCTGTGAGTGGCAATCCCACTCCATTTCCCCATGAACAATTTAATTCGGGGTCGAGTCAAGCTAGCGACTCGGTTATCAAAAACAGTAGCTTCCTCATGGACAATTTAATTCGAGGTCGAGTCAAGCTAGCGAATCGGTAATCAAAAACAGTAGCTCAATATGGGTTTTCACCCATATTTCTGTCTTCTTTCCCCTTTCTACCACCTAAGTGTGGGGGAGATGCCCCACATGTTGTATATATCTTGAAAATAAAATGAAAAATTGTAAATATAAAAAATAAAATAATTGTTGTGTTACCCCACTTAGCTTTAAAATGTTATCTTTTTACGTTCAAGGATTCAGCATAATAGCCGGGACTTTGAATATTGAGGACAATATTCAGTTCTAAGTGTGGGGGGGAAATTCTGGCGAATTTGATCAATTATGTACCCTTTTATGCCCTTTTTCCCCAAAATGGCCAAAATTTAAAAAAAAAAAAATAGTGGAAGTGCTTTGCACTTAACACAACAAATGGTAATCAATCCACCATGTCTAACCCACATAAGGATTGGCTAATCCAGGAGCAAATGGCTCTTGGTAAAGATATCTCAAACCCGTTGATGGCTTGCAATTTGCCCAAAATTGTATGGTATCTCAACTCGCCATATCCTAAAAAGTGAAAGAGTTGGCTAGCCCGCAAGATTATGGCTTGTGGTAAAGGCAGTGGAAAACCATAATTGGTAATCAACTCACCAAGATGTTGACTATTCAAAGCCATCAAGAGTTGGCTAGTCCAGAAGCAAACGGCTTCTGGTAAAGACAAATCAAATCCGTTGACAGCTGGTGGTTTGCTCAAAATCACATGGTTATCAGGTGGACCATAGTTCTTACTTGAACTGATACATTTGGCTACTCCAGAAGTAATGGCTTTTCGTAAAGAGTTTCAAATCCATTAAGTTTTTCACAAAAGATTGCTAGGGACTAGCAATAGTTTAGTGTGGGGGATTTGATATGTGTCTAAATACACATATATTTTATACTGTTTAAACCCACAAAACGACCAAAAACATACAAATGACCATATAAATACTACAAATATCATTGAAATGTGTTTTTTATGTGATTCAGGTACAAAAAGATTGAAAACAAGTGAAAAGCATGCAAGGTTCACACAATTGACATTTTCAGACCCTGGAGTTTCATAAATAGGCAAAACTAGTCCCTAAAGGTTTAAAATGAAATAAAAGTCAACTTTGACCCTTGGGAAGTCAAAAATGTTCACTAATGATCCCTGGATAAAAGTTTACACATAAATGGCAAGTTTTACCCCTCAAGTTTCAAAAATGGCAAATTTAGTCCTTGGGTATTCAAAATATGGAATTTAACAAATAATACCCTTGTACTATTCATAATTTACAATTTGAACCCTTTTGATAACTTTTGGGAAATTACAAACACTACCCTTCATAAAATCAGAATATTACATAAATGGTCCCTGGAGGTTTTAAAATTGAAAATTTGCAATTAGGGTCCTTGTACTATTGCTATTTGACAAGTGTGATCCCTTGAATGAAGTTTGGAATATTATCACAACAGGTCCTTCAAGAATTCAGAATTGGCAACTTTAGTCCTTGGGCTTTTAAACTTCAAAACCAAATGGACCCAAGTATTAAACCCCTTAAATCCAAATCCTTAAATCCAAATCCAATAAACACACCCCTAGCCCAACCTTTCCTGGTCCAAACCAACACCCGGCCCACTTCACCGTTTAAATAAAACTCCCTCGGTCAAACCTGACCCTTTGACCCTTCCCTTCCACCTCACCTCCCACTCACTGCAACACTCCAAATACCAACCATCATCACCCCTAGCCTACTACCCCCTGCAACACTTCAACCCTCCCCCACCTAACCAAACAAGCACCCCAGTCCAAACAATCTCCCCTGGCTTCAATTATCAAAAGAAAAGACAAAAGGTTTTTGGCGCCAAAAGCGAATTTCACGGCTAGGATAACTTTGAGCCATCCAATGGCCTTGATTTCAAGTGGGATGTGACTGGAAACTCAAGTGGACTCCAATTTATCTATAAAAAGAAGGAAAGGAAAAGAGGAGAGGTTACTTTGGAATAGCCTTAGTCACGTAGGATAATTAAATTTAAATGCTTTCTTTAATGTATTTTACTGCTTTCTAGTGATGTATTAATCTTTAACAAAGTTTAATATAACTTCCATTTTAGTCTTAATGTTAATCTCTCTCTAAATTTCAGTTTTTAGCTTAATTATCATTTAAATTCCATGTCTTTTAATTTCATGTTAACTATGGTTGTTTCCTGGACTCAATAAGCCATATAAGCTCCTGACAAAAGCTTTAAAGCTTTTAGATACCTTAAAACAAGCTTAGTCTTTAAAAAACAAAAATACTAAAAAAATAAGAAAAATCAATGAAAAACCAAAAGTTTTTTGTTCATGGTGGAATCTGCTTGGAGCATGGCTATTATGGATTGCCATGGGTGTTAGTACCTCATGGGAGGCTGTAGGGAGTAATTGTGGTCCTTGGTTCCAAGATCTCAGTCTTGTGCACTTGTAAGCCCTTTTCACCATTTTATGCATTTTACTGCTTCCTTTATTTACTTGCTTTGATTTCATGTTTTTCATGTTATTTGGTTGTTTGTTAATCATAATATAGATTAGAATTAGTTGTGTATGTTTTGAGATTTCATTGTAGCTTTACATCTCATTTTGACTGCCATATGCTATATTCTTGAAAATCATAGGCTTAGCTTGTTTGACAGCATGTTTAAGCTAAAAAAGGTTTTATTTGACACATAATAATCTCTGGATTTGATTGGATAATCATAGGAAGTCATATGTTTTGAAATTCTCAATTTGGTCTCATTAAAGGGTTGTTTGGATGTGATGGTTTAACTGTGTTAAAGGTTTTGTTTGTTGTTGTTCTTTTGTGATGTACACCATATGGGACCTAAATAACTCAGTGAGACTTCAATCAAAGGGTGTAGCATGATAGAAAGTCAAATTGACACTTGACTGCCTCATTATGAGCATTGTGAGATTGTCATGACCTAGAATCTTGCATATTCTGTTTAATAGTTGTTTACCTTTGCTTATTTCATGTTTTTGTTGTTTAACATTACATAATCTGTCAGTAGATTAGCTTTTAAATTCACTTTAGTCAACCTTTTAGTTTTTGTTAAAAGTCAAAATTTCCTTTTTTTTTTGTTTTTTTTGATTAAAAGTCTTATTTTCTTGTAGCTTTATTTTGTAGTTTCATGCTTAGTGCTTTTAGGTTATTTAAGTCTTGTTGCTTGTCTTGTTATAGGTATTTTTATTAATTTTAGTTTCCCTTATTTAAATGCTTATTTTTGTGCTTATTTCTAGTTGATTTTGCCCTGTATCACAGCCACAAGGCCAATTTCACAAGCTTGCAGCTTGTTGAATATTGGACTTGTGACTGTGATTGTTGTTGTTATTTGAAGCCTTTGTGGCATGTTTGTTATATGAATGCTTATTTTTCAATTTTGTAGATTGTTAGTCACCTTATTTTCTCCCACCTTTTTGTTCCATCTTGCTAACTATACTGAAGCAAACACTATAGTTGAGCTGTTTTTCCAAAGCTTTTCACAAGCTCCTCATTGGCCAAGAGTTTCTAATATTTGGCTTTTCAGAAAGCCAATCAACCAATCTCTGTGGTTAAATGTTTGTTGAGCTATTTCAAGTTTATTTGACAATTCTAATGTGAGTTTGTTGTTTGCCCATTCACAACAGTTCAATGAGAAATCATTGAACTTGCACCATTTCTACAAACTCTCTATAAGCTCATTAGTGATCAAGAACTTGTGTGGTTTAGTTTCCTGTGAAGCCTGGCCACCCAACTCCTTGATCTTATGCTTTATCTTCCTTTTGTTGCTTATTTGGTTAGGCTGCAAAGGAGCTTTTAACTTGTCCATTTTGTTGAGTATACTGAGAAATCAGCATACTCCACTCCACTTCATAAGCTCACAAAAAGCTTATCTGATGGATCCTTGTGAGATGTAGTTCCATGTGGAGTGATTGGCTCCAAACGGTCAACCTAAATTGACCAAAGAATGGTCAACAAGGTCAAACTTCCTAGATTCAATGCTCTGCGGAAGTATAGTATTTCCCCGGGTCGTTATGTCCCGACGAGGTGTGATGGTTATAAAACGGTTATGTGATCGGGTGAATTTGGATAGGAAAGGGGGTATAAGAGAGTTGTGATGATTACACTACTGGAAGATAAAAGATAATAGCTTAAATACACAATATTAACAAGACTGCAAAGTCAGAAAAACCAGAAACATTTAAAACTTAAAACGCGTACGTTCACGTTTAAATAAAACGCAAACGTACAAAATAAAAAGTGAAAACGGAAATCTGAAAACCCCCAGGGGGTGAAAATGACACTTTTACAAACTTAAAATAAAAAGAAAATTTAAAATGAAAATGAAATTATTAAAATGATTATTTTAATATTTAAATACTATTTAATTAACTAAAACTATTTAAAAAGTAATTTAAAATAAACTAAAAATAATAAAGGTTACAAAATAAACTAAAAACTTACAAAAATATTTTCTAAACCTCTAATTGAACTTGAAGAAAGTATAAAAATTAAAAATAAACATTTTTGGCTTTTTATGAGTTTTTTATTAATTAAAAACTATTTATATTAATTAAACTAATTAAACAATTTTAAATTAAAAATAATACTAACTTAACTTAGAAAATTATGGAAAAATTCCTAAAACTATTTTATAACATTTAAAAGCTAGGAAAAATATAAAAACTAGGTCTTGCTTAATAAAAACTAATTATGCTATTTAAAATTTAAAATTTCATTATTAATTAATTATTAATAAAACTAATATTAAATATAATAAATACCTAATGATGAAATAAAAATCTGAGAAAATTACTATAAATACTTTAATATATGAGGAATTTAAGAAAAATATAAAATAGCTAAGTACTTAATAAAAATTTAAAAATGAAAATTAAAATTAAATAAAATTAAATAGAAACTATCACTTGAAATTTATTTTGATGTTCTGGATTTTTCTTTTGGAAACTTAATTTACACCTAAAAATGAAAAACTTTTGAAAATACAAACTTTTTATAACTTAAAATTAAGCACAACAAGAGCTTATGAGCTTGACAGTTGACTTTGGTCAACTGTCCAAGCTATAAGCTGTGAAATAAGCTCTCAGCTTAGACTAGGGGTGGAATTGGGTAGACACATGTCCAATGAGTAGAAATAAGCCAGAAACAACTAAACCAAACCACTGAATAAGTCAAAAGCTCAATATAAGCACTTACATTCTGCAAACTGAAATAGAAATTGGGACAACGTATAGGGCCTGATTCAGGTGGGGTCCACAGGTCTAGGGGTCAAACCAATGGTCAACTACTAAAGTAGGGTAGGAGGGGGGTTGAAATGGACCAAGTTGTGGTATTGGAGACCACTGTGGTGGCAGGAAATCACCACCAAAGGTGGTGGTTTGGCCTGAGGTCTGATGGTGCAGGGGACTGTCTCCCCCTGCAAGTGAGTTTGAGAGGGTGTGGGGTCCACAGCTAAAATCACAAAATTAAGGGAACTATGGGATCAAAAAGATGAGCTGGTAGAGTGCTAAACCTCAAAAGCTCTCAGTCTAAATCTCACCACAAAAATCTATAAAAATCCCACAAGATTTGGAAAAAAATGAAAACATGCCATTTGACTTTTTAGGAAAACTAAGCTACTTTGACTAAAATGAAGTTTGAGCTTAATCTATTAACTGAATATGATGAGATAAGCTGAAATAAGTTCAAACCAAGTTGAAACAACAACATATGCATTGATTAGGTGGACTTGTGGGTAAAAAATCCTTAACAGTTAACTATCAAGGGATTTGAAAATGGATTTTGACTATTGGTCAAATGATGCTTGTATTTTTAGGCTTTTCTGAGCTATAATTAACTAAAGAAACATGCACAAGCAGAAATAACCAACAAGAAACACCCAGAGCACAGTGAATAGGCCAGAGCCAAACACCCTTTATAAATCTGATTTTGATGATTTTCAAAGCAATAAACTGATTCAGGCCAAGTTTTGCTTGCACAAAGATATATTATGATATATTAAACTGATTTGAGCATGTAAACACAAAGAACAATAGCAAACTACCCTAAACCAAGTACAAGCTAAATTGGCAATGGAATTATGAAACTGAGCAATTTTGAGAATCAAAGAACAAAAGCTATCCACAACACAATTTTTAAGAACAACTAAGCCCAATAAACTCACAAACAACAAATAAACAAGGCTTAAGCAATGCTACAGTAGTATTGAAAGAAATTGAAACTAGAACTCAAAAATGGATCCAAGCACAGAACTGGTAAACCAGGGACTCACACCTGTCCTAAAGCTTCCAAATAAGCTTTTAATACCATAAAAATCCAAAACTTTTCAGATTTCTTTGCTTCTTCTCTGTCTTTCACTTATTTTGGATTTAAAGATTGATTTTCTTAAATTTGTGGAATTATTTATAAAACTGAGTAAAATGTTGAGTAAACTTGTAAAAACTTACTTAGTGAACCTTACTAAGCATAAAGAACAAGATAACAACAACTTCCAATACTTAACAACAATTTAAAATATTTAAATTAAAAACACAAATTTGAAATTTAACACTGCAACTTTTAAATTAAAGGGTGGAATGAGTTTCTGATATACTGAGAATGATTAGTACAAAGCTTTTAAGTCAAAACATTACAATAAGATAGGAAAATTAAGCTAAGTCGACATAAACTAAACTAAGTTAACTACCCTACACTACACACACTTTCTTTCTCACTTTTTCTTCATTTATATGCACTTAGGAGATAATCTCTCACTTTCCCATCAGTCTCTGACCCTTGGATTAGCTTCAAGAAATCTTGACCCTTCAAATTAAGTTTTGGCGGGAAATGGGGAGGTGGGCAGTTTGAGTGGTTTAGGTGAGGGTAATAAATGAGGAGGGGGGATGTATGGGTGTAGGTGATAGTCTTAATTATAGTTGGTGAGTTGGTTAAGACTTTGGAGGAGGGGGGGAACATGGAGCGTGGTTTAGGGGGTGAGGATGGGTGAACAGTGGTCTGTTTGACCACTGGGTGTTGACCGGGTAATATTCAAACGGGGGAGTGGGCTTGGAGGTGGTGGGCTGGGGAAATTTTGGGCTTGGGGTTTTGGTTGGTGGGCTTGGCAGGTTTGGTTTTTGGGTGGTAATAAACAAAAGGGTCCATTTGGTATTTAAGTTTAATCACAAGGACCATTTATGTAATTCTAAAAAATATAGGGACCTGCTGCGTAACTTTCCAAAATATACCATAGGGATCATATATGTCACATGTGAATAATATAAGGACCAAAATTATAATTTTCCAAAATTTGAAACCCCGAGGACCAAAATTGACATTTTCCATAGTTTAGGGGTTAAACTTGCCATTTTGTGAAAATCTTTTATCCAAGGACCAATATTGAACATTTTGAATTTCCAAGGACTAAAAAATTATTTTCCTTTCAAAAATATCCCACCAGGGACCAAATCTGTCAATTACTGAAACTCCAGGGACCAAAATGTAAATTTCCAAAACTTTTCCAATTTTTCACCAAATGACAAAATATGACAACTTATGATTGTAAAAGGACCTTTGGTGATAATTTTCCATATTTTGAATGACCAGGGACTAGTTTTGTAATTTTATGAAAGTTGGGGGACTGAAACTGCCAATTTTGCAAACTTTGTACGTTTTTCATCTGTTTTTACTCATTTTGCACCTAAAACATATAAAATACGATTTTGAAATATTTTCAGTATTTTGATGCATTACTGAGTGTTTTTGTATGTTTTGCAGTTCAGATTAGACCAAAAATGATGAGTGTTTGAGCACTCATCAATCCCCCACATTAAACTATTGCTAGTCCCTAGCAATAACTGTTTTGAAAACTTGATGGATTTTAAACTCTTTACCAAAAGCCATCACTTCTGGAGTAGCCAGGAGTAAGAACTGTGGTACACCTGATAACCGTGTGATTTTGAGCAAACCACCAGTTGTCAACGGATTTGATTAGTCTTTACCAAAAGCCGTTTGCTTCTGGACTAGCCAACTCTTGATGGACCTAGTCAACATCTTGGTGAGCTGATTACCAATTATGGATTTTCCACGACCTTTACCACAAGCCATAATCTTGCGGGCTAGCCAACTCATTCGCTTTATGGGATATGGGGAGTTTAGGAACCATATAATTTTGGGCAAATTGCAAGCCATAAACGGATTTGAGATGTCTTTACCAAGAGCCGTTTGCTCCTGGACTAGCCAATCCCTTTTGTCGGTTAGACAAGGCGGATTGATTACCACAAAAATTTTGAAGCACCAGTGAAAATTTTTTGAAATTTTGGCTAAAAATGGGGGTATTATGTAGTAAAATGTGATAAAATTCGCTAGAATAGCGAATACCCCCCCCCCCCCCCACACACACACACACTTAGCATGAATATTGTCCTCAATATTCAAAGCCCCGGCTATTATGCCGACATTTTGAACATAAAAGGGCAACATTACAAGCTAAGCGTGGAAAACACCATTTTGTTTTTCACTTTTGTTATCACAGTGGGGTAACTCCCCCACACTTAGGGTGAAAACCCTAAGTACATGCTACTGTTTTTGTTTACCAAGTCGCTAGCTTGACTCGACCCCGAATTCATTTGTCCTTGGGGAAGCATGATGTGGAAGAAGCAATCTCAATCGGACTTTCATTCAAGATGTTTGGACAAACATTTGAAGCACGTGAAAGTTCCACACCGATGAGATATACTGAGAGACCCTGGCTTGAAATAGTATAAACTATAAGCGGTGATGCCGGGGTCAAAGATAATGTCTTCATTCCCGAAGGAATGAAGAACAGGAGAGGTCACCCTGTAGGTGAAGAAAGGAAGAAAGATCTTGATGACAATCAAGATTGATTCATCATCATCAGAAAGAGAATTCATGATTGGTGTATCATGAATCTCATCATTTTAGCGCGTATGATCTAGACATATTATGGGTGGGAGGGTTGGGATTTTCATATCAATCAAATTCTCAAAGTTGAGAATATTTCCCTCCGGAAAACAAAGATCAACTTTGTCTAGATCAAAGTGAAAGTTATCATACTTCGGTGGAGATATGATATGAGTGAGTTCACCGTCGAACTCCTCAAAGGTGAATAAATCATATTCGGGGAGAGAAATTTGAGAATGAGAAGTGGTAATGCCACTAATCTTCTCTCCCATATGATCGAAGGTAAAGGCTTCAAACTCCGGAATAGGATCATCGTAGAAAATGTCACTATCCTTAATCGGGATAGGAGATGAAATTTGTTTCATTTTGAAAGCCTCGATTTTAAAAATGAGGAGATCGACATTCAATAATGTTGCACGAAGTGCTTCATCCTTGATTTCAGTGTCAATCTCACCATTCTCTTCTTCTAAGCTAACTAGCTTAGAAGGTAATTCTTCCATAAAAATGATGTCTCCACAAGATAACGAGTCGTCATCAGTAGAATCGGAGAACATCTCAACATGATCAGTTGGGAAGAATAGAGGAGGAGGAATATCACACAAATGATCAAGAGTTCCCTGTGACTCTCTTGGGTTTGGAACAAGGTCCTCAACACTAGACTTTATGAATTCGTCCGATTCCTTATCAGGAACAGTGTCAAGATGCTCGTCCCCCATGCTCAGAGAGTGAGTGGGAACCTCGGGTGTGATAAGAGTGGGTTGAGATGGAATCTCAACTGATGGAGTCTCATCTGATGAATCTTTATAGAATTGAAGAATATCAAGGATATCCTCATCATCACTATCATCAGGAATGAAACGAAATCGAGAGCTAGATCTGGCTGCTTTTTCTTTTGCTATTGATTCCCTAATAGATCTTTCATAAGCATCTTGGGAATTTATTTTAGCAGCCTGTTCGTCAGCTAACAATTCTTCCATCGATTTTTGTTTTGGATTATCAGGGGTGTGTGTGATTCCTCTCAAATCTTTCACTAAATCCAAAAGATCAAGGAGAAGACTTTGAGGAATTGGTGGAGATGGAGGTTCGTCATAATACGATGTGTCAAAAGTGTTACAAGGAAATGGATTCCTTGTTTGACAATCGGAGCTGAAGTGTGGACCTCCACAGTAATCACAACAGTAAAACTGATGTGGCTGTGGGGTGTATGTGCTAGAGTCATAATTGTTACCAGGAGACTGCTCATAGACAAGCGTGATTCCCGATTAACAATCAGAACTGTAGTGTGAACCACCACAATACTCACAATAGTAAAACTGCTGAGACTGATGGTGTGGTAACTGATGGAATGAATCAGTCGTGTCATGGTAGGAATAGGGATTCTGGTTATAGACAGACCCGTTTCCTGACTCTGCCATGCCACAGCTGGGGCAATTGCCACCATTATAAGGATTACCACACCAATGGCAAGTAAGAAAGTGTAGATGAGACATAGAAAGAATCAAATGTGTATAGAGGGGTAGGGATGAAGAATCAAAGATGTGAGAGGGTAAAGGTGAATATTTTTGAGTTTTTGGAAAGACATTTTGTACAAATAGGAAAGAAAATGTTTTTGTGTTTTTTGTGTTCGTTGAAAACTGATTTAAAATGTTTTTGGGAACAGTTTTGTTTTTATAACAAGAAAATATGAACAAAGGATGGTAAATTTACAAAGGATTGAATTTCAAAAGCACTAATCAGCAAACCGTTTTAGAAAAACGCGCACGACCTCCCCGGCAGCGGCGCCAAAAATTGATTGGCTCCAAACGATCAACCTAAATTGACCAAAGAATGGTCAACAAGGTCAAACTGCCTAGAGTCAATGCTCCGCGGAAGTATAGTGTTTCCCCGGGTCGTTATGTCCCGACGAGGTGTGATGGTTATAAAACGGTTATGTGATCGGGTGAATTTGGATAGGAAAGGGGGTATAAGAGAGTTGTGATGATTACACTACTGGAAGATAAAAGATAATAGCTTAAATACACTATATTAACAAGACTGCAAAGTCAGAAAAAGCAGAAACGTTTAAAACTTAAAACGCGTACGTTCACGTTTAAATAAAACGCAAACGTACAAAATAAAAAGTGAAAACGGAAATCTGAAAACCCCCAGGGGATGAAAATGACACTTTTACAAACTTAAAATAAAAAGAAAATTTAAAATGAAAATGAAATTATTAAAATGATTATTTTAATATTTAAATACTATTTAATTAATTAAAACTATTTAAAAAGTAATTTAAAATGAACTAAAAATAATAAAGGTTACAAAATAAACTAAAAACTTACAAAAATATTTTCTAAACCTCTAATTGAACTTGAAGAAAGTATAAAAATTAAAAATAAATATTTTTGTCTTTTTATAAGTTTTTTATTAATTAAAAACTATTTATATTAATTAAACTAATTAAATTATTTTAAATTACAAATAATACTAACTTAACTTAGAAAATTATGGAAAAATTCCTAAAACTATTTTATAACATTTAAAAGCTAGGAAAAATATAAAAACTAGGTCTTGCTTAATAAAAACTAATTATGCTATTTAAAACTTAATTATTAATTAATTATTAATAAAACTAATATTAAATATAATAAATACCTAATGATGAAATAAAAATCTGAGAAAATTACTATAAATACTTTAAAATATGAGGAATTCAAGAAAAATATAAAATAGCTAAGTACTTAATAAAAATTTAAAAATGAAAATTAAAATTAAATAAAATTAAATAGAAACCATCACTTGAAATTAATTTTGATGTTCTAGATTTTTCTTTTGGAAACTTAATTTACACCTAAAAATGAAAAACTTTTGTAAAGACAAACTTTTTATAACTTAAAATTAAGCACAATAAGAGCTTATGAGCTTGACAGTTGACTTTGGTCAACTGTCCAAGCTATAAGCTGTGAAATAAGCTCTCAGCCTAGACTAGGGGTGGAATTGGGTAGACACATGTCCAATGAGTAGAAATAAGCCAGAAACAACTAAACCAAACCAATGAATAAGTCAAAAGCTCAATATAAGCACTTATATTCTACAAACTGAAACAGAAATTGGGACAAAGTATAGGGCCAGATTCAGGTGGGGTCCACAGGTCTAGGGATCAAACCAATGGTCAACTCCTAAAGTAGGGTAGGAGGGGGGTTGAAATGGACCAAGTTGTGGTATTGGAGACCACTGTGGTGGCAGGAAATCACCACCAAAGGTGGTGGTTTGGCCTGAGGCCTGCTGGTGCAGGGGACTGTCTCCCCCTGTAAGTGAGTTTGAGAGGGTGTGGGGTCCACAGCTAAAATTACAAAATTAAGGGAACTATGGGATCTCAAAGATTGGTAGAGTGCTAAACCTCAAAAGCTCTCAGTCTAAATCTCACCACAAAAATCTATAAAAATCCCACAAGATTTGGAAAAAACTGAAAACATGCCATTTGACTTTTTAGGAAAACTAAGCTACTTTGACTAAAATGAAGTTTGAGCTTAATCTATTAACTGAATATGATGAGATAAGCTGAAATAAGTTCAAACCAAGTTGAAACAACAACATATGCATTGATTAGGTGGACTTGTGGGTCAAAAATCCTTGACAGTTAACTGTCAAGGGATTTGAAAATGGATTTTGACTATTGGTCAAATGAGGCTTGTATTTTTAGGCTTTTCTGAGCTATAATTAACTAAAGAAACATGCACAAGCAGAAATAACCAACAAGAAACACCTTGAGCACAGTGAATAGGCCAGAGCCAAACACCCCTTATAAATCTGATTTTGATGATTTTCAAAGCAATAAACTGATTAAGGCCAAGTTTTGTTTGCACAAAGATATATTATGATATATTAAACTGATTTGAGCATGCAAACACAAAGAACAATAGCAAACTACCCTAAACCAAGTACAAGCTAAATTGGCAGTGGAATTATGAAACTGAGCAATTTTGAGAATCAAAGAACAAAAGCTATCCACAACACAATTTTTAAGAACAACTAAGCCCAATAAACTCACAAACAACAAATAAACAAGGCTTAAGCAATGCTACAGTAGTATTGAAAGAAATTAAAACTAGAACTCAGAAATGGATCCAAGCACAGAACTGGTAAACCAGGGACTCACACCTGTCCCAAAGTTTCCAAATAAGCTTTTAATACCATAAAAATCCAAAACCCTTCAGATTTCTTTGCTTCCTCTTTGTCTCTCACTTATTTTGGATTTAAAGATTGATTTTCTTAAATTTGTGGAATTATTTATAAAACTGAGTAAAATGTTGAGTAAACTTGTAAAAACTTACTTAGTGAACCTTATTAAGCTTAAAGAACCAGATAACAACAACTTCCAATACTTAACAACAATTTAGAATATTTAAATTAAAAACACAAATTTGAAATTTAACACTGCAACTTTTAAATTAAAGGGTGGAATGAGTTTCTGATATACTGAGAATGATTATTACAAAGCTTTTAAGTCAAAACATTACAATAAGATAGGAAAATTAAGCTAAGTCGACATAAACTAAACTAAGTTAACTACCCTACACTACACACACTTTCTTTCTCACTTTTTCTTCATTTATATGCACTGAGGAGATAATCTCTCACTTTCCCATCAGTCTCTGACCCTTGGATTAGCTTCAAGCAATCTTGACCCTTCAAATTAAGTTTTGGCGGGAAATGGGAAGGTGGGCAGTTTGAGTGGTTTAGGTGAGGGTAATAAATGAGGAGGGGGGATGTATGGGTGTAGGTGATAGTCTTAATTATAGTTGGTGAGTTGGTGAAGACTTTGGAGGAGGGAGGGGAACATGGAGCGTGGTTTAGGGGTTGAGGATGGGTGAACAGTGGTCTGTTTGACCACTGGGTGTTGACCGGGTAATATTCAAATGGGGGAGTGGGCTTGGAGGTGGTGGGCTGGGGTAATTTTGGGCTTGGGGTTTTGGTTGGTGGGCTTGGCAGGTTTGGTTTTTGGGTGGTAATAAACAAAAGGGTCCATTTGGTATTTAAGTTTAATCACAAGGACCATTTATGTAATTCTGAAAAATATAGGGACCTGCTGTGTAACTTACCAAAATTTACCATAGGGATCATATATGTCACATGTGAATAATATAAGGACCAAAATTATAATTTTCCAAAATTTGAAACCCCGAGGACCAAAATTGACATTTTCCAAAGTTTAGGGGTTAAACTTGCCATTTTGTGAATATCTTTTATCCAAGGACCTATATTGAACATTTTGAATTTTCAAGGACTAAAAAATTATTTTCCTTTCAAAAATATCCCACCAGGGACCAAATCTGTCAATTACTAAAACTCCAGGGACCAAAATGCAAATTTCCAAAACTTTTCCAATTTTTCACCAAAGGACAAAATATGACAACTTATGATTGTAAAAGGGCCTTTGGTGATAATTTTCCATATTTTGAATGACCAGGGACTAGTTTTGTAATTTTATGAAAGTTGGGGGACTGAAACTGCCAATTTTCCAAACTTTGTACGTTTTTCATCTGTTTTTACTCATTTTGCATCTAAAACTTATAAAACACGATTTTGAAATATTTTCAGTATTTTGATGCATTACTGAGTGTTTTTGTATGTTTTGCAGTTCAGATTAGACCAAAAATGATGAGTGTCTGAGCACTCATCATGGAGCTTATCTTCCAAACTAAAGGATCC
Source organism: Artemisia argyi (assembly GCA_030686995.1). Lineage (NCBI taxonomy): Eukaryota > Viridiplantae > Streptophyta > Magnoliopsida > Asterales > Asteraceae > Artemisia > Artemisia argyi. The sequence goes on along the minus strand of CM060700.1, from coordinate 150,361,750 downwards.
AGTGCTTACTTGCAATCTTGCAGCTTATTAATTAGGGCTGCAAGCAGCTTTTTGTTTGTCCCATTTGACTGAGAATACTGGTAATCCAGTTATTTTCAGTCGCTTGGTGGCTTTTTCATTAGCTTTTCAAAAGCTCATCTGTGGACCCCACTAGGTGAACTTAGGCTTTTTGGAAAGCCAACCAACCCTGCTAGCTACTCAAAAGCTTATTTTGGATTTTCAAGCTTATTCTCTGAGCTTAAATTGCCAAATCAAATAGTTGTAGGGTTGTTTGGATCTAACGTTAACTGGATTTGCTTATAAACTTATTTGAGCTTATTTGGTGAATTCAGTGGACCAAGCTTGTTCATAATTGTTAATAATACTTGCACAAACATATCTATACTCTTGGTTTACACTGTAGAGCTTTTTCCAAGCTAATTATGGGCTTATGACTTCACTGTAAGCCAAAAGCTCTACTGAATAAGTTATAAGCCCATAATTTGCTTATTTCTTAGTTTGTAAAGTTTTGTTTTCATTAAACTTTGTTATTTCCAGTATATATTAAGTTCCATAAAAAGAAAATACCAAAAACAAAACTTTAAAGCTAAGTGATAGCTTCTATTTAGAAGTTTATGGCTTATTTGCTTATTTTGATTAAACTGAGTGAAAAATAAGCTCACTCAGAGCTTATTTGTAAAATATAAAAAGTTTTCATTTATTAAAGTTAGTTATAATTAGTTTTGTAAAGTTAAAAAATCAAAAATAAAAAAAATGAAAAAAAAAATGGGGTGTGTGTGATTCGAACCTGGGACCTCAAGGCTAGTATACATGCATAAGTAACACACCCCCTTCCATTTGCTCTGGGGCACCAGTTCCGTAAGCTCTTGCATAAACAATATACTTATAGTAGTTTTAGTGTATTTAGGTTATTTAAAACTGTTTGGCTTATTCCAGCTTATTGGAATAAGCTGTTGTGCCCAACTTATTTTTCCTAACCTCTTCATCAGTTAATATACTTTCTGTAATTTTTTCATATTTTTTACTGTTCATATAATCTTTATTATAATTTTAAATAGCTTTAGTAATTAAATAATAGTAAATAATTAATAATAAATAGAATAATTGTATAATAAATATAATTTTAGTTTCAGAAATTCTTTTATATTATTTTAGATTTTTCTAAGTTTTAATTTTATTTTTCTAAGCATTTTTTTTTATTTTCTTATTATTTAGGTAATTATTAAATAGTAAATAATAGTTTTAATTAAAAGTAATTACATAAATACTTGTAAAAATCATTTTAATTCACTAATAATTTTCTTATATTATTAGGATCACAAAAATATAAATTTCACATTTGTGGGGTTTGTATTGATCAGTTTTCAGTTTTATTTTGGTATGTAGACGTTTATTTAAACGTACACATTTTAGGTTTTTAGGTTTTCTTAACGTTTAAATAAGTTTGTAATTAATAAATAAATATTTTAAGTTTGTTTAATTTGCATTTAAGCCGCTAAGGCATGCAAATCCATCTTTTGTTATAATTCCCCGTTTGATTTGTACGTTTACGTTTATTTTGAACCTAAACATACGTTTGTATATCCTTTTACATTTTAGGGTTTCTGATTGCACGTTTTTACTGATATAGCTGTGACAGAGCTATTACTATTCACATTCCTAGTGTTAGTCAGTCAGATTCCTGTTTTTATATTTAACTTCACCAGAACACAGATTCGTTGTATTTCATTTTACACACCTCATTGGGACTTAACGACCTGGGACTATTCTATACTCTTTGTAAACAAAAGCATTTTGGTCCTGATTAGTTTGACCGTTATGGTTGACCATTCACAAGTGGTTGGCTATTAATTATATGACTGATCAGGACCAATCAAAATTTGGCGCCGCTGCCGGGGAGGTGTGCTGCGTATAACGAATTTGTATTTTGTTGAAATATCTATCCATTGTATATATTCTATATATAATATCATATTTCATTTCCAAAAACATATAAAACACAAAAATATTTTCTTTTCCTTTGTATATATATATAAAAGCTAAAAATACAAAAACATTTTCCCTTTCTGTTTATATTAAAAAAATCAAAACCTAAAAAGATTTTTCTCGTCTTTTCTAAGTTTCCTTGATTCTAAAGGATTCTTAGATTCATCTTAGTGATGAATATTCATAATTCTGTGAGTGGACCCCACTCCAATTTCTCATCCGATCTGTGAGTGGCAATCCCACTCCATTTCCCCATGAACAATTTAATTCGGGGTCGAGTCAAGCTAGCAACTCGGTTATCTAAAACAGTAGCTCAATATGGTTTTCACCCATATTTCTGTCTTCTTTCCCCTTTCTACCACCTAAGTGTGGGGGAGATGCCCCACATGTTGTATATATCTTGAAAATGAAATGAAAAATTGTAAATATAAAAAATAAAATAATTGTTGTGTTACCCCACTTAGCTTTAAAATGTTATCTTTTTACGTTCAAGGATTCGGCATAATAGCCGGGACTGGCTAATCCAGGAGCAAACGGCTCTTGGTAAAGATATCTCAAACCCGTTGATGGCTTGCAATTTGCCCAAAATTGTATGGTATCTCAACTCGCCATATTCTAAAAAGTGAAAGAGTTGGCTAGCCCGCAAGATTATGGCTTGTGGTAAAGGCAGTGGAAAACCATAATTGGTAATCAACTCACCAAGATGTTGACTATTCCATCAAGAGTTGGCTAGTCCAGAAGCAAACGGCTTCTGGTAAAGACAAATCAAATCGGTTGACAGCTGGTGGTTTGCTCAAAATCACATGGTTATCAGGTGGACCATAGTTCTTACTTGAACTGATACATTTGGCTACTCCAGAAGTAATGGCTTTTAGTAAAGAGTTTCAAATCCATTAAGTTTTTCACAAAAGATTGCTAAGGACTAGCAATAGTTTAGTGTGGGGGATTTGATATGTGTCTAAATACACATATATTTTATACTGTTTAAACCCACAAAATGACCAAAAACACACAAATGACCATATAAATGCTACAAATATCATTGAAATGTGTTTTTTATGTGATCCAGGTACAAAAAGATTGAAAACAAGTGAAAAGCATGCAAGGTTCACACAATTGACATTTTCAGTCCCTAGAGTTTCATAAATTGGCAAAACTAGTCCCTAAAGGTTTAAAATGAAAGAAAAGTCAACTTTGACCCTTGGGAAGTCAAAAATGTTCACTAATGATCCCTGGATAAAAGTTTACACATAAATGGCAACTTTTACCCCTCAAGTTTCAAAAATGGCAAATTTAGTCCTTGGGTATTCAAAATATGGAATTTAACAAATAATACCCTTGTACTATTCATAATTTACAATTTGAACCCTTTTGATAACTTTTGGGAAATTACAAACACAACCCTTCATAAAATCAGAATATTACATAAATGGTCCCTGGAGGTTTTAAAATTGGAAATTTGCAGTTAGGGTCCTTGTACTATTGTTATTTGACAAGCCCTTGAATGAAGTTTGGAATATTATCACAACAGGTCCTTCAAGAATTCAGAATTGGCAACTTTAGTCCTTGGGCTTTTAAACTACAAAACCAAACGGACCCAAGTATTACACCCCTTAAATCCAAATCCTTAAATCCAAATCCAATAAACACACCCTTAGCCCAACCTTTCCTGGTCCAAACCAACACCCGGCCCACTCCACCGTTTAAATAAAACTCTCTCGGTCAAACCTGACCCTTTGACCCTTCCCTTCCACCTCACCTCCCACTCACTGCAACACTCCAAACACCAACCATCATCACCCCTAGCCTGCTACCCCCTGCAACACTTCAACCCTCCCCCTGCCTAACCAAACAAGCACCCCAGTCCAAACAATCTCCCCTGGCTTCAATTATCAAAAGAAAAGACAAAAGGTTTTTGGCGCCAAAAGCGAATTTGACGGCTAGGATAACTTTTAGCCATCCAATGGCCTTGATTTCAAGTGGGATGTGACTGGAAACTCAAGAGGACTCCAATTTATCTATAAAAAGAAGGAAAGGAAGAGAGGAGAGGTTACTTTGAAATAGCCTTAGTTACGTAGGATAATTAAATTTAAATGCTTTCTTTAATGTATTTTACTGCTTTCTAGTGATGTATTAATCTTTAACAAAGTTTAATATAACTTCAATTTTAGTTTTAATGTTAATCTCTCTCTAAATTTCAGTTTTTAGCTTAATTATCATTTAAATTCCATGTCTTTTAATTTCATGTTAACTATGGTTGTTTCCTGGACTCAATAAGCCATATAAGCTCCTTCTAAAAGCTTTAAAGCTTTTAGATACCTTAAAACAAGCTTAGTCTTTAAAAAACAAGAATACTATGTGGTCCTTGGTTCTAAGGTTCTGTGTTCATGGTGGAATCTGCTTGGAGCATGGCTATTATGGATTTCCATGGGTGTTAGTACCTCATGGGAGGCTGTAGGGAGTAATTGTGGTCCTTGGTTCTAAGGTCTCAGTCTTGTGCACTTGTAAGCCCTTTTCACCATTTTATGCATTTTACTGCTTCCTTTATTTACTTGCTTTGATTTCATGTTTTTCATGTTATTTTGTTGTATGTTAATCATAATATAGATTAGAATTAGTTGTGTATGTTTTGAGATTTCATTGTGGCTTTACATCTCATTTTGACTGTCATATGCTATATTCTTGAAAATCATAGGCTTAGCTTGTTTGACAGCATGTTTAAGCTAAAAAAGGTTTTATTTGACACATAATAATCTCTGGATTTGATTGGATAATCATAGGAAGTCATATGTTTTGAAATTCTCAATTTGGTCTCATTAAAGGGTTGTTTGGATGTGATGGTTTGACTGCGTTAAAGGTTTTGTTTGTTGTTGTTCTTGTGTGATGTACACCATATGGGACCTAAATAACTCAGTGAGACTTCAATCAAAGGGTGTAGCATGATAGAAAGTCAAATTGACACTTGACTGCCTCATTATGAGCATTGTGAGATTGTCATGAACTAGAATCTTGCATATTATGTTTAATAGTTGTTTACCTTTGCTTATTTCATGTTTTTGTTGTTTAACATTACATAATCTGTCAGTAGATTAGCTTTTAAATTCACTTTAGTCAACCTTTTAGTTTTTGTTAAAAGTCAAAATTTCCTTTTTTCTGTTTTTTTGATTAAAAGTCTTATTTTCTTGTAGCTTTTTTTTGTAGTTTCATGCTTAGTGCTTTTAGGTTATTTAAGTCTTGTTGCTTGTCTTGTTATAGGTATTTTTATTAATTTTAGTTTCCCTTATTTAAATGCTTATTTTTGTGCTTATTTCTACTTGATTCTGCCCTATATCACAGCCACAAGGCCAATTTCACAAGCTTGTAGCTTGTTGAATATTGGACTTGTGACTGTGATTGTTGTTGTTATTTGAAGCCTTTGTCACATGTTTGTTATATGAATGCTTATTTTTCAATTTTGTAGCTTGTTAGTCACCTTATTTTCTCCCACCTTTTTGTTCCATCTTGCTAACTATACTGAAGCAAACAGTATAGTTGAGTTGTTTTTCCAAAGCTTGTCACAAGCTCCTCATTGGCCAAGAGTTTCTAATATTTGGCTTTTCACAAAGCCAAGCAACCAATCTCTGTGGTTAAATGTTTGTTGAGCTATTTCAAGTTTATTTGACAAGTCTAATGTGAGTTTGTTGTTTGCCCATTCACAACAGTTCAATGAGAAATCATTGAACTTGCACCATTTCCACAAACTCTCTATAAGCTCATTAGAGATCAAGAACTTGTGTGGTTTAGTTTCCTGTGAAGCCTGACCACCCAACTCCTTGATCTTATGCTTTATCTTCCTTTTGTAGCTTATTTGGTTAGGCTGCAAAGGAGCTTTTAACTTGTCCATTTTGTTCAGTATGCTGAGAAATCAGCATACTCCACTCCACTTCATAAGCTCACAAAAAGCTTATCTGACGGATCTAGCTTGTGAGATGTAGTTCCATGTGGAGCTTATCTTCCAAACTAAAGGATCTAGTGCTTACTTGCAATCTTGCAGCTTATTAATTAGGGCTGCAAGTAGCTTTTTGTTTGTCCCATTAGACTGAGAATACTGGTAATCCAGTTATTTTCAGCCACTTGGTGGCTTTTTCATTAGCTTCTCAAAAGCTCATCTGTGGACCCCACTAGGTGAACTTGGGCTTTTTGGAAACCCTACCAACCCTACTAGCTACTCAAAAGCTTATTTTGGCTTTTCAAGCTTATTCTCTGAGCTTAAATTGCCAAATCAAATAGTTGCAGGGTTGTTTGGATCTGAGGTTAACTGGATTTGCTTATAAGCTTATTTGAGCTTATTTGGTGAATCCAGTGGACCAAGCTTGTTCATAATTGTTAATAATACTTGCACAAACATATCTATACTCTTGGTTTACACTGTAGAGCTTTTTCCAAGCTAATTATGGGCTTATGACTTCACTGTGAGCCAAAAGCTCTACTGAATAAGTTATAAGCCCATAATTTGCTTATTTCTTAGTTTGTAAAGTTTTGTTTTCATTAAACTTTGTTATTTCCAGTATATTAAGTTCCATAAAAAGAAAATACCAAAAACAAAACTTTAAAGCTAAGTGATAGCTTATATTTAGAAGTTTATGGCTTATTTGCTTATTTTGATTAAACTGAGTGAAAAATAAGCTCACTCAGAGCTTATTTGTAAAATATAAAAAGTTTTCATTTATTAAAGTTAGTTATAATTAGTTATTAATTAGTTTTGTAAAGTTAAAAAATCAAAAATGAAATAAATGAAAAAAAAATGAGGTGTGTGGGATTCGAACCTGGGACCTCAAGGCTAGTATACATGCATAAGTAACACACCCCATTCCATTTGCTCTGGGGCACCAGTTCCGTAAACTCTTGCATAAACAATACACTTATAGTAGTATTAGTGTATTTAGCTTATTTAAAACTGTTTGGCTTATTCCAGCTTATTGGAATAAGCTGTTGTGCCCAACTTATTTTTCCTAGCCTCTTCATCAGTTAATATACTTTCTGTAATTTTTTCATATTTTTTACTGTTCATATAATATTTATTAGAATTTTAAATAGCTTTAGTAATTAAATAATTGTAAATAATTAATAATAAATAGAATAATTGTATAATAAATATAATTTTAGTTTCAGAAATTCTTTTATATTATTTTAGATTTTTCTAAGTTTTAATTTTATTTTTCTAAGCACTTTTTTTTATTTTCTTATTATTTAGGTAATTATTAAATAGTAAATAATAGTTTTTAATTAAAAGTAATTACATAAATACTTGTAAAAATCATTTTAATTCACTAATAATTTTCTTATATTATTAGGATCACAAAAATATAAATTTCACATTTTGGGGTTTGTATTGATCAGTTTTCAGTTTTATTTTGGTACGTAGACGTTTATTTAAACGTAAACGTACACGTTTTAGGTTTTTAGGTTTTCTTAACGTTTAAATAAGTTTGTAATTAATAAATAAATATTTTAAGTTTGTTTAATTTGCATTTAAGCTGCTAAGGCATGCAAATCCATCTTTTGTTAGAATTCCACGTTTGTTTTGTACGTTTACGTTTATTTTGAACCTAAACATGCGTTTGTATATCCTTTTACATTTTAGGGTTTCTGATTGCACATTTTTACTGATATAGCTGTGACAGAGCTCTTACTATTCACATTCCTAGTGTTAGTCAGTCAGATTCCTGTTTTTATATTTAACTTCACCAGAACACAGATTCGTTGTATTTCAGTTTACACACCTCGTTGGGAGTTAACGACCTGGGAATATTCTATACTCCTTGGAAACAAAAGCATTTTGGTCCTGATTAGTTTGACCGTTATGGTTGACCATTCACAAGTGGTTGGCTATTAATTATATATGACTGATCAGGACCAATCATGTATAATGACAAATAATTATACTTGCAAACTTTTGATTTTGGTTTGACCCTTACGGGTTCAATTTGTATTGATTTCGACAAAAAAATAAAAAAATATTATGGGTTAAAAGCGAAAAATATAAACGTTTGAAAATTAAATAATAATTTAAAATATTAAATTAGTAGTAGATGTTTTTACCATTTTTAATTAAGGGTATCCAAAAATGAATTTGAAATTCAAAAAGGTAATTAAAAGGGTAATTTAGAAAAACACGTTACTCAATTTTAAGTCATTTTAAGTTTCAATAATGAAAATACACAACTTATAAGTAGTAGAGATCAAATGCTTACATTTTCATGCATATCTATGTATATATAAATCTTGCATTAATACACTAATGTACTCATAATATACTTATGATACTCTTAACAAAACCCTAATAACACCCTAAACAAATACACCTCCCTCTTCATAGTCACATATTTCATCTCTTACTTTATCTCTTCTAATCAAATCAACCAACAAACACTACTTCTTTCTCAAACATACTAGCAGCCACTCACCAACAAACACTCACCAAGTTAATTTTTCATTGGAAACATGACTTTTTTTGGGCCAGAGACATTTTCCCAAACGTTTCCTAGATAAGGATTGGCATACTCCAAGAAATGTTTCTCAGGCGTATCCTGTTTCCGGGACGTTTCGGGTACGTGATACGGCATCCCAAGAACGTTTCCGTTTATCCTAGATTATTACTTCAAAATACAAATTTGTAAAATTTTAGCATATACATATAAGGCATGTGCATGTTGATATAAAACAACACAAACGGGGGTTGATGGGCCAGCAAATCAGAACATCCAGCTACGCAACGACGCGCGTCGAAAGACTCATTGTTTTCAGCTGGTACTTCTCACTCGGCTGGCTTTATGACATCAGCTGAAAGCCCAAGGATATTTTATTAACATCAAGCTGAGCACTAAGCCACTGACCCATTGTTTTCAACTCGCTGTTCATTGGGCCTAATGACATCATGCTAGCTTATACCCCAACAGTAGATACGACGTGACAATTTTTTGTTGGACATATACTACGTATTGGTCAATTATATGGAAGGTATATTTTGTGGCAGTATAACTGGACACGAGTTCCTGTCCTTACTATAGTCAAAAATAGGATCTCTTACATTAATGGCCTTTATGAGTATTTATGGATGTATTATGCAGTATAGAAAGACTTTGCGCTCTAATGTTAACACTATTTTCTCAAGTTGAAGAAAAGGGGAGAAAGAAAGTAAAAATGATTGAAATGTAAAAAAGCTCATGTTCTCAAGTTTTTTTAAAAAAGAAAGTGAAAGTGATAGAATGAAAGTAGAAGGATTTTGTCTTTAAAATTTTCACCCCACTTTTGAAGTGAAACAAAACTTTACTTCCTCTCAATTTCTTTACTTCCTTTTTCTTTACTTCACTTTTACTTTCTTCTTAATTTTTTTTTAGTACACAGTGTAAAAGTCATTTAAAACATCACTTTTAACTGTGGGCGTTTACGGGGTGGTTCAGCTCGGTTGGTTAGAGATTTTAACTATCCATTATGGGACGGGTAATTCATTTTATTACCCGAAACCAAACCGTACTAAGCGAGTAACCGGACATGTGGGTACCCGAAATTAGCGGTTACCCGCGATTCGGGTCACGGTTAACTATTCTAAAAGTTATATGAACCGAATCGGACAAACAATAACATAAATTATATTGTAATATGTCATAGTAAAGTTGTTCCGTTGCAATAAAAAAATTCAAATTATCATGCGTAACAAAATAATTAATATTATTTATTTGACGTTAATAGATTACGATCAATTTAATTATGTAATTAATGGACGTTAGTAAATGATCACATTAGGTAAGTAAAAATCCGTTATACGATAAAAGTAATTCAATAATATAGTTAGGGTGCATTTGGTTTGTAAAGGGGTTAGAAACGGATTTGGATTTGATAATGGTTTGAAAAAAAAAAAGTAAGAGAGAGAAAATAAATAAGAGAAAGAAAATGAGATAGAATTATTGTAAATTATTTGAGTTATTGTATATTATTTTGAAAAAAAAAATAAAGAAAAAAAACAAATATGAGTGATAAGAATTAAATGTGTGGTTGAAAATTTTAATCAAATAAAAACTAAAACATGATTGGTTGGAATCGTGAAAAGTCACTAGTAGGGTAGGGAATATAATCTTGCATTCTAAATCTATAGTAAGGGAATTAAAACTACACCAAACACTTGATTTAAGTTTTCTTTCAATCCACACCCATCAATACCTATAAACCAAATGGGCCCCTAATACTTGTACATTTTTATGAATGGTTATTAAAACCTGCATGCATATTATACACGGTTCGGTTCAGATAACCGCATATAACTAAAAGTTGTAACACCCCCAATTCATGGATGCAGCGGAATTCAAACTGGGTGTTACTCGACGGCACAATAGTCACAATGATAGAAAACGAACTCCAATTGAGTCGTTTTAAAAAGGTTTATCATTCAAATTATATAAATATCAGAGATTACAAAATGAGGTCCCAATTGGTTCCATGTTTACAATGTATAATAAATGAGTTTTGAATGATAATTAAAATTTATAGCCCTCTTGAGAATCCGTGCGCTTCCGTGCCATCCTTGATCGTCATGAACCTGAAATACATGCTTGAGAGGTCAACACAAAGGTTGAGTGATATTCATAGAGTTTGTTTAATGTTTGAACACAATATGTTGGTAGTGTGAGTTATAGGCTCATACCAATGTTTGGAAAGCAAAATAGGTAGGCTATGTTGTTATACGCCCATAAAATGTATTATACACTAAGCTTATGACACCAAAACGTTAACGTGTACCAATATCGATCGGCGGTTTTATCCCGGTAGGTATGTTGCTGGCATACCCAGGTCTCAAATATTAATGCATTTGTATGAATGTATTCACTACAAATGGGATTCGTCAATCCCAATAGGCCTATTCACAATATTTGCGCTCACTATTGCTAGTGATTAAATGGTTCATAATAAGGGATCTCGGTTTAGCAAGGTTGGTACTTAGTGATAATAAAACAATCAGGCAAGCATACAATTTAAAAACATTGTGCTCGGTTAAAAATAGCATGTATTCCCCCCAAGGGTTTGTAAAACAATTAAGTAATGGAAAGTAGGGCTATGAACTCACCTTAAGTAAGATAGCAAGTAATGAAGGTAATGGTTGGATCGTGAATGTTTCTACGAGCAACCTATAATAGAATGTTGCGACTTAGGATTTGAGTAATGAATATGAAGTAGTGCCTATATATATATATATATCTTGCATTTAGTCCATGATGTGGTATGATGTATAATGTAAGTCTTTGAAAGAAAAGATTCATGAAACATGTATGTTTTGTATATCGTTTACTACCGTTCGGGCCGACATAATTCAGAAGTCATGTTAGTAAGCGTTCGAGGAGCCAGGACACTTTAACTCGTAAATCCACAACTCATCTCGACGGCTTACATAATGAACTCCTCACATGAGGCTCCCTACTATTGTAGTAGTTGATAAAATATATAGATATAACTTTTGATCCAAAAAGTTACATGTCCGATATTTGAATAAACTTAGGAAAGTTTATTAGTACATGAAGATTGTTATTAGGGTATGTTTCATAAGTCTTGTATGACCATTTTCTCTTGGTAAAATCTCATGGTTTCCTTTTAAGTGAAGTAGATCCAAATTGCTTGTTCAAGTTATCGCCTAATTCATTGTTTCATGTTTACGCCTATGTAAGTTGGTATGGTCATTTCGTCATGGCCTAGCCATGACCTTTGGTCCTTGTTCCAAGGTCATGAGACACAACCTTGGCTCTAGCCATGGTTGTGGTCTTGATTATAGGTCATAAGACCTCTTTGGTCTTCATAAACCATAACCTATATGTAATGACTTTGTCTAAAAATGGGCTGTTTAGAATTTGAAGAAATTTATCACTCGGAAAGCGTTTTCAGGGCTCGAGCTTCTTTTCCCCTGAACGAAAACGTCGTTCCGGACAACTTTAGTGTTTTAACTTTTTGATGAATCGGACCAGAAGTGGGACTTTCAAAACCCAAATTTGATCAGAATGGTATTTGGCAGTTTGCCGCAAAGTTTTGGTAACTTCAAATGGGCGTAACTTTTGACTCGTATACTCGTTTTAGGTGGTTCAAATTGCTATGGTTTCCTTGTTAAGTCCTCTACTGTAATATGTAATGATCCAATATCATAATTTTACCATTTTGGTCGTGGTTTTCCAAGAAAGTCACTAGTTTACTTGTTTGAATAACATAAGTTACATATATGTATCAATACTTGTTTTACTCACTTTTATACATCATGGACATGAATACAAGACATAATATAGCACAAATAATATGTAAATAACATGAATATGATTATTTAACAAGAATCAAGTTAGGGTTTGGCTCACAACTTTTGGCTTTCAAAGATGAAAGGAAGTTAACATGTAAGGATAGGACTTTGATAGACTTGCTTCAACCCTTTTTCACTTCATGCAATCTTTCTACCCTTGGTATTCTTGAAAGAGATGTAATGAAAGTTGAGGTGAATTGAGTGGATTTAAACTCAAGAGAAATCACCAAGTATATGAGGTTATGGAAGTGTTTTGATTATCTAAAAGAAACTAGGGTTTCAACCTTGAAGAATCACTTGAACCTTGCAAGAAATTGGAAGGAAATAAGCTAAGTATGGAAGGGTTTTGGGGTTGGAGGTGCACGGCACAAATGGGGATGGGGAGGGAGTATTTATAGTCCAAATGAGGAGGTTAGGAAGCTTACTAGGAAAGTGTTACAACTTGGTGACCAAGTTGTAATTAAGTGCTGATTTAGGGGTAAATTCATGAGATGAAGCCACATGGGTGTGACTCCCCCCTCCTAGGGCGGTTCATGAGTCTTGGAGAGCAAGGGTTAGACTTTTCTTGGTATTATCCAAGATACTTGGTTAGTTTTGACTCCGGGAAATGCCAATCGTAAATGATTAAGCCTCAAAACGTAAAACCGGGTGTCGTAAAAATACGAAACTTGGAGGAATGATTAAACTTGTCAAAATACTCCATAATAAAATATAAAATGAGTGGTAGGTTCCATCGGGTGCTAAAACCCTGCTAAAAACTGGAAACACGGGTCTAAAACGCGTAATACGTAAAACGTACGAATATTGCGTAAAATTAAGAAAAGTAAAATGTTACTTTTCTAATGTGATAAAAATGATTTAAAATGACTTATAATGTCTAGACTGGGCTCAGTCTAGTGTCGGTTGGTATTAAATGTCTTTTAGACATCAAACCGTAAGCCTAAAAATCAAGGAATGACTTATAACATCAAGGGATGATTTTTGGTCAATGGAGGAGGGAAAAATATGTTGACTTTTTCTAATAAGTTGAAAACTCAAATCGTCTTAGAAAAACGGTGCAGGTATAGGCTAAGGTTACGGCTGAGTAAAAACGCTTAAAAACTGAAATTTCCAGTTTTTCACGGCCGAGGCTTATTTTGGTCATGTTTTTCTCAGTCATGATTTATTCTCAAATAAATCATGAGTGTGCCAAACATTTTTCTGATACGGGGAAAATTAACGCGACCGAATTTCGTTGTGCGTAGAATTTCTGAATGACGTTTTACCCTAAAACGTGTAATCCCGTGTAATTCCTTAATAACTTTCACGAAAATGAGCTTATGAATGTCAAACTTTTAATTTGCCATGGAAATAATTTATCACTTGAGCCCAAGAAATAAAAATCAAATTTCAGGAAAATTTTCGGGAAAAATGAATAGTAAAAATGAATAGTGAAATTTTCCGGGAATAGTAATTATCCTGAAAATGCGAATTGTTACAGTCTCTACCCCTTACGGGGAACTTCGTCCCGAAGTTCTGTATGTATCATATGTTGGAGTGGTGTTGATGAAAAGGTGTGGTTACTTATGAGGACTAAAGTCCGGAATTACCAGTGATGTAATTTGATTTGTCATTTCAGTGTATGGTGTAGGATGAGGCTTACTTTTATGTAGGAAAGGTATGGTAATAGTCGAATATCAAAGGAAATTGATATAGCAGTCGAATATTAATAGGAATTGATATAGTAGTTGAATATCAAAATAGAACTTGATATAGTTGTCAAGTATCAATAGCAATTGATATAAGAATCGAATCATGGAATAAGCGTTGAACATGTGGTTGGACCAAGTCCTGTTTGAATTGTACGGCTGCCCATGCATATGGCTACATGGCTTCGCAATGAGTTTGGTACGACTGCGCATGCGTATGGTTACATGGCCCCGTAATGAGTTTGGTACGACTGCACATGCATATGGTTACATGGCCTCGCAATGAGTTTGTTTGTTATTGCACTATCATTATGAAAACCAAAATGTAAACCTCGTACTAATGGAAATTGGGATAGTTGTTGCAATCATAGCCCAGTAGGTAATCTGTTGTTGTATCTAGTGTTTATTGACTTCATACTTATGTTATTTCGGATATAAATAAGCCCACTTGTTTATAATTCTTTATTTACATAGAGAGGCATCCCAAACAATGTAACTAAAGGAATATAAACGTATGGTTCGATGATTTATAATTTCTTTATTTAAATGAAAAGGCATCCCAATCCATTCAAATAAGGACATTATAAATCATCCTACTCAAGAATTCCCGACACAACATTCATATTTAGCCGGTGAGTTACAAGGTAGTGTATTACGAGATGATACTGGTGTAGCAAAAGTACAAGATGAATATTCAATCTTGTAAAGCTGATAAGGGTGCTTGTGGTGTAACCAAGGATGATTTGAGCTTTAAAAGTGCATCAAGATCTGTTAATGAGCTTGTGTTTGCCACGGTTGTGAAGATAATGATGTGATATGTTGATGAACAAAAGTGTGTAGTGTATGCTTAACATTAATACTCTTAGGTATAGATGTTGAGTTTGCTTTGAAAATCTTAAGAGATTTTAAAGGTTTATGATGGAATGGTATCCTTAGGACCTAAACAGGATAATACTTCTACAGGATAAAGAGAAGAATTGATAACTATCCCAAGATAGTAGTTCGGATTATCTCATAAATGAAAATTTTCAAGAATGAATTTAGGTAGTACAAATAAGGTGTTAAGATTTCGCTGAGTGGTAAGACACTATCATGTCTCTAGATTGTTTTAATGTATTCTGGTGGTTTATCGTGTTCATGTAGGAAATCAATCTAAACATAACCCTAGTACAACTACTCTCAGTATTTGAAAATTTTAAGTCGAATATAGTTAGTCAAACTATATTCCACTGTCCCTAGGTTAAATATAGGTGACTAGTCTATATTTAGCCAAGGTTCGATAAAATTTCCAAATACCTAAATTAGGTATACTTGTGATATGTCCGTTGCTTTCGGGAAATTGTCCACTAAACAAAGGCGATGTCAAACAATTCAGTTGCAAGTCCCGCCCATACAAGACTTGTAACCTATGTTTTCATATTCTATTGCATAGAAGATAGTAAGGGTAGGTACGTATGGAAAGGAAGTTTTAAGTAGTTCTAAAATAGAACATACTTGGCCAGGATCACGAACTTTTAATAATGAAGGTTTCAGAAGAAAACTTTGATGAATGTAGAGCCGAACTTCAGCTTTTGTAGGTGATGGATTTGTTTGTCCTTTAGAAATCTCATATTTCTTGTTTTGAAATCGATAGATTGTGACGGGTTTTTGATATCATATGAAATGATATTGATGATGCGATGGAATGATTCTAGAGACCATTGCGCAAAACACAATGTCTCGGAAGTAGGTTAGACCATTGTGCAATTCACAATGTCTGGGAAGTAGGTTAGACCATTGTGTGACTCAAAACATTTGAGAAATGGTTAAGACCATTGTATAATACAATGTCTTGGAAAATGAATGAGACCATTGTATCTCACAATGTCTTGGAAATGAATGAGACCATTGTATCTCACAATGTCTTGGAAATGAATGAGACCATTGTATCTCACAATGTCTTGGAAATGAATGAGACCATTGTATCTCACAATGTCTTGGAAATGAATGAGACCATTGTAACATACAATGTCTTGGAAATGAATGAGACCATTGTATCTCACAATGTCTTGGAAAGTGAATGAGACCATTGTAACTCACAATGTCTTGGAAAATGAATGAGACCATTGTATCTCACAATGTCTTGGAAAATGAATGAGACCATTGTATCTCACAATGTCTTGGAAAATGAATGAGACCATTGTAACATACAATGTCTTGGACATAAAATATTGGAGTAGGAACATGATTGGGAGAATGTGATTGTGTCGAAATGCCCTAGAATAGGCATACGCAGATATGTTTAGTCCATTGTTTAGATAAATGATTGAAAATAAACCGAGTTTATATATCAATATACTAATATGTTCATGTAGTATAGAATGCCTAGTGTGTATATATCAATATACTTATATGTTCATGTAGCATAAAATGCTTACGGGGAAATGCTCAATTATGTTAAGGGTACATATATCAATATGCAATTATGTTTGTGTAGCACAAAAATGTCTACGGGGAAATGCTCAAAATGGGTATATATGAATATACTAATATGTTTGTGTATCATAACATGCTTACTAAGTCCATAATCGTCTGGAGGATGGAAGACACGGAGAGCGGAAGGCTATAAAATGTTTTTGCTTGTACATGTGGTTATAGTTTAGGTCTCAATTAGACCCGTTTCTCTATAACCATGGCTCTGGTACCAATCTGTAACACCCCCAATTCATGGATGCAGCGGAATTCAAACTGGGTGTTACTCGACGGCACAATAGTCACAATGATAGAAAACGAACTCCAATTGAGTCGTTTTGAAAAGGTTTATCATTCAAATTATATAAATATCAGAGATTACAAAATGAGGTCCCAATTGGTTCCATGTTTACAATGTATAATAAATGAGTTTTGAATGATAATTAAAATTTATAGCCCTCTTGAGAATCCGTGCGCTTTCGTGCCATCCTTGATCGTCATGAACCTGAAATACATGCTTGAGAGGTCAACACAAAGGTTGAGTGATATTCATAGAGTTTGTTTAATGTTTGAACACAATATGTTGGTAGTGTGAGTTATAGGCTCATACCAATGTTTGGAAAGCAAAATAGGTAGGCTATGTTGTTATACGCCCATAAAATGTATTATACACTAAGCTTATGACACCAAAACGTTAACGTGTACCAATATCGATCGGCGGTTTTATCCCGGTAGGTATGTTGCTGGCATACCCAGGTCTCAAATATTAATGCATTTGTATGAATGTATTCACTACAAATGGGATTCGTCAATCCCAATAGGCCTATTCACAATATTTGCGCTCACTATTGCTAGTGATTAAATGGTTCATAATAAGGGATCTCGGTTTAGCAAGGTTGGTACTTAGTGATAATAAAACAATCAGGCAAGCATACAATTTAAAAACATTGTGCTCGGTTAAAAATAGCATGTATTCCCCCCAAGGGTTTGTAAAACAATTAAGTAATGGAAAGTGGGGCTATGAACTCACCTTAAGTAAGATAGCAAGTAATGAAGGTAATGGTTGGATCGTGAATGTTTCTACGAGCAACCTATAATAGAATGTTGCGACTTAGGATTTGAGTAATGAATATGAAGTAGTGCCTATATATATATATCTTGCATTTAGTCCATGATGTGGTATGATGTATAATGTAAGTCTTTGAAAGAAAAGATTCATGAAACATGTATGTTTTGTATATCGTTTACTACCGTTCGGGCCGACATAATTCAGAAGTCATGTTAGTAAGCGTTCGAGGAGCCAGGACACTTTAACTCGTAAATCCACAACTCATCTCGACGGCTTACATAATGAACTCCTCACATGAGGCTCCCTACTATTGTAGTAGTTGATAAAATATATAGATATAACTTTTGATCCAAAAAGTTACATGTCCGATATTTGAATAAACTTAGGAAAGTTTATTAGTACATGAAGATTGTTATTAGGGTATGTTTCATAAGTCTTGTATGACCATTTTCTCTTGGTAAAATCTCATGGTTTCCTTTTAAGTGAAGTAGATCCAAATTGCTTGTTCAAGTTATCGCCTAATTCATTGTTTCATGTTTACGCCTATGTAAGTTGGTATGGTCATTTCGTCATGGCCTAGCCATGACCTTTGGTCCTTGTTCCAAGGTCATGAGACACAACCTTGGCTCTAGCCATGGTTGTGGTCTTGATTATAGGTCATAAGACCTCTTTGGTCTTCATAAACCATAACCTATATGTAATGACTTTGTCTAAAAATGGGCTGTTTAGAATTTGAAGAAATTTATCACTCGGAAAGCGTTTTCAGGGCTCGAGCTTCTTTCTTCCTGAACGAAAACGTCGTTCCGGACAACTTTAGTGTTTTAACTTTTTGATGAATCGGACCAGAAGTGGGACTTTCAAAACCCAAATTTGATCAGAATGGTATTTGGCAGTTTGCCGCAAAGTTTTGGTAACTTCAAATGGGCGTAACTTTTGACTCGTATACTCGTTTTAGGTGGTTCAAATTGCTATGGTTTCCTTTTTAAGTCCTCTACTGTAATATGTAATGATCCAATATCATAATTTTACCATTTTGGTCGTGGTTTTCCAAGAAAGTCACTAGTTTACTTGTTTGAATAACATAAGTTACATATATGTATCAATACTTGTTTTACTCACTTTTATACATCATGGACATGAATACAAGACATAATATAGCACAAATAATATGTAAATAACATGAATATGATTATTTAACAAGAATCAAGTTAGGGTTTGGCTCACAACTTTTGGCTTTCAAAGATGAAAGGAAGTTAACATGTAAGGATAGGACTTTGATAGACTTGCTTCAACCCTTTTTCACTTCATGCAATCTTTCTACCCTTGGTATTCTTGAAAGAGATGTAATGAAAGTTGAGGTGAATTGAGTGGATTTAAACTCAAGAGAAATCACCAAGTATATGAGGTTATGGAAGTGTTTTGATTATCTAAAAGAAACTAGGGTTTCAACCTTGAAGAATCACTTGAACCTTGCAAGAAATTGGAAGGAAATAAGCTAAGTATGGAAGGGTTTTGGGGTTGGAGGTGCACGGCACAAATGGGGATGGGGAGGGAGTATTTATAGTCCAAATGAGGAGGTTAGGAAGCTTACTAGGAAAGTGTTACAACTTGGTGACCAAGTTGTAATTAAGTGCTGATTTAGGGGTAAATTCATGAGATGAAGCCACATGGGTGTGACTCCCCCCTCCTAGGGCGGTTCATGAGTCTTGGAGAGCAAGGGTTAGACTTTTCTTGGTATTATCCAAGATACTTGGTTAGTTTTGACTCCGGGAAATGCCAATCGTAAATGATTAAGCCTCAAAACGTAAAACCGGGTGTCGTAAAAATACGAAACTTGGAGGAATGATTAAACTTGTCAAAATACTCCATAATAAAATATAAAATGAGTGGTAGGTTCCATCGGGTGCTAAAACCCTGCTAAAAACTGGAAACACGGGTCTAAAACGCGTAATACGTAAAACGTACGAATATTGCGTAAAATTAAGAAAAGTAAAATGTTACTTTTCTAATGTGATAAAAATGATTTAAAATGACTTATAATGTCTAGACTGGGCTCAGTCTAGTGTCGGTTGGTATTAAATGTCTTTTAGACATCAAACCGTAAGCCTAAAAATCAAGGAATGACTTATAACATCAAGGGATGATTTTTGGTCAATGGAGGAGGGAAAAATATGTTGACTTTTTCTAATAAGTTGAAAACTCAAATCGTCTTAGAAAAATGGTGCAGGTATAGGCTAAGGTTACGGCTGAGTAAAAACGCTTAAAAACTGAAATTTCCAGTTTTTCACGGCCGAGGCTTATTTTGGTCATGTTTTTCTCAGTCATGATTTATTCTCAAATAAATCATGAGTGTGTCAAACATTTTTCTGATACGGGGAAAATTAACGCGACCGAATTTCGTTGTGCGTAGAATTTCTGAATGACGTTTTACCCTAAAACGTGTAATCCCGTGTAATTCCTTAATAACTTTCACGAAAATGAGCTTATGAATGTCAAACTTTTAATTTGCCATGGAAATGATTTATCACTTGAGCCCAAGAAATAAAAATCAAATTTCGGGAAAATTTTCGGGAAAAATGAATAGTAAAAGTGAATAGTGAAATTTTCCGGGAATAGTAATTATCCTGAAAATGCGAATTGTTACAAAAGTGAAAGCCGAAATCAAACTGTGGTAAGCAGGTTTTTCAGCTTTTAGGTTTTCTCGGTTTCGGTTTCTTCAGTTATAGGTTTTTCGCGGTTTCGAATTGAGTGAATCGGCTCGGTTTTTCGGATTTTTTGAAGACCCCTGCTTTTAACTGAGAATATCAAGCCAGGTAATAACCATTGTTCACTAATTCTTTTATAGCTTCATCATTGGATAAAGGGTGTTTTGGATTAAAAGTTTCAGAATGTGGGAACGCTTCAGTTAAAAAATGAAAAACACTCAAATTTGAAGTTAGTAGCTAGTTTGACCAGATGAATGAAATAAATAAGTCATAGTTCATTAGTTGAATGTTAACCACTTTACAATTAACACTAGGGACGTGAGCCGAGTCGAATTTTAGCAAAGCACGATTGGACTCGACAATATTAAGTTCGGCTGGATAGCTCGATGAACCTGTATGTGTTAGATAAAGAAAACCCCGTAGGCAGTGACAGAGATTGACCGTCTTGATTGGGGGGGCCAAAAATTTTCGAGAATGAAGTGTAACATTCATATATAAAATAATAAAATGGGAAACAAAACTAGTAAACCATCAATACTGAGTATATAAATTAGTACCAATTGACAACTATTTTCTTGAACTTTTGAAAGCTTTATAGATTCACATCTAATCAAATTATTATTAATGAAGTTAATTTCCTCTAGAGAAAAAAATAACAAACCAAATAAGATGAGACTAATAAGTGAAAAAAACAATGCATGTTTCTTTGTACTTTATTTTAAACTTTGCCTTTTTCTCATTAGCCATATATCAGTGCCAAGATTTTAGGATACACATTGTGAAATACTTTTTATAAATCCTTCTATCCATAACTTCATATAAATCGCTACTATTGAGCAAAAAGATAAGGGGCAAGCACCCCTTCTAGACCCGGAAATCCTACGCCATTGCCTGTAGGTTATGATTTTCATTGAGGCATAATATATAGAGGTAACCCTAGAAACCCTAAAATCCACAAACTGGTTTGGGCTTATTTATCATCTAATACTCCCCTTTAATTCGAGCAGCGAAATCGCTAAAGCTCGAATTAAAGGAAAAAAAATTAATTATTAAAACATGAAGATAAACATAAAAATAAAACTAAAGATATTTAACCACTAATGCAATAAAAACATAATATGTTAATGAAGAATTTCGACAACAAGCGGAAGCAATTTTTCAAGCAACAAGAAAAGCAAATCAGTAGCAAAAGCAAATAACATATTATTGATGAAAACATCCGACATCAAGCGGAGAATAATTTTCACCATTCAGCATCAACAAAAGCAAAGAAACAAAAATAAAAGCAAAACATATTTATTTATTTATGTATTTATTTTTTGTAAAATGGATAAATAGTGGCGGCTAGCGTTTGACAGGGGGACATAAAAGAGGCGGCTCAACTTAACCACCTATGTCTGAGGATTAGATCCGCTCTAATATCATTTTAGATAATGAAAACCCCCTTAGGTTATGATTTTCATTGAGGCATAATATATAGAGGTAACCATAGAAACCCTAAACCCACAAATGGGCTTGGCTTTATTTATCATCTGGTAGATGAGACAGTGACCAACATGAAAATTAACAAAATCAAAAGCAGATTCAACACCATTTATTCACAACCATTTTTTTTTACAATATATTTTTGCGATAACTATATGTGTGTTTCTTTTTATTTGCATTAGAGTAGATGGATTTATTCAAGATTGGATATTACGAGGTATTTAAATAAGAGGAAATTTTAATTAGTCGAAGGTAAATTAATAACTGATTTAAGTTGTTACTATTTACATAAGAATTGGTGTCCACCAAATGTGATATATTTTCAGTTATATATATATATATATATATATATATATATATATATATATATATATATATATATATAATTTAACAACTTAATGAAAAGCCATAATCAACATTGTAAGTTGAAAAGATAATAGTTTTATTTTAAAAGATAATCATTAAAATAATATTTGTATTTTCTTTGTTAAATAATTATATTTAATAGTTCAAGTATTGAAAAATAATGATAGTTATAACATAACATATACCAATGTGTTAAAAAGTAAAAAGGATTTTGTTGCAACAAACCTGATAATTATATATAATAATAATAACTTTAAACAATGTTGATATACTATATTTTTACTTCAATAATCTAGTATAACAAAAATCAAATCTAAAGCCCCCTGCACACAGATCTAAAACTAGTTATTATTATTATTATTATTATTATTATTGTTATTATTATTATTATATTTACTTTTTTTGAACTTAGCTAAAACTAGTTTATTCTTGACAAATAATAGTTGTTTCTTTTAAAATTCAGAAATTTTATGTGTCACCAATTTATCATAACTACTAGGGTTAATTCCATATATACTTAATTAAAATAATGAAATGTCATATTTACCCAACAAAATTTTATATTGTCATATATATCCAACCTAAACATCAAATTTGACATATTTACCCATTTTGGTTATAAAATCAATTAAAAATGAATTTACATCATTAAGTTCCCATTATACCCTTTAACAATAGTATGAACTATGAATTGAAGTTTGCTCGTGTTTTAGTTTGTAACTGTTCAAAGCTATTTGTTAACCGTTTGTATAACGGCGAATTTTTAACTAATAAAAAGAAAGTTAATACGAAAAGAGCAAGCGGGTTCATTGAATTTGTATGTGTCTTTCATATTTATATTCATATAATAAGCAAAATGGTAAGCAACACAAAAGTATCTTTGGTCTTTACAATTGAAAAATCACACCTTTTTGTTTCTTTCATGTTTTAAGTTTGATTAATTAATTCTGAATGTCTGCATATTAACTTTTGTTCATCCCTTTCCTGAACTACAAGAACACCATGTTGTTTAAAATTTGGAAAAATTACTAAAATGGCTCGTTGCCCTACGGGTTAGGCATTTTTAGCCCTTTTTTTGAAAATTCTCGTTTTAGCCCAGGTTGCCCTAGGCAACTATCGTACAGCCAACAACAATGTGCCACGTGTCCGACCAACCACTGTTGGTACGAGGTATTGTATTTTGGGCAACTTTTATTTTTTGGGCAGCCAGTACATGAGTAACTAGGTATTTTGGTCATTTTATACCTTACTCTCACATAACATTCAACTAAACAAAATCATATAAACCCTCTCACAACCCTCTCCTCCAGATAAACCAATCACAACTCACACCACCACAACCACCCAACGCCACCACCATCAGACGCCACCCCCACCGGACTCCACAAACACATAAACCAACGCACCACCAAAACCGTCCACCATCAAGTTTTGAGGTATTTTGATAGATCTATGGGCTTTGAAGATTTTTTTTTATAGATCTATGGGTTTTCCAATATGCTTGACTGTCGGAGCTTATTCTAAATGGATTGATGGCGCGCCAAATGACCTCTCTTTTTTGCCATCAGTTATCGATATTCTTGTGAGTGACGTGAGTATGTCTGAAGATTCTGCTGCTGCTGCCCTGGCTTTCAGAAATATCTGTGATGGTATTCTACTCTATTCAGTAGTGTATCTCGTTCGTATTTATATTTCTATTATTTAGAGTTTTGTCCATCTGATTATATTCCTATTTGATTAGTTTGTGAAATACTTTGTTTGACTTTTATTTTGTTTTTAATAATATGTACTGTTTCAGACTGTGGGAAAAAGATATGTGGGTCGGTGGACGATCTTTTTCAAATGTACCAAAGGGCAATGACCGGAGAAGGTTCTTTTAAGGTGGCTCATGATTCTTTGCATCTAGTCGAAGCCTGGTAGAGCATCCAGCTAATATGTATGCTGCCAATGGTGCTGGTGTGGTGTTAGCAGAAGGTTATTGCTTGCAGCTAAGCTTCAGGCTGATGAAAGATCGATGAACGAATTAGATGATGATACTGTTTCAGAAGCTAGTAGCAGTTTCAGTGGAATGAGTGCTTACACAACTGGGTATGAACTACACCTTTATATATATTTGCTCATCTAGTCTAGCAGATTACTGGTTTTGTATGCAATTCATTGTTGTTGTGGAGAGTTCAGTAATGCATAATTAGATTATTCGGTACTTATTCTAAGTGTTCTATATTTGACCAGGTCAAGAAAAAGCTCTGCTGCTTCCATGAGTTCGAGTGCCACTAGCAAAAGAGGGCTAAGACGACAAAAGAAAAGAGGCAAAATCCGTGCTGGCAGGTAATTAGTTTAACAACAGAGATGTATACATCTAGAGATGTCAAATGGGTGGGTTATGTATTGGGTTGAAACAGGTAATTTTATGGTTTGGGTCTGAATGGTTTGGGTTTAGCTAACCTGACCTGGCCCGACACAAGACACTTTTTTGAACTCTAACGTGAGATACTTTATATTCATACAGATAATTAGTTTTTAAATATAATTACAAAACTTATATTATACAAAATATTAATCTATATTTTTTAATAATATGATTTAGGAGGTCTTAAGCATTTAAAAATGTTCTCCTTCGACTAATAAAACTTGCTTACTTTCAACTTAATTAACTCGGGTATTACCCATTTTAAAAGAAATGACAACATCCACTGAAAAAGTGTGGCCTGATGTGCAATTGTTTCTAGAAGAGTTGATCAGGAGCTAGCATACGGTCACAGTCAAACAAAGAGACTGGTTCAGATAACCAAGTTGCCAGACCACCTGGTGAAGGACGAGGCCGCAATCAGTTGCTTCCAAGATACTGGCCAAGGATGACTGACCAAGAATTGTTGCAAATATCTAGGGAGTATCCTTCCATATGATTACTTTTATGCTCACACATTGGAAGTGTGTGTGTTTGTTGTTGTTGGGGGGGGGGGGATCGGTATTCATTAATAATCAGATTATTTGACTAAATGATTTGCGATGTTTTACGATTAAAAATACACTTTGGGATCTGGGAAATTTTCTAACTGTCTGACCCTTTTTATTTTAAGCTTTTTAATTTTTTTTACTTCGTCACTTCTGACTTCTGAATGTTGAGAAGTCGAGAGCTACCTTATGATCATCTGAAAAACTTTTATATATCTCATCTTGTTCCGTAAAAATTGATTTCTAGCTAACTCGGTACCCGGTATTCAATAAAACTACCAAATATATACATTATAATATATAAACTCCACAAAAGTCTTCCATCAAATCCAATCCTCATCCAAATCCGCCCACCCCCATGCTATTCCCTTACAATCTTTGAAAATCTTACTAACTTCATTAATACATGGTACCTTTTTGTCTAAACCAATAATACGTAACATACTTGGTATTTTTTTTATCTCATTTATACAAGTTACTAAAGTTTTTCATCATCTCTTTCTCTCCTCTCTACAACCGGTCACAACAAGAACCAAGCAAGACTCCATCTTTATTTTCAAGATCAAGGTTTAAACAAGATCCATTAGTACTCCTTTCTAGGGTTTTGAAATAAAAACCCAAGTTTATAAGTTTTCATCTCCATAAGCTCACTAATCTTTCAAGTAAGTTGTCAAAACTCATTTTTATAATTTATTCAAGTTCCTACAATAATCATACACTTTTTATACAAGATATACATGCATATGTTAGTGTATACCACTCTATTTATACTTTTAATAACTTATAAGCCTTAGATATGTAATATAGGTAAATCCTTGGTAGATTATTATGGTGGATTATGTTTAGGAACCCATGACACCCTAAGAAGGTGTATGGTAAGATTAGACTAGATTTGTGGTGATTGAAAGTGTTTTGGTTGGATTTGAAACAAGTTTGAAACCCTAGAAATGATTTTTGAAACTATATATATACCTACTGTCCTTATTTTAAAAACGTGGGAAAATCATTAGATTGTGGATAATTTTTGATCAAAGATTTAGAAAATACTTTCAAGAACGAAGCCGTGGGCGAAAGAACGGATTAAAATGAGCTTATAACGAAGGAGATATGATTTTTGCAAGTTTAACGACGAAAACTATTTTCTGAAAGTATAACGTGCTGTTGGACGATTTTCGACAAGCAAAGAGAGGCGTTAGACGGAATCTAACGTTGCCTTAATAGTTACAACATTGACAAAGTAGACGTGTTTGGATGACGAGGGGTTCTTAATTTGGATTCGTCTATTGGCGTCCCTAGTGTCCTTTCTAGGTGTAGTTAGCGCTTGGTTGTTGAGGGCTTTCAACAAGTTGTCAATCTTATTGGTCATCTCTGTTTGTTGTTGATTGAATTCGGTTTCAAACTTAGCTATGCGAGCTTCTTGAGATGCCATAAACTTGGACATCAATCCTTCAAGATTGTTGGTACTACCATAGTTATTAGAAGGATTGTTGTTGAAAGTACGATTGGAGGGTGGACCGTTTGGTTGGTAACGATTAGGCGGATTGGAAGAATTGTTTTGGTTTTCTTTCCACCTAAGGTTCGGGTGATTTTTCCAAGAAAGGTTGTAGGAATCACCGTAAGGGTTTGGCTCGGGTTTGAAAGTGTACCACTTGTCTCCCGCTTCATCAGTACGCGAGGATGCGTAGTCCGCAAAAGCTGTTCCGGGGAGTTCCATGGAATCACGAGTGTTATGGGGACCACTACATAATTCACATGAAGAAGTGATTTTGTTCACTTGGCTTGAAGTCTTAGGAGCTTCGTAATACTTCATAAGAAACTTGACTTGGTCCTCAAGTTCCATGATCCTACGGTCGGGAGTGCTAGAATTGTTCGAAGGCAAAGATATTGCCTTGACCGTTTTGTTCAAATCACGGGGATCATTCCAACTTTCGTTGTCATAGAGAGCAAGATCTTCTATGAGTTCCCATGATTCTTCTACACTTAGATCACTTAGCTTACCACCGGCCGATTGGTCAATGGTTGGCCTTGTGGAGAGATCGATATGGTCATAGAAGATTTGGACTTGGAGCCAAAGATCTATGCCATGATGAGGGACTTTTTGGAGTAAGTCCTTGAAACACTTACTGTAAGCTATCCAAAATGGTCAAAATCAAGCCATACGATACTTAATCTATTACTTGACTTATTTTTAAAATTATAGAAGATTAAAGTTAACTGAATATGAACAAAATTAAATAATCAAACTAAGTTTGAGTTTTTATAAAAAAGAGTAGCAGTTTTTATGACTTAGCTGTATGCACCTAAAGCAGCCTTGAATACAAACATGAAACAAAAAACCTTAAATTTTGTATGGTTAGTGCAAGTTATGACAGATTATCATAGGTTCTGTGACAGATTTCATGAGAAATACACGATTTCTTTTTTTGTCGTTCAATTGATTATAAATAAACTAGTCTCATCTTTCCCCCCCCCCCCCCCCCCATTTTTTTAATATTAACTAATAATTTAAAAAAATATAATTAAATTTCACAAATTTTTAAAATAATTTACAAGACTCTGCGTACCGCCAATGTACTGAAATCTTGGCAATTACAATCTCAAGCTGTCAAAACAGTTGCCCAAACCGGTTCCCTTTGATCGAGAGTACAGACTATTTCCGCCGTGTTTTAATCACAAGCAGGATGTATATAGGCTAAGGCCCGATATCTGAGTGCAACTCCGCTGGGTTAAGTAAGCAGATCATCTATGGTTTTGACATGCCCGGGATCACCCCTAGACCCGTTTATGTCTTGTTTTTTCCCATAGAATAGCTGCTTACCACCATTCCGATACAACACTTATATCGATCGCTATCGCGAAGACAAGTACACAAGTTTCCACAAGTAGCACTTGAAAAATCACTTTTAAAAATTGTGTGAAGTCTCATTTTCTTCAAAATCATTTTTATAATCAAAATTGATTTATTGAATATATCATAAGTTGCTTTATATAAACCAAAAAACTTTCCATAACTAGCACATAAACTGTCATAGAGTGAAACATAATATGTCCTAAATCTTAAACTGCCGAGACTGCCCAAATCAACTGCAAGACAATTAAAATTTTCGACAACTAGCATATATCACGTAAACCAGAAAAAAAATATAACATATAACCCACAAAAAATCCAATCAATCTCAACTTCCAAGACTACCCAAATCCTAAACTCCATCGACCTAGACACAACAAACTGTAGACTTAACAGAATAGAGAGACTTACAGTGCTTTCCTCGGTATGCAGCGGAAGACGTAACTGATTATCCAACTTGGTAATCGTGGTAGTCTCTAACCTCTTCAAACTTAACTCAATTGAAGAGGTTAGTGACTCCCACGATTGCTAAGCAGATAAATAAATTAAGAGCCTTGTAAATAGGATTTACTTCAGATATACACCTATTTCAAACATACCCTTATTAAACGTATCTAACTTAGGCATAAAACTGGTTTCTTGCTAACTAGGATTTCCAACTTACCCATATTAAACGCTAACCATAATGTTTCTTTGAGTAAGGCATCGATAACTTAGGCATCTATTTGATTTTTCATGATATGTTTTACATGATGTGTTTCTCCAAAAACTTAGGCATCTAACTGTTTTTTTTTAAATCATTAGCAGCTAACAGAAAAGCAAATATCCTTAACCATAAAAAGCCCTAAATACAAAAACAATACTCGTAACCCTGACCGCCATCTATGCACTTGTAGAAGCATTCTAACTATGTAACAACCTAATATAAAACTCCGAAAAACAACCATAAACCCTACCACTAAATAACCTGAAATACATAAAGCCCTAACCCTAACCCTAAATCGATTTGAATAATCATCGAACAATTAAACCAAATAAACAAACCGTAAACCTAAATTAGAGTAACCCTAAATCCTATTGATAATTCGTTACCCTAACCCAAATCATTTTTTTAACGATTGGACCTCAGATCTGTGACTGAAGAGACTGCAAACGCTTTGTAAGTGAGAGAGAGAGAGGAAGTAAGCTTGTTTCAAAAGAGGTGTACGCTTTTATAAGCGTGTTATTTTTTTTAAAAAGAGGTGTGTTAGATACGCTTGTTCTAAAAATAATTAAATATTTTCGAAACAAAAAAAATGTGGGTTTGGAGTTAGGTTCGAGTGTTTGGATCTTAAAACTTTGGGTAGGAGTTAGGTTCGGTCTTAGGTTCGGTGCAATAATGCATAAATAAAAAAATTATTAAAAGTACAATTCGCATAATTTTGGGTAGGTTCGGATGTTTGGATCTTAAAACTTTGGATTGGATTTAGGTTCGGTTAGGAAAAGGTAAATAATGCATAAATAAAAAAATTATTACAAGTACAATTCGCATAATTTATGGTTGGAGTTAGGTTCGAGTGTTGGACATTAAAACTTTGGTTTGGAGTTAGGTTCGGTGCAATAATTCATAAATTAAAAAATTATTATAAGTACAATTCGCTTAATTTTGGGTTTGGAGTTACGTTCGGGTGTTGGATCTTAAAACTTTGGGTTGGAGTTAGGTTCGGTGCAGTAATGCATAAATAAAAAAGTATTAAAAGTACAATTTGCATAAGTTAAAAGTACAATTCGCACTAGTAATAGTTATATTTTTTACATGTTTGACTTATTTTTTCAAAAAGTACAAGTTGCATAATAGTTCACTTACGCATAGTACAAAAAGGAGCCTCTTTCCACCCTACTGGCTTTAGGTAAGGGTCTCAGATCGTATGCCTTCTAGCCTGCCTCTTTCTTGAGCTGGCCCACTTCCTACAATCCGGCCTGAACCTTTGGGTAGGCTCTGCAGGATCAACAACAATACGTTCGAGATTGGATTCAGAAGCTGAGGGTACCGGAAGGGAGATTGGCTATTGCAGAACTGGTGCAGGAAGAAAGGGAGGGTGAAGTTATTAACAGGGATTTAATGAAGAACTTAGCAAAGATGTTAATGGATTTTGGTCATTCCGTCTACCAAGAAATGTTTGAACAACCATTTATTGAGATATCAACCAACTTATACACGCCAGAGTCTGAGGATTTGATGAATAATTATGATTATGCATATTATCTCAAAACAACCAAGAAACTTTTGAATGAAGAGATCGAGAGAGTGTCTGACTACTTAGAGGTGAAACATGACTCAGCTGCGGAAAGCATGCTGAAGATAATAAATGTGTTGGAAAATATAATGATCAAAACTCACATGGATACGTTAGTTCACTCTGGTTGGTTACAATGATTGAACATGACAAGTATGATGATTTAGCACAAATGTATAACTTGTTTTGTAGGGTGCCAGATGGACTAAATAAAATATTTGATGTGATGAACTCTCACTTTGGGAAAACAGTTGCAGAATTGGCCACTCATCCAGTAAGAACAGAAGATCTCGTTGACTGTGTACAATGAATATTAGCCGAAAAAGAGAAACGCGACAAAATAATTAACCTTGCATTTAATGATGACTTGAAAATTAAAAAACTTTTGGAGACAATTATGATAGAGAAGCTAAAAACAGGAAGTTCGCATCAATTTACTTTAGAATTGGAAGCTATGTTAAGTGACGCGCTAAGAAGGGAATAATCACGTATGGTTGACATCAATCGTTCTGTTTCAATTTTAGTGTCAGTACCTTTGTTTTTGTTTCAACTCCGGTTTTAGTTTTAGTTTCAGTACTTTTGTTTTTGTTTCTGCTCCAGTTTTAGTTTTAGTATCAAACATTCGAACGTAGAAGTGTTTTGGGGATTGTTCTTGAATTTGTGTAAATTTTAGACTTTTATTACTTTTGTTGATACTTCAGATGTGGTTTATTTGTTCTAGTTTCTTGTGCATCTTTCTTGTATTCAAGGACATTTTGAATCTAGGTGATTAAGATCACAAAACAGCAACCGACTCCTATCACCAGAGCGGAGTGCTACTAGTTCTTTTTTACCATTTCTCTTTCTGAAGCGGGTTATGCTTGATTGAAAACAATCAGATGGTTAACAGTTTCAAAAGCACCATCTTTTTAGAAGTGCTATACTCTCATATAAAGACCAACACAATAGTACTACAAAAGAATCCTGCAATCTTGCACTTACTCTAAAGAAACCATTGGAAAATTCCATTTGCTTCCAAAATAAATGTTATTGCTACTTTAGCAACACAAAAACAGGACATTACAAAAGAATATGTCCAATCTTTACTCCTTTTCTACAAAAACCAGTGCAGTTTTTTATTTCAAGATTAATTCCCTGAAAAAAGTGGGTTTTTTTCGGTTCTTTTCTTAATAAGACTACTTGTTTCTTGATGCATATTTGTTGGTCCAAATCTTGTAGGAGACATAACAGTACTTCTTGGTGATAAACACATTCATTCCATAGCTCGGGTTTGTAGCTCCAAAGGGTAATCCAGGACAGAACCAATACGGGGCCCAGCTCGAGTGGTCCACCGGCAACTAAGCTGGTTAGCCAACTGAAACGACTTGTTTTCTTTATGCGAGTTTATCCTCTTCATGATCTTTTCCTTTGGTGTGGAAACTAGAAGGGAGGTTGAATAGTTTTACGTCTTTTTCATTTTATAAAAGTTTGTTTCTAAAGAATAGACTCAAATTTCAAAAATCTTTGATACAAAAATATAAATACTAGTTTATTCACACTTTTCGTATAAACACTACTTATATAGAATGTTGAGTAAAATTTATGATTTCATATATCACATATAAATATATATATATATATATGTATATGTATATGTGCTTTAATATGAGTAAATCCTTTTGGTTTGTTTATATAAAATTAATGTTGTGAATAGAACCTAGTTTGATCTTTATGTGAAATCAATATATGCACAACACAAGCAATTATAACTTTATATGAAATGCTAACAAGTAAATAACCAAAGAGTGGGAGATGGAAAGATCAAACCGAGACACAAAGGATTTTTAGTGGTTCGGCTACAAGGACACCTTCCTTGCCCTACTCCACTCCCCGAGCACCGAACTCGAGAGTTTTCTTCACTAGATCAATAACCTCCCTTATGGCGGAGAAAACTGTACACACCTTAGCTTACACCAATTTAACGACACAAAGCTAAACGTCGGGTTCTAATCGTAGCTAGAACCAATCTCACAACTATAATCACAACACAACTTCTTCTACACTCTTTCACACCTTCTACACTTCTTCACACCACTTGTTTCTTCACACCTTCACAACTTAGATCTATCCACTACTTCAAGATTTATACTTCTTCACAACTTCTAGGCTTCTATGTCTTCTCAACTTTAAGGCTTCAACTACTTTGTCTTCACAACTAATCTCTACTTCAATATACTACCACTTCTTATATCTCCTACCACTAATCCTATGCACCTCTACTTCTTCACTTCTAGTACCACTTCACACGTTCAAAAAATATAGATCCTATATCTAAATCTAGCTAACCAATGTATACACTTTATACACCAAAGAATGAATGATTTACAAGATGAAATGATCAAACAACTTAGATAGCAAGATGATACTAAGTTCTAATACTTCTAGTCTTGATAGATAGAAGTATTCCTCTCTTTGCACTTGAGTGGATGAAGCTTTGGATCACTTAGAAACAAAGGCTTATGAATTATATGATCAAAGGATTTTTTTTGAGATAGGAATAGAGGTTTGAATCAGAAAGAATTTTGTGCAAAAAGGTGAAAAAAATATGTGGAATGATCCAGTATTTAAAGGGCCAGAAAACACTGTTCTGGAGCGTGCCGGTCTCCTTAATTAAGGGGCGGTCCCCTTAATGATTAAGGGGGCCACCTAGTATAATTAAGGGGGCCGCCCTCCTGAACGTTGGATTTTCTTGTCCTTTTGGGAGCAAGATTTTTCTGGATTAGATTTGCCATTTTTGGTTAAATATTTGAATTCATAAATATGTAATGAATTAAACATATTATTTTAATTCCAAAATTGTTTTATAAAAGATATAAAATGTTTTGTGACATTTTATAGAAATCTAGTGATTAATAAAAATGTTCATTTGATCTTATAATGCATTAGATACTTTGTTTATTCATACCTTAAGTGATTAGATGGTGAAAGTGAGTATTTACTACTAAATACTTGTTTACGTCATGATCTTTGGTTTGATGGGTTTTTTTTTGTTTTTTTTTTTTTTTTTTTTTTTTTTGTGATTATCAAAACTTAGAGATATCGAAAGATATGAATAACGTTTTTAGTCAATTATTTATATCAACAATCTCCCCCTTTTTGATGATTACAAAACCTAAACTCATTAAGTCCAAGAATTTATTTTTAGACAAGTATTTAGTGAGTTTATATTCACTTCTCCCCCTTTTTGTAGAATCAAAAAGGTTTAAGCCAAAAAGATGAAGGCTCCCCCTTGATGTATGCTCCCCCCGTTTGAGGGCACCAAGGGTTCGAGTTATGGAATTCTTGCAAGAAAAATATTAGAAGCACAAGCAAAAATATATAACATACTAACAACAACTAACAAGCATGGCAAAGGAGAATTTGAAACACATATTAAACCATTCATTAATTCAAAATGATTATGTCAACCACATAATCATTGTTACATAAATTAAAATGCTAAAATTCTAAACCAAGTAGGATATCCTATTATGTCAACAAAGAGTGTCATTAAACTTGCTTGCATCCCAAAAAGGTTGAAGTGTTTTATTTGAAAAATAAAAGGCATAAGCATATAGAATGCTTGGTAGAGAATGGAAAAAGGGGATCATGTTGGTAGCTTAATGGAGGTAAACTTTTGGTTTCATGGATGTTGGTGAGTTTGGAGATGTAGAGCTTGGAGGTGGTGAATTTGGAGTTGGGTTTGTTGGTTGAGGGTTTTGATGTTGTTCAAGTGATGGTGTTTGTTGAGATCTAGTAAGAAGATACTCAATCCAAGTAAAGTGCTCATTCAATGCAATTGTTTGTTGTTGGAGGAAGATGCAACAAGGGCAATTGTTAACATGCTTCTCAATTTGGTTTATGTTGTGTGGTGATGACGGTGAGCTTGATTGAGGTGGATCCAAATTGCGTTGAGCAAGATGTAATGCTAAAAGAGCACTAAGCTCATGAGCTTCTTTTAGCTCCTCAATGAACTTCAAGTGTTCGAAGGAAGGTGATGGTGGAGGAGCATGATAGTTATCTTAGGTGAAGGTTTGAACATGCAACATAGGAATGGTATGTGAGGTTGTAGGATGTGGTGGTGGTACTCTAGGTGGTGGAGACATGATTGAGCTTGGGTAATCATGAAAACATGATATGGGTGGAAGAGGTGCTTCATGAGTGGATGGTGTTTTAATTGAATGAGCAACATGCGAAGTATTGGTTGAGAGATTGAGATTGTTGTTTTGGGATTGAGCATGCTCATCATATGAAGAAGCATTAATGAGTTCATGAGTGGATGATAGGTTGTGAGATGAGTCATTAGTGTGGGTTTGAGGTTTAGTTGTTGGTTGACTTGGAACAACATCACTTGAGTTGTGACAAGAATCAAGTTTCCTCCTCCAAACGGGTTTGACGGATATCCTTGCGGTTCTTGAAACCTTAGGTTTTTGGTTGTTGGGGGATGACATGTTTGGATGTGATAGCATTTATGATGGGAAGAAGGTATTTATAGTGTAAGAAAAATGTAGTTTAGGAAGGTAAATTGTGAGCTATAGTATGGGACAAAATATGTTTGTGAATTTTGGGAAGTATAGGGTGAAGAGGGTCAAAAAGTGATAAAGAAAACAGTAACCCCGACCATCAGATGGTCGGTCCCCTTAATCATTAAGGGGGCCGCCTTATATAATTAAGGGGGCCGCCCATCTGGTGAATTCCAAAATGCCAGAATTGGGTTTTTGGCAGAAAATTTTCAGAAAGGTTGTGTTTTTGGGTTTGGATTCGAGTAAGTTCAACTCTTTGAGGTAATATAGGATATACTAATCATAGATGTAGAGAAAGTTATTAAAATAAATTAAGTAGACAAGTAATTTCTAATTTACATGCAATCTACTTATTGGTCCATTAATTTAAACAACCAAGGAAGCAATAACACATACTAGTCAAATATACAACTATATGAAAATGATAATATGTATGCTAGTTCAAACATATTGATGAGTGCTTACAAGTAACAAATGGGAAGATATGATTGTATGGACTTCAAGGCTTGTTACAAACAAGATCCATATGGGCAAACCATGATTCTCATGAAATGATTTGATTAAATTGTGAATGTCATTTTCATAGAAGTGTATGACACATATGAGATAATCAAATATATTTTTAATAAAACGTTTTTAGTTTTATTCAACAATGCTTTGAAATAAATTCAAGTGTGTATTAGAGTAAAATAGATTGAGTTTTGCTTCATAACATGTTGACAAATTGGATAAGAAAAATTTTCCAATCTTGATTTTGGTTAAAATAAAGTTATGGTAGCTTACAGTAAAATATGTTGTTTGAAGAAAGATGAGATAGATATTTGAAAGATTATTTTTCAAAGCGAGAGGTTTTAAACATGATATTTTATTTTTGATAGCAAGAAATCACAAATGAAGGATTTGAAATAGAAACTTATCATATTCAAGAGAATTAGTTGAGCCCATTGTCACATATAATCATCTTTAATGGCAACTAAAGACATGGATGAGTGATGGTAAATTCTAATGATCTTAATGCAATATGATTGAGAGGGATAAAGTAAATCATCTATAGATACAAGATTAACACATGTATATATATACTAAACTCATCATAGTATTAAATGCTAACAAGTCTTAATTATAGCACATCTATTAATGCAACTTGGTCATTTAGCCTAAATAATAAGTATTCTACTATTGATCATAGATGATTTCCAATATAAATGATGAATGAGAAAAACGGTAATAGACTTAAAATCAAGAGGGTCAACTAGCCTAATTTCATGTATACATATATTAGTATTAATGATATATGAACATGACAACTTATAAACTTAATCATATTAATATACTAATTATAGCATACATTAATGTAATGTGATATTGACAAGTTTTTGAAAAGAAAACTTACCTCAGGTCCAGCTTTTACTTAAGAATGGATATGATAGTGTTAGAAGACATCTTTAAAGTATGCCCAAAGCATGTCGAAGTAGCAAGGTAAAATCCCAACGCAATAATAATCAAGGAGGCTTGATCCGAAATACTTAATCGATCACAACAATCATCATAAGTCGTGTAGATCAAGAATAATTGCGCTTGAATCCTTCATCATGAGGTAGTAACGAACACACCATAAAACCAATACTCCAAAAGTGAAGAGCAAAATGCCGAAACAATAAATGGCCGCAACAGCGTCGTAAGCAAATCGTGTGTAGAATGTGAATCAGAGTAATAGGAACCAATAGTCATCAAATGTAAGAGAGCAAAGTGAGCGATCCAAAAAGTAATAGTCTCTTCGTTCGTTAACTACCTAAACATGAAAAAGAGCTTGGTACCCAGATTCTCATGGGTCCGAGATGGTTAGTTGAGGACATCCATTGCATTTAAATGCACATGATGAGGATGTCGCCGAGAAGTACAAGAATTCATCAATAGTTTGTTTTAACTAACAAACAATGACTTTCTTGACTAGAGTGATAAATAATGGATGTAAATAATATTAGTTCTAAATTTCTCCACTAGGTTTAACAAATTTTATTTGTTTTGATATATTTGTTAAAGGATCATTTGCGGTAAATCCTAAACCGGTTTTATCATAAAATGACTTTTGAATGTTAAGTAGATATTTTAAAGATTTAGAACTATTTTCGAATTTAACTAATATTTTTGCTTTTTCATTTTCCATTTTAATTTCATGTTTGTAGTCTTGGCATTTTTTACATTCAAGATCAATTTCAATATTACTTTCAAGTCTAGACATTTTATCTTCTAAAATTATTTCTTTTTCAAAGTTATTTTCAACGGAAATTGAAGATCCATTTTTAGAAATAATTTTTGAGTAAATGTTGCAAAGATGTTTGAAGTTGTTTTCCAATTTTGAAAATTCTAATATAAATTGATCATAGCAAAAATGTTTGGTTTCGGATTGTACCTTATTTGTAGTTGTACAATCTTCACATGCTATATGTTGATCAATTCCATCGTCCATGTCGCTCCATGTTTTATTTGTAGTTTCGCTTAGATCTTGAAACATGTAATCCTTGCTATCAATATTTGTATTTATATTTGTTTGAATATCTTCGCACGCCATATTTTCATCATCTTCTTCGTCCTTGTCGCCCCATGATTTATTTACACTCTTTCTTCGGATTTGACTCATGTATTCATTGTTATTGATACCTTCAATGATCACATTTGAACTAGTAGTACTTGTGTTTATTTTAACAAAATATTTGTCTATCAAATTTTCTAGAGTGACTAATTCTTGTGCAACATCAAGTTTATCATCTTTGGTTTTACATTTCTCTTGGTGAAAATTTAAAAGACATTTCTAAATATTATTTGCCGTTTTACAAAAGAGTACTCTTTCATATTCAACTCTTGGTAGAGTTTTGTAAATCAGTAATTTAGCTTTAGTATTTTTATCGATCTTTATTTGAAGATTATTATATTGATTTTCAAAATCCATTATAGTTGGTTTAAGATCACCAATTGAAATGATATGCCAAAGATCAAGATCTATTGATTTCACATAATTTTCAAATTTATTTTTCCATCCAAGAAAATGATCATTTTCAAATAATGGTGGTTTTTGCGTAAATTCCCCTTCTATATATTTTTCAAATTCCATAGATCGTTACAAGTTTTAAAATACAATATATTGTAAAAATCTTGCTAGACCTGGCTCTAATACCAATTGTCAAAAACTAGAAGGGGGGGGGGGGTTGAATAGTTTAACGTCTTTTTCGTTTTATAAAAGTTTGCTTCTAAAGAATAGACTCAAATTTCAAAAATCTTTGATTCAAAAATATAAATACTAGTTTATTCACACTCTTCGTATAAACACTACTTATATAGAATGTTTAGTAAAATTTATGATTTCATATATCACATATATATATATATATATATATATATATATATATATATATATATATATATATATATATATATATATATATATATATGTATATGTATATGTATATATTTATATATGTATATGTGCTTTAATATGAGTAAATCCTTTTGGTTTGTTTATATAAAATTAATGTTGTGAATGGAACCTAGTTTGATCTTTATGTGAAATCAATATATGCACAACACAAGCAATTATAACTATATATGAAATGCTAACAAGTAAATAAACAAAGAGTGAGAGATGGAAAGATCAAACCGAGAGACAAAGGATTTATAGTGGTTCGGCTACAAGGACACCTTCCTTGCCCTACTCCACTACCCGAACATCGAACTCGAGAGTTTTCTTCACTAGATCAATAACCTCCCTTATGGCGGAGAAAACCGTACACACCTTAGCTTACACCAATTTAACGACACAAAGCTAAACGTCAGGTTCTAATCGTAGCTAGAACCAATCTCACAACTATAATCATAACACAACTTCTTCTACACTCTTTCACACCTTCTACACTTCTTCACACCACTTGTTTCTTCACACCTTCACAACTTAGATCTATCTACTACTTCAAGATTTATACTTCTTCACAACTTCTAGGCTTCTATGTCTTCTCAACTTTAATGCTTTAACTTCTTTGTCTTCACAACTAATCTCTACTTCAATATACTACCACTTCTTATATCTCCTACCACTAATCCTATGCACCTCTACTTCTTCACTTCTAGTACCACTTCACACCTTCAACAAATCTAGATCCTATATCTAAATCTAGCTAACCAATCTATACACTTTATACACCAAAGAATGAATGATTTACAAGATGAAATGATCAAACTACTTAGATAGGAAGATGATACTAAGTTGTAATACTTATAGTCTTGATAGATAGAAGTATTCCTCTCTTTGCACTTGAGTGGATGAAGCTTTGGATCACTTAGAAACAAAGACTTATGAATTATATGATCTAAGGATTTTTTTGAGATAGGAATAGAGGTTTGAATCAGAAAGATTTTTGTGCAAAAAGGTGAGAAAAATATGTGGAATGATCCAGTATTTAAATGGCCAGAAAACACTGTTCTGGAGCGTGCCGGTCCCCTTAATGATTAAGG
Source organism: Artemisia argyi (assembly GCA_030686995.1). Classification (NCBI taxonomy): domain Eukaryota; kingdom Viridiplantae; phylum Streptophyta; class Magnoliopsida; order Asterales; family Asteraceae; genus Artemisia; species Artemisia argyi. The sequence continues at coordinate 150,322,565 of CM060700.1, read as the reverse complement.
GGGCCGCCTAGTATAATTAAGGGGGCCGCCCTCCTGAACGTTAGATTTTCTTGTCCTTTTGTGAGCAAGATTTTTCTGGATTAGATTTGCCATTTTTGGTAAAATATTTGAATTCATAAATATGTAATGAATTAAACATATTCTTTTAATTCCAAAATTGTTTTATAAAATATATAAAATGTTTTGTGACATTTTATAGAAATCTAGTGATTAATAAAAATGTTCCTTTGATCTTATAATGCATTAGATACTTTGTTTATTCATACCTTAAGTGATTAGATGGTGAAAGTGAGTATTTACTACTAAATACTTGTTTACGTCATTATCTTTGGTTTGATGGATTTTCGTTTTGTGATTATCAAAACATAGAGATATCGAAAGATATGAGTAACGTTTTTAGTCAATTATTTATATCAACATTTGGAACATTTTCATCGTAAGCTCCATCTTCCTCACCATAATCAAATAGATTCCTTTTGGAAACCATTAGTTCAAAATTAGACAAAATATGATTAGAGATGGCAAAATGATGGGCCCGGCAGGCTGGGTTACGGGTCAAAACGTGTTCACATAAGAAATAGATTTGGCAACAAGTCGAGATTTTTAACAATCACTACATTGTAACAAACCCGGATGAGCTATCAGGCATCAAAGTATACCATGTCCCTCCAAAATTTTGCCTAATTTCATGGCTGTAATATGTGAAGTGACAAAAAAAAACCAGTTGCCCTATTATGGTTGCCCAAACATGTAACCCTCGACTATTTTGGCTAGTATATAATCACTTTTAGGTTGTCAGTTATAACAAAGAATCATAGTTTATTACCCAGAGATGATGCAACCCTCATATCGAGACTTATAAATATTGCAACTATGAAAGCAACATATTATTGCAAAACAAATAATTTATGTTAAGGCCGATACAGTAAAAGAAGTAGTGAGCCCGTAGAAAGGTGTACCTTGTGATTCAACTGCAATACGGTATCCGTCCCATTTCTTAGAGTATCTTCAGGAAGAGAAGCTATGACCAAACCTAGTAGTGAATCTTTATCAATTCCATCAATTTGGCTGTTAAGAGCATCTATTTCTTTTTGAATAGGAAACCCTTTAGAGAGAGCGTCTTCTAGTGCCAGAGCACCCTGCAAAATTAAATAAAAGTGAAAGAGTTATAAACTGATTAAATTGATTACAGTAAAATTAAAAAGCAATTCAAAACTAGGCTGCTTATCCTCACAATAAACACTATCCAGTAAACACTAAGCAATATGAACCACTTAATAGCATTACTGAAGTAAGTGCTCAACATGACAGACAAGGTTCCTCAGGCAAAAGAACATTAAGAATAAAGATCCCACCTAAGGTGCACCTCTACTTAAGACATAAAGTAGTCTATTGTAGATATGCGTCTCGGATCACACCACTCACACACAAGCTTATGCGTAATTGGCACTTAAAGTACAACTTAAAGCATCAAAACTTGCTTTAATGAGTAAAACGGCAGTTTATTATGCCAGGGATCCTGAATGCACCTACTCTCTTTCAAGAATATTGGCATGTCTCATCAAAAAATAGGACATACAAACTTGTATACAGCTCCACACAGGATGCAGTAATACGAGGATCTAGGTATCATTTACATACCAAATGCAGCATCTGATACTCATCCTGCATCCTGGCCTCAGGTCTGATACAGATTGTGATAAGGCACTTTAAAAGAGAAAAAAAAATGAACAGAAAAGGATCTACAATTGATAGTCTCATGGTGTTTGTGAAGTTTCCAGGTTTCTCTATATGAGTAGGGAGAAGCCATCTGGTTTGTTCTTGATTAACACTCTGTTCTTAAGTTTGTATGGGGAGAAAAGGAAAGTAAAGAAAAGCAGGTAAAGAAAATGAGAGAAGAGGAAAGCTTGTTTAAATTCTATATATGTGTTCTCAAGTTGGACAAAACTGAAAGGGAAAGAAAGAAAGAAATCTGTCATTTTTACTATTTTAACCTCACAACATGTTCCTGTACTAAAGATTAACCAGAATATACAAGCCAAACAAAATCATATTAACTTATTAAAAGCTCGTAGTAGCCCAAATAAATACGGTATATTTGAAGATATTCCATCACATGTGTTATTTGACCATGCTTTCTTTTAGAATTTTGAACTCTCCAATGCCCTTCTTTTTCTTTCTGTTGATGACCCAATAGGAGATAATAGTATTGTAAAAGATTGAAATTATTCAACAGGAATTGAAGTTAATGAAAGAAATCTAACTGTTGAAAAAATTAATGGTAATATATGAAAAGTGGAAAAACAAATGGTGAACCATTTAGGAAGGTGATAAGGTAAATAGATTAGCAAACAGTTTGTAATTTCAATAATAAACATCGATTTTACTTCGTTTTCTGCCCACTTTTGTAATTTCAATAACAAACAAATGGTGGACCATATAGGAAAGGCATATATTGAAATTGTAAATTCACCCTTATTACTGGTAGTGACAACGATGATTGTAAAGATTGTACCATGGTGGCTGTCTTTATGATGGTAAGGATAGAAAAAACATAGTTGGTATACAAAAAAGGTAAACTAGACAAAGGGTGGTCACTGACATCATATTGGAAACCAACTGTCAAATGCTATACTTTCAGAATTCAACATGTGGCACTAGCTACAATGAGAAAGGCGAAGTTGTATGCCAGACAGCTTTTACCTTTTTGTGTATGAAGTATGATAATCACAGACAGTCATTTGTTTGTATTCTCTCTACTTCTCTTCATCCGCCTAACTTATGATCTCTTCATATACCATGACTAACTAGAAACATAACTAGAGAATGTATGCACAATTTTTGCTTTATCATGTGTAAATAAGGTCATGCATTATTTACATCCTGTTGAATAGAATATTAGAAGAGATCTTTGTTATTCGGTATACTCAGGTAGATGACAAGGTATTTCGGGTATTTCTCAACTTCTCGTTGACACGAAGAGCTTAAGAGTGATGATGCTAGGCATGACTCCAAAGAAGTATGAGAAGAAGAGGGTACAGAAACAGGTAAATAACCTACTCATGCACTTGTTTGGTTGCTCTAAAAAGAGGGCTTATAGGTAAGTAGCAACTACAGTTTCTAGTTATAGAAGACTTATATAAGCCACCTAGGCTCCTTGGGATAATAAAATCTGTTCATGACAAGCTGTGAAGATCAGACCTAGAGGGAGGACTGATGAGAAATAGGAATGATGCACCACTGCACCAAGTACTCATGTTAGGCATCTGAACTGTACATCTAATTTGAGTAAACATATCCAATTGCATCTAATAAGTTGTTCCATGTGACTTTGTATATTTTTTAGACGTTTTATTGAACACGTAGTATGCAATGTATAAATATGTCTTACTTCTCATAGCCATTTTATCAAACACTTCAAATGCAGTGTGCAGATATATAAGACATTTATCAAATGACACTTAAGCATTTCATCAAACACCTTGTCTTCAATTTGGTTCGATATATAGGTGATCCTTTATCATGCGCAACATACTGAAACTCAACAAACTGTAGCAACTCAACAAACTATAGCAACTAATTCAAACTCAGCATACTGAATAACAAATACTGGTATCTAACTGTAACCGTTTAACACTAACTGAAATAAACACTAACGAGATCTTTATAACATTTAATTATATAAAAAAATGGATGTAGATGCGATACCTCCTAAATAGCAATTATGGTGGCGCCACGGCGGTGGTGATGCACGGATAGCGGTGGCAGTGGTGCGCGACAACGGCGGCATTAGCGTGGTGTGCCACGGAGGCGGAGGCGGTGAGTGGTTGTGGTGGTGATGCGCGGCGGTGGCAAAAGTGGTGGTATATGGTTGAATTAATTGAATTAAAAGTAGAGGAAGAAGAGAAGATCTGTATGTGTATATATATATAGAGAGAGGGGGAGGGGTATAGGTAAATAGTGTATAATATGTTAAATAATCAAAAAACCAGTTGCCCTGTATACGGTTGCCCAACAAAAAATAGTTGCCCAAAATACAATACGTGACACGTGTCTCCCTATGATGGAAGTTGCCCAATCTTAAAAGTTGCCCGGGCTAATATGAGAATTTTCTAAAAAAGGGCTAAATATGCCTAGCCGTAGGGCAACTGAGCTATTTGACTATTTATCCCTTAAAATTTATTGGGATAGATAGTCATCATATAACACTACAGAAGCTTATCAGTTATCAAAGAGTTTTAACTTAAACAAGCGTACTATAATAATACGTATTTAAAGTTACATTTGGCTCAAGAAAATATGTGACAAACATACAGTGGTCATATTGAATTATAGACATAGTTTAAGGCATTACACTGTAGCACAAAACGATGCATGCAGAAGCATACATGTAAATCGTTAAAGGATATTATGGGAATTTAGCAATGTAAATTTATTTTAAATTGGTTTTATAATCAAAATGGATAAATATGACAAATTTGATGCTTTGATTGGATATATATGACATTATAAAATTTAGTTGGGTAAATATGACATTTAATTGTTTAAATTGGGTATATATATGTAATTAACCCCAACTACTAGATAAGGCATAAAAAAGAAACCCGGGATGTGTGCTAGATGAGAGTTGGTAAAAACTAAATCTTTTATATATTTAATAATAAAACAAAACCTCAAGTGGTGACTTTTGTATTTTAAAAAAATTAATTCATTCCTTATCAATTAATAATTGAATTAGTTAAGTAATAATTGAATTAGTTGATTTTTTTTATTCATTTAATATGCTTAATTAAAAGCGTTTAATATTTCCTTATTTGGAAAAACAACTATAAATTCGTTTATGCATATAATTATGTGTCAAAAAACAAATAATACACATGTACTTGATAGGTATTCATCAATAGTTTAGAACCGCGATGTAAAGTTATGGAAAAATAAATGCTAAACCACCATACTTATAACTCATAAGCATCAAGTCCTAAACACGTACAGTTCTCTCGTCTCCTGCGATTCAATTAGATAACTAGAAAAAGGAAAAATAAATGCTAAACCACCATACTTATAACTCATAAGCATCAAGTCCTAAACACGTACAGTTCTCTCGTCTCCTGCGATTCAATTAGATAACTAGAAAAAACCTGCTTTGTCTACAGAAACACCACCAAACGATTCTTTCATATCCTATGTTTTTTGATTCTTGTGAAGGCAAAATAATAGTTTTTGATTCTTATGAAGGCAAGGTAATAAAAACAATGACTACCTAATAAACATAACGACTACCCTTTTTTTTTCTTAGAACGACACCGCCATTTTCTTCCCAATTTGTAACATTTTCTTCCTTAAATTAGTTTTGATCGTAACTTTTGGGAAAAAGATTTATGTTCTTTTATTTCTAGAAAAGCTTTGGAAAAAACACCCTTATAAAAGTGTTATTAAATTTTGTTGGTTAAATTGTGCGATAAAAGGTACATTGTTCTTATTGATTATTATTGTTCTAATCCATTGTTTGGATATTTGATACATGAATTGTATCACTGATTTGTTTTTAATTAAGAGTAAATTACAAAGGTGGTCCTTGTGGTTTGCGTTGATTCACACTCTTGGTCCTTCGACTTTTTTTTCATATACAATCACTAACTCTGAAACCCTTAACATTAAAAGTCCTTTAACCAAATGACGTTAGGTTTGATTGTTAATTGTGGGAAACTAGAAAGGGGGTTGAATAGTTTACTGACTTATTTTGTTTAGTTATAAAAATTTCTCTTTGAAAAACGTAGATCCAATTGTATGTAAAGTCAATCAACACCAATATGAACACAACACTATACTAATACTAATATGCAATATGTGAGTAAAGTGAAGCGATGGAAAGATCAAACCAAGACAACGAGATTTATAGTGGTTCGGTCACGAAGCTCTTCTTCGCTATATTCCACTCCTCGAGTACCACACTCGAGAGTTGTAAGCACTATATCAACAAGACTACCTTCAGGCGGAGAAAACCGTACAACGTCGCTTACGTTATTTTCCGACACTAAGCTAGATGTCGAGTACTAATCTTAGCTAGTACCAATCTACCACGATCCACATGATCCTATCTTATCACACGATCAACATGATCCTCACACAATCTACACGATCCACATGATCCTCACACAATCTACACGATTAACATGATCCTCACACAATCTACACGATCAACATGATCCACACAATCCTCAAAATCTATCCTTGATCCACTTGACTTTCCCAACTTCTTCAGTTTATTCCCAATTCCTTTTATTGCCTTCCCGATTGACTTGAACCCACCAATGGTTTGCTCATGCATTTCCACTTATGGATTGTACATCAAGGTTTGTCTATACATCACCCTTGTCAAGTTAACATCTCTAAAGATAAGGTCGGTTGTTTTCTTGAATGTGGATAGATTAAGGTCACGGAAGTATTTATCGGGTGAAGGAGTTTGAGCACGAGATGTCCCTTCTTCGTTCACTTCAACATTATCGTCACTCAAAGGTTGTGATGATGTTCCGTGATGAAAAGTGGATTTATGAGCCTGTTTACCCCTTTGTCCTTACGTTGCTTACTGCGACGTTGTGGACCTCCTAGGGGCTTCATGACGGGGTCAACCAAAGGATATTCGGTGTCGAGAAGATGAGGAAAATTTTTCATGACCCAACAAAAAAGGCGAGTAAGCAACATACCATAGGGCATGAGCTTATCGGAACGACTACGAACATTGGCTATTCTCTTAGCCATGTAGTAAGCGAGATTGTAAGGTACCTCGTTACTTAGACAATAGAGCATATTAGCCAAGCTCGCCGGAACATGATCTCGGTTTCCACTGAGAGAAAGAACATTTTCACAAAGGAGAAGTTCCCAATTTTTGAAATCGGGAAGAACTTCTTTAAGGTAGATGCGGTTTGGATCAAGGTGGACGATTGTACCATCACGCTTTTGATGCGCGTGGACGACTCGAGGGGTGCATACATGTTGTTTGATGGTTTCAGGATCGGGAAGTTCGGTGAGATAGGGACCCTCATTTTCCAAATGGTAGAAGAGAGAGTCCAAGGAATGGTTTTCAGTGTACGCACACTGACCATCTGACAGAATACCAAGAATGTCACCAAATTCGGTGATGGACAAAGAGATGTTTTGGTTGTGAATCCAAAAATCAAGAAAGGCATTACCTTCAGTATCACTAAAGGTACGAACATGACTATAAAACTCAAGAATGAATTGAGGACATATTTGATCATTTATTTTATATAAACAATCAAAATCGATTGTTGGAAAACATACATCAATGTTATCCAATGGGACAAAGTAGGCATCGACAACACATCCTTCATGTATATATCGATGTTGGACTTTATGAAGATGAGCTTTTTGCTCATCGGGGATGTTTGGGTCATCAAGAAGTGGAGGAATGTAGTGTTTGGTATCTTGATAATCATTACGAGGCATTGTTACCTATAAGAGAAAATAATTTTACATGAGTATGTAAGTTTATCAAATTTGCGTTATGAGTTATGACTTTACTAGTGTGTCCCTATATGCAAACTATGAGGAGGTTCGGTAATCTTGACTCTTAAGATGAAATTAATAAGATTACCCAAACACTCCTAATTTTACTTTTGCTCAAGCAAATGTGTCGAGTAATACATATTAGTTATGTATTTCGACCCATATTTGTGAGATCATGTATGCATGCGAAAACGTTTTTAGTTTGTATCAACAATGCAAGAAAAATTATTTCATGAACCTAGTCGTGTGAACTTTTTTGAAAAATAATGAAATTCGGGTGTTTGCCAAATGTGTCAATTTGGTGCCATAACATTTTTATAGTTGAAAAGCTTAAGTGCTAATCACTTCTAATCCAATTTCAAGTATCCAAGACATGATTTTATTAACGACTCTTAATCCAATTCGGATTTTGATAGAAAAATTCGGACCTATGGTGAGTACTATGAGTGGGTTCATGCAAATCCTATGTTTAGATAATTATATTTGTTCTACATTGTCTAATCCTAGTCCTAATTTTATAAAAATTCAATCAATTTTCAAAAGCCCCAATTTTAATTTTATGATTATGAACCAACCCTAGAATTAAAATGAATGAAATTAGGTTCAATTAACTTAAAATTTATGTTGAGAATGATGTAGTGAATGATTATCCTTAATTGCAATGCCTCGATCTTGATTAACAAGTGTGTAATGGAGTTATGGTTTTGGTTTTTCGGCTATGGCAGTAAAGAGGTTTTTGGTTTGTGTTTTGAATGTGAATAGTGAGGGAAGGAAGAAAGAAAAACGTGCTATCTGAGATATACGGTACCACTAATTTTAGTGGTGCCGTGCCTACTTTAGTGGTGCCGTGCACTGCTAAGACAGTTTTCTGTCCAGTTTTGGTTTTTGTTGAAAAAATCTTACTTATTTAGCAAGAACTTTTGACACGAGAAGAGAGTTTATACCTAATAAATTCTCGTGACAAGATAAACTAGACTAAACTATTAATGATGATTCAAGAGGTTTCCGAGGAAATGAGTGTATAGCCGTTGGAAAGATATGTGGGATGACTTCAATATTTTCAGTGAAATAATTAGACAGTCATGAGTAATTCTCGGGAATTATGAGAAGAGGTGACGTTCAATATTTCCGGTGAAATATGTAAATAGTCATTAGAGGGATATGATGGATGACTTAATATTTCCAGTGAAATATTTGACTAGTCATGGGAGGTTATCGGGAATGAGATGAAAGGATTTGAACGAAGAAAACGAATTGAGAAAAGATGACCTAAATATTTCCAATGAAATATATATAAATAGTCATGAGTGGGTTAGGAATGGAATGTCAACGAAGTTGTTCAATGAGTATTCCATGTCGAAAGAGATGTTTCCTCATTGAACATCATAGTGATAGAGATGATGACGTTTCATGAAGTGTTTGATGCACGAGCTAATCATGGGGTATACTGTCAAGTCAATCTCTTCTTTTTTTAGCGCGTCATGGAAGTGTGGTCATGAAAGTATCATTGAGAGATTAGAGCTTGTCTCATCTATAATGCTAAATTTCATGCCTTTCCAGCACTTGTGTAGTCGGCCTTGGTAGTGGAGATAGTAAAAGTTGTTTGTTTCTTGGTGATTCAAGAAGTTTAGAAACAACCTATGAAGGTACAAACATAACTTGTACATCATCAATCCACATAATCTGCCACACTATCAGAGTTAGTGTTTAGACAATAATCTTTTACACTATACTTGTTGGGATCGCGCACTTCCTAAATGTATAATGCCTTGAATATATCGGATGATTTATTCAATCGTTTTTAATATAAGAAGTTTTGAGATCTTCTTACAAACGAGCCTAAAGGCGGACATTAATCATGACTTCGAGCCTACTTGCCGAGTGATAGATTAACCTATCATATCCTAGTATCTAAGTATTATCCGTATTCTCACTATCAACGTCTTCAGTGAGCTCCAACTCCACGAATAATATTTGTTCGTAAAGAGTTTTAGGTAAGCTTTACTTTTATTTATAAGTATATATATTTATATATGTTAGTATACACGCACACAAGGAAAAACAATTAGCACTTACTATTATAAGAGGATCAAAGAAATAATAATGATTCACCCATCATGTTCTCCTCAATCTCGTCATGCATGATCTTAAGGTGATCATCGTACATTTCAGGACAAGATGAGTTTAATATACTGTTATCCACGTATATTTTGAATAATGAGGTCATGTGAATTTTATTTCTTCATGAAAACTGTGTCGTTCACCATTCTCATGGTATACACATGTTTGAAACATGATATGGTTTTCGAGATCAATAAGTCTTGGAGATTGTACAATGTATGTCTCCTTGTTGATTGAAACCATTTAGATAAACACTTTTCATGTCCTTTATACTAATACTAGCATAGAAAAGATCTCAAGAAAACTACATGCACAACTAGTCACATAGAGAGGGGGCTTTGAGAAAACATACCTTAGCCTGTGATGTTATCCTCGTTGTTATGCTTAGAGAGATGAGATATAGCTTGAATTATCCGTCACTAATTGTGCTTCCATTGAATAGATCCTTAGTCGGATTTCAAGTTAATTCTCAAGCATAACTGTCTAGTAAGATAAGACTCAAACATTTAGTCCCCGATATCTCATGGGTCCAATGTTGTTAATGTTGAACATCTCATGCATTTTATGAATTTGGCGTAGATGTTGAAATAGAGGACAAATTTCCCATGATAGATAACTTTGTTGTCGAAAGTTGTTTCAAGTGATGGGGTAGTGACTTGGATAACTTTGTCTATTAATGTTGCCTCTCGGTAGAGGATTTCTATCTCGAGGTTTGGGAGTATTAGTTCTTTTAAGAGGAGGAAGAGTGTTTGATCTACGATCAACTTTAGTAGGACCAAGTTTAGGAGACGACACAGGTTTGTAGAACCTTTTTACTTCTTTTATACTAGCCACAAGTATTTAAACATTGTTAACTACTATGTGACTTGGTTTGGGACTAAGAGGATTTTTTAAGATTGACCCTGTTTTGACTCTAGCAGATGACGAATCCACGGTACCACTAAATTTAGTGGTGCCGTCATTCCCTAAACTAATCTCCTCTGATTTTACAAATTTTACTTGTTTAGTTTCACTAGTAGATGCTTTATTTGGGTCAAATCCAAGACCCGCTCTAGCATGTTCAATATACCTAATGTTTTCAAGCATGTCATTAAGTGCTTGTGTTCCTTTTTCAAACTTAACAATTTTAATGGCGTTTTCTTTGAGTTTTCATTTTCTATTTTAAGATCTATACATGACTTACATCCAACATCTATTTGCTTATTTTTCTCAATTTTTTTAAGTTGATCTCTTAGTTCTAAGACTTGTAATTCTAGTTCATGTAATGTTGCTTTTAGCGTTTTGTTCCTAGTTATAATCTTAGTACCTACCTCACATAATTTATTATATTCATCACATAGCCTATTATCATTTATTGATGAATTATTATCACTATAGTAAAAAGAGTCGGAATGTACCTCGTTAGAAGCTTGAGCTATGAGACATGTTTCGTCATTAGGCTTCTCCTCTTCTTCTTCACCACTATCACTCCAAGAACCTCCTACAAAGGCTCTTTAGTTGTTTGATCTTGGTGGCTTGGGACATTCTCCAATGATGTGGTTTGGGTCTCCACATCTAAAACACTTCCTATTACTTTTTCCTCCATTATCATCTTGGTTCTTAAAGAATGACTTCCTTATGTCACGAGATTGCCTAGTAGATCTACCTCTTCTTCTAAAGAACTTCTTAAAGTTTCTAACCGCTAGTGCATACTCTTCGTCTTCACTATCGGAATCCGAATTTTCATCATCACTAGACTCTTTCTTGGTTTTCAATGCCATAGACCTACCATTCTCACTTACACCCTTGACTATGTCCGAGTCCTTCTTGATTATCATTTCATGAACTTTCAAGTTACCTATTAGTTCATCAAGTGTTAGTGTTGCCAAGTTCTTTAATTCTTCAATGGAGGTGACCTTTGCTCTCCATTTGGGATGTAAAGCCCTAAGAAATTTCCTAACATAGTTCTTGCTAGAATAACCTTCGTCAAGAGCTTTAAGACTAGTAACAATAGTATTAAATCTAGCAAATCTAGCAAAGTCACTGATTGGCTCCAAACGGTCAACCTAAATTGACCAGGTGATGGTCAACAAGGTCAAACAACCTAGAGTCAATGCTCCGCGGAATATAGTGGTTTCCCTGGGTCGTTATGTCCCGACGAGGTGTGATGGTTTTTAAACGAGTCTGTGATCGGGTGAATTCAGACGGAAAGGGGGTTTGTGTTTGATTATACTAAGGAATCTACAAGGAAATAGCTTAAACAAGCTTTATGAATAAGACAGGAAAGTTGGAAAAACCAGAAACGTTTAAAACTTAAAAACGCGTACGTTCACGTTTTAAATAACGTAAACGTACGAAATAAAAAGTGAAAACTGAAATCTGAAAACACCCAGGGGGTGAAAATGACTTTTTTACAAACTACAAGATAAAAGAAAATTTTTAGAAAATTAAAATTAATTTTCACACTAATTAATTATTTAATATTAATTAAATACTAGTTATTACTAATTACTAATATTTAAAGTACTTAAATACAATATGATATTAATTTAACACTAGAAAAATGAAAATAAAATTTCTAAAATTATAAAATAACTAAAAACTAATTTTAAAATAAAAAATAAGTATTTTTGTCTTTTTGTGATTTTTATATCAATTAATTACCTAATTAAACTATTTTAAATTAAGAAAAATAGAAAATGAATAGTAAAATTATAAGAAAATTCCTAAAATTATTTTACATTATATAAAAGCTAGGAAAAATATAAAAACTAGGTCTTACTTAATAAAAACTAATAATGCTATTTAAAATTTAATTATTAATTAATTTCTAATAAAACTAATATTACATCTAATAAATACCAAATGATAAAATAAAAATCTGAGAAAATTACTAAAATTACTTTAATATAAAAGGTAATTAATAAAAATATAAAAATGACAAGTACTTAATAAAAATCTATAAATGAAAATTAAAATTTAATTTACATTAAATAGAAACTATCACTTAAAATTAAATTGGTTTTTTCTGGATTTTTCTTTTACAAACCTATTTTACAACTAAAAACTTTTGTAAAAACAAATTTTTTGGAAATCAAAATTAAGCACTTGAGAGCTTAAAAGCTTTGATAGTTGACTATAGTTGACTTTTTAAGCAAATAAGCTCAAATGAGCTTGAGTGGGACCCACAAAGGTAAATTCTGATCTAAATAAGTTATATGGACATGGTTAAGCAAGAAAAAGCAATTGTGGACCACAGAATAAGCAAATAAGCTTGAATAAGCACTTATATTTCTTGTTACTCAATTGAAAATGGGATAGGTTTGTCGATTGATTCCAAGTGGGGTCCATAAGGATTCAGGTCAAACAAATGGTCAAAATCTTAAGCCTGCTAGGAGGGGGTTGGGAGGAACCAAGTTATGGCCTGTGGGACCACTGAGGTGGGCTGCAGCCACCACCAAAGTGGTGGTGTTGGGATGGTGTGCTGCTACAGCAGGGCATATGCTTGCCCTGCAAGTGACTTTGGCCTAAGGTGGGACCCACTAGAAAAATGGTAAAAATGAAAGGACCAGGGAAACTCAAAGATGAGGTGGTAGAAAATAAGTAGTGAAAAGCACAGGGTATGAATCTCAACACATAAATCCCCCAAGTTTTGGATTTCTACACAAAGTGGAAATTTGACTTTTTGATTAAACCTAAGATTTGACTAAATTGGATTTCTAATGTACCTAGATGATTAATTATGCTATATTATGCCTAAATAAAGTGAATTATAGAAAACCTAACCATATATGAACCAGATTTAAGGATTTGACACCCCAAATCACAACAGCCTAGCTGTTGTGATCATTAAAGTGCAAGGTTGACTTTTTCTGTGTTGAGATGCAAGTTTTGTGGTTTGCTTAGTCCTAATACCACCTAGGGAGGCTGAGGGGGCAAAGAAACAAGTAAGAAAACAACTTCCACATATGAAACTAGGCAGAACCAAACACCCCTTTAAACATGCACTTACACTAACTTTTTGAGATTTAAGCTTAACTAATCCAATCTAAGAACTATTGTATAATACTTAACTGTAATTAAAACTATTTGAACACTAAAAATCAACACAGAACAATAGGAACACTATTAAGCAATATGAACTGTATTAATGCAATAAGACACAAAAGTGGAACTAGAGTATGCAAAAGCTGATCTAGAGTACAGAGACAACTAAAATAAGTATTAAGAAACTATAATAAACAGTAAACAAACAATGAAAACAGATCTATACTACTACTATTGCTTATGCAGTTTATAAAGGAAATTAATTGAAGAACTCACAATTGAATCCAAGTTTAGAACTGAGAATTAAGGACTAAGATCCATCCTAACACCTCCCCAGAGATCACTAAACCAAAAATAACCAAGATTTCACCCAGTTTCCCTTGCTTCTTTCTTTCCCAAACTGATTTCTTGATTTTTTTTTTCTATTTTTTTGTATTTTTGAGTTCTTTAAACCAAACTTTCTAAATATGCTTAGAATTCCTTATAAATTTTGTAAATAAGCTAAGTGAGTTAAAACAAACACTAAACAACAAACTCTAACAAACACAGAGTAATTTGATATTTTTAATGAAAAATAGTGAAAACTGAATTTAGACAAGATAACTTAGATTGATGATTAAAATAGTTTACAAATACATTAAAAATGTAAATTACACCCTTCTTTACTGAAAATTACAACTAAAATTAAAGTTACACCACCTACGTCTATATTATACTAAAGCTAAAACTACTACTGCTTCTCTGCTGCTTCTCTTTGGTTAAATAGATATCATTTTAGTTCCTAGCAGCCTTCTGAGACCATCCTACATGACTTGGAGCCGTAGGATTGCTTCAAGTAATCTAGGCCGTTCAAAACCTCTTTGGCGGGAAAACTTGGAAAGTGGGTTTGGTGAGCAATTAATGAGGAGAGGGGAGGGGTTGGTTTGGCAGGTAAGTATTAATGATGGTTGCTTGTTTTGGTGGAAAAGTGAGGAGGGGGTGGAACAGGTTTACTGGAAATTAGGGGAAGGTATTAGGGACGATGAACAGTAAGTGTGGGGGTGAGGGTGTTTAACTTGGTCAATGACCAGGGTTATATTAGTTTAGGAGGTTGGGCCAATGGAATGGGCTTGGGGGGTTCATGGATCAGGTTTGGGTGGGTTTTGTTATTTGGGTTTGGATAAAAAGGGTTGTTGAGGTGTAATAAAAACTTAAGTCCGTTTGGTTTGTTAATTTTATATCACAAGGACCATTCATGAAAAATCTGAAACATGAGGGCTGAAAATGTCACTTTTCCAAACTTGACTCAAGGGTCCAAACTTGCCACCGTGTAATAACCCAAGGACTTTTACTGATAAATTTCTAAAATCAAATACCCGAGGACCAAAATTGCCGAATGTGAAACTTTAGGGACCAAAAGTGTAAATTCTCAAAACTTTTTACCCAAAGATCAATTTTGTAATATTTTGACTTTCAAAAGCTTTGGGTTGACTTTTTATTTAAAATATATGCGCAGGGACTGATTTTGACAAATTTTGAAACTTGGGGGACTGAAACTGCCAATTTTGCAAACTTTGTGCGTTTTTCATTTGTTTTTGCTCATTTTGCATCTAAAACATATAAAACACAATTTTGAAATATTTTCAGTATTATGATGCATTTCTGAGTGTTTTTGTATGTTTTGCAGTTCAGATTTGACCAAAAATGATGAGTGTTTGAGCACTCATCAGTCACACACACACATACACACACACACACACACTCACTCCCTCTCTCTCTCTCTCTCAAACCAATATATGTAGCAGCCTGTAAACAGTAAGGCATAAGTTGGGATTCGTTCAGTATATATAGCTTTCACAATAAAAAAAGAGTAATTAAGGTTACCCTCCATATATCAATTTCTTCACTGATACATAATTGCGCAAGATTCATCAACTGGTGGCAGCGGGTGTGGGGGATGGTCGCGATGTCTAAAGGTGGCAGGGTTGGGGGTTTGGTGGCGGACTGATGGTAGCAAGGATGAGACCTTAGTGGTGGACTAATGGTGGTGGGTTTAGGGGTTTGGTGGCGGACTGATGGTGGCGAGGGTGGGGGTTTAGTGGTGGACTAATGATGGTGATGGTGGCGATTTGGTGGTGGTAATTTGGGTTAACGATGGTGGTGGTGTTTGCCTTCGGATTCGTTTAATGATGATGATTGTGACGTTTGGATCTCGTTACCTTACCATCTTGTTGTTGTGAAATAAATGAACGCGATTTCTTGATCTTTTTTTTTCGGATAACAGCCTCATCCTCATATTACCGCCATCTCCAAAACCCACCACTACAAAAAAAACACCACCATACTGGATAGTCACCACCATCGGTCATCATCAGATCTATGTGTATGTGGATGATGATGATAATGGTGGATTATTTGGTAACATTTGATTGATGTGAGTAATCTTTTGAGTTAATGAGTAAATGAGCTTATGTAGGTACATGAAGTCAGCATATCAGTATCGTGTTAGTTTTATATTGTTATCTATTGGTAATAGATACTACTTGGAAACAGCTATTTGATGTTTTTTGAGTATTAAGCATTTGATGCGAGGATTGCGGCCTCACAAAAGGTTTTATTCTCAAGGGATCTTGAGAAGCTTTGTGATGAGTGTCTAAATACTCATCATTTCTGTCACATTTAAGCTACAAAAATATCTGAAAACATACAAATATGCTTCAAAATATTGGAATTATCTCCAAATTGTGTTTTTAGGTATTAAAGTGCAAAAAGGATGAAAACTGATAAAAAACAAGTCAAATTTACATAATTTACAGTTTCAGTCCCTGAACTTTGATAAATTGGCAAATCTAGTCCCTGGTTAATCAAAACTTGTAAAATATCATTTTAGGTCCTTGGGATTCACAAGTTGTTCAAAATAAACCTTTGAAGTTTAAAATCTCAAAATTACAACTTTTGTCCCTTAACTTTGAAAAGTGTCAAATATAGTCCTTGGGGTTTTAAAATTATAAAATAAACAAAATAAACCTTGCACTATTCATAATTGACATATTTGGTCCTTATGAGAAAAGTTTTGAGAAAATACAAGTTTGGTCCCTGGAGTTTCTAAATTGTCAAATTTGGTCCCTAAGGTTTAAAATATGGAAATATACAATTATGGTCCTTGTACTAATGTTTAATTACAGGTTTGGTCCTTACCAGAAGTTTGGGAGAATTACATTTCAGACCCCTAACTTCCAGAAATTACATATTTAGTCCTTGTGATAAATGGGCTTAATACCAAACCGGGCCCTTTGTATTAATAACAAAAACCAAAACCAAATCCATACAAATCCAGTCCAACCCAAACATCCACCCCAGTCCACCACAAGGCCCAACTTACCAAACCCGGCCCACCCCCACTCTTTTGTATTAATAGAAAAACAGACCCAATCGCACACCCCGTTTATCCTCTTCGTCTTCCACCTCACTCCCCCCTCCACCTGTTAACACCACTTGCCCTTTCCACCTTACCCCCTCCAGCTCACCCCTAATCCTACCCACTCTCACCACCCTTTCCACAGAAACACTCCACAATAAATGCAATTCCCACCCCAAAACCACTACTGTTCACACACTACCCACGGTTTTGAGTAATACCACTCAAATTAGTCCAAAGTTACACCAAACGTGTCCCTTACACTCCCTAACACTCCCAAGATACATTAATTGTGATGGAACTGCCTCAGCACACGTGTAAGAGATTTGGCGCCAAAACTAGTTTAAACGGTTTTGGATGAATTGGACTTTTTCAATGGCTAGGATCAAGTGGGATGTGATATTTGTGCTAGTGGGAAGAGTTTTTGGTGATAAATAGCCAAGAAGACTGAAGAGGAACTCATCATAATTTGTACTTTAGTTTATGATCAAAGTAGAATAATTAAACTAGAAATCACATTAGTGTAACTTTCAATTCTGTTTTAGAAGTGTTTATTTACTTTTCTAAGTGTAATAAACAGCTTTGTACTCAGTTTCAATCTATCTTTTAAAGTTTTCAAGTTATTGTATCATTGTCCCATTTTCAATTCAAGTATCTTAAATTCTGATTGAAGATTGTTAATTAGAGGATTCTATCAACACTACTTGGTTCTCAGTAAACCATAGCAAGCTTTTAGATCAATCTAATTAGTGATAATCAATAAAAAAGGAAAATACAAAAAGAAACAAGTAATTTAAGACCTAAACTAGGAGTTACTGTAGAAGAAAGCAAAGGAGCAAAGTGTATTCTGGATTGCTTTGGTATTAGAGCTCTGTGGAGAGCATTTAGGTGTGTTTCTTTGATCTTGGTTCTGTGTGTTCATCGTATTCCCAAGATTGTAAGCATTTTCATTAATTTTAGCATCTTTTGTATTTGTTCTTAATTTAGTTTAATTTCTCTTGTTTCCTGCTTAATTAATGTTAGTTAGTGATAATTTAACTTAAAATTGGTAGCTTGTGTATTGGAAATCTTAGTTGTTAAAAGTTTATAGTTAGACAGTTAAATTAGTATAAGTAGTGATTCATAGGTTATTGTTGTTAAATCTGTGTTAATAGTGTCCATTTGATCTTAGTTTAACTGTATCAAGTGTTAAAAATCAGTTACATGTCTTAATTTAGTGTTGAGTAACACTAATCAACAAAACAGTCCTATCTAGGGGTGTTTGGATCAAGCTGCCATACTAGGTTTAGACCTGCTATTGTCCCTAACTCTTGTTGTTGCATGTTAGTTTAAGTCATACTAGTCCATATCTGTCATAACAAACAGGTCTTGATAGTGTAAAAGTCAAAATAGTTGTTAATCTAATCTAGTGATTCAACTGTTAGAATAAACTAGTCCTTAATCTTGAATCTTGTTTAGAATTTGATAACCTAGCCTAATTTAGCCTTATCATAGCTTAATACAACATAAGTAATCATTAAATTAGGATCAAAGCTCAGAATAGTCAAAGTATTGGTTAATCATAAAAAGTCAATTTGCAGCCTAAGGAATTTTTGAATTAACTTTGGATTTTCATTGTGTGCTTGTTAATTGATCATAGAATCTGAGTTTGTAGGATAATAAAGTCTTGTTGCTGAACTACTTGTTACTATTTTTTATAAATTTTATCTAGCCAGTTACAGTGCTTAATTAGTGCTTATTTGTTAGTGATTTCTCATAAACTTGCCCTGTCTCACAGATTGCATGCTACTTTCACACGTTTGCATAAGCTTGTATAGTGCTTGTTTATCTGTGTAAATTGGTTGTTTGTGATGCCCTTGTGGCTAGTTACTATAATTGAGTGCTTATTTCTCCTTAACTGCTTTAATTGGAGTGCTTATTTCTCCTTAACTTGTGCTATCAAAATAACTTGTACACTGATCACTCAGTGTTCACAAGCAAAATTCCAAACCCACCATAAGCTCATCAATAAGCTTTGGCTTGTGATCTAAGGCTTTTTAAGAAGCTAAGCAGGTCCTTAATCAAGTTCAAGCTTAATCTTTCACTCTCTAGTCCTTTAACTAGGGCTGCACCTCAGCTTAAACTTGTCCATTCACTCAGATAACTGAGTGAACCAGTTAAACCACTCAACTTCATAAGCCCCTCACAAGCTACTCAGTGGTTACCACTGATCAAGCTTTGGCATTTTAGAATCCTTACCAGCCCATCTTTAAACTTCAACATTCAATAAGTCCTCTTGAGCTTATTACATAAGCTTAATTTGACCACTTTGGTTGTCTGTTTGGGTGTTTGGATCTCAGTTCATTGGTATTGCTTATAAGCTTTTCACAAGCTTATTAGCTTAATTCAGTGAACACACTTGTTCATACCTGTTTATATACCACATATATATAATAATATCTTTTTGTTTTCTTTCTTAGGTTTATTTTAAAGCTTGTACCAAGCTTATAAGCTTGTTTCACTTACTCAGGTTAACTGAGTAACTCAGTTTGGACCCCTCACTTCCTAAGCTCATTCTGAGCTTATCACTGGGTCCCACACCATAAAACTTGGTTCTCCCAACCCCCCTCCTACCAGGCTTGAAGACTTGACCCTTTGTTTGGCCTAGACCCTAGTGGACCCCACTTGGTTTTACCTCACAAAGCTGTCCCCAACCTGTCTCAGAATACAATAAGCTAAGTGCTTATTTGTGTTTTGTGGCTTATTCAAGCTACTTTATTGGTTGAAACTTGTTAAGTATTGTATAAGTAACTCAGAGAAACCAGTATCTACCCTAGTGGACCCCACATAAGCTCCTTTGAGCTTATTTCCTTCAAAGTCAACTAAAAAGTCAACTGTCAAGGGTAATAAGCACTTTCAGTGCTTATTCTGTGTTTCTAAGCTTATTATTTTTGTATTTATTTCTTATTTTAAGTATTTTTATAGTTTTATAAAAGAAAAACCACAAAAAGCCAAAAATACTTATAGTGATAGCTTCTATTTAATAGAAACTATCTATTTAATTTTCTTTTTAACTTATTTATAAGCACTTCTGTATTTTTATATTTTTATTAAATCTCTTTTATATTAAAGTATTTTTATAAATTTTTCCAGATTTTTCTTTTGTTATCTAGTAATTTTTAGAATTAATTTTAGTTTAATTAATAATTAATTAATATTAAATAACTTAATAGCATAATTATATTTTATTAAGTACTACATAGTTTTTATAATTTTTCTAGCTTTTATATAAGTTATAATATTTTTAGGAATTTTTATAGAATTTTTACTGTTCATATTCTAGTATTTTTAATTTAATTAGTTTAAATAGTTAATAATTAATTAAATAGTTATTAATTAATATTAAATAGATAATAAGTGTAATAAATATATTTTCATTTCTAAAATAAGTTTTATAGTATTTTAGATTTTTCTAAGTTTTAAATTTATTTTTCTTAACTTTATTTTACATTTTCTAATTAAATAGTGTATTATTAAATAGTATTAAATAGGTTTTAATTAATATAAATAATATAATAGTTTAAATAATAATTTTCTTTTTATAATAATTTTCTTTTATTCTTAGGATCACAAAAATATAAATTTCACATTTGTGGGGTTTATATTGATCACTTTTTACTTTTATTTTTGTACGTTTACGTTTAATTTAATTTAAACGTACGTTTTTAATTCGTTTTACGTTTCTAGGGTTTTTGATCGTACTAATTAGTTGATATAACTCGTTTGAGTTATTTATACTTTTTTGTACTGTGACAAATCAATCATAACCCTATTCCTGATCAACCAACTATATAACACGTTCGTTCAATCACAGGATATCACAACCTCGTTGGGGAATAAACGACCCGGGAATATAACTGTACTACCTCGGATTATTGTATTTGCCTCTTTCTAGTTTGAATTGCCTAGTTGACCTCTCTACAGTGGTTGACTAAATAAGTAAGACTAGTCAGCAGCGAATCAATTTTTGGCGCCGTTGCCGGGGAGGCTGTGCTAAGTTGAACGATTTTTGTTATCTATTTAGTTGATTATCTATCCTATATATATATATATATATCTTCCTAAAACAATATAAAATACAAAAATATTTTCTTTTTCTTTCTATATATATATAAAAGATAAATAATCACAAAAATACTCTTCGCACCCCTCCTGAGTTTCCTTTTCTTCTAGGATTCTTAGACGCGTCTTAGTGCATGCGCACTCGTTCTTCAAGGTCATCAAGTCCTCTTCGCGAGCTTGTAGCCATACCTCGAAGAAGTCGTAGACGTTCTGCTCCCTCAGTCGTACCCGAGATACGTACTGAACCAAAAATTCCTGTCAAAATGACAGAAGAACAAACGATGAACGAACTTCTCCAGGCACCCACCGATGGGTACGGAGATGCCATTGTTGTTCCAGCCATCGTAGCTGAGAACTTTGAACTTAAAACTGGGTTAATAAACCTAGTGACAGCGCGTCAATTTTATGGTTTTGATAGGGACGATCCTCACTATCATATTCGGTGGTTCAATAAAATCACATCCACCTTGAAATGTAAAAACGTCCCTGAGGATGCAATCAAACTTCTTCTTTTCCCGTTTTCTCTCGATGGGCCCGCCAGGATCTGGCTTGACAAACAACCACCTAAGTCAATTGAAACGTGGGAAGATTTAGTACAGAAGTTTGTGCATAAATTCTATCCTCCTTCAAAAACCACGAATCTCCGGAATGAAATCATGAAATTCACACAACATTTTGATGAAACATTCAGTGAATCATGGGATCGTTTTAAGGAAATGTTACGCAACTGTCCTCATCATGGATTTACTGAGTTGATATATCTGGATACTTTCTATAATGGTATAAGACAAGCTGATCAAGATTCTCTTAATTCCTCCGCGGGAGGTAATTTTTTGAATCGAACAACAAAGGATGCTTTAGCCATTATAGAGAACAAAGCTGAGGTGCGTACCTCAAGAAACAAACCAGTTGCTCCCAAAGCAAGTGATTTACCTTCTACTTCATCTCCCATGACTCAAACTGTTGACAATACTCAGTTTGCTCAACTCATGGATGCTATTAAAAATTTGACTCTTAACCAAAAGAAAGAGTCATCTACACATGCTGAAGTCAAAAAGATTGAACTATGTGTCACTTGTGGTGGTCCTCATGCCTACTACAACTGTACTGCCACCGATGGCAATGCATTTGAAGTCGATGCTCTAGCCGGTAATTTCAATCAAGGAGGTAACCAATACCATCCTCAAGCTGAAACAAATTACCGTGCTAATAACCAAGAGGGACCATCAGGATCATATCAACCCAACAATTCAAATAGGTCTAATCCTAATCAGCCAAGAGGGCAATATAACCATAATCAATATCGTGCTCAGAACAATCAAATTGTTCCTGTTCAATACCCTCCCCATAGGGGAAATTCAAATTCTAATCAAGGGTATTCAGCTCCTAATAATCAAATGGTTTCGTTCCAAGAATCTCAATCTGCTGAACTAGCTAACCACATCAAGGCTACTGATGCTAAAATGAGAGTGGTTCAAAACCAAATCTCCAATTTGAAGAATGAATTTGATTCTTCAATTGCCAAGAACAATCATGAGCTGAAGAACGATCTTAAGAATATGATATCTGATTTGGTAAAACAACTCGTTCCACCTTCCACCTCGGGAAGTCTCCCGGGTAATACTGTTGCGAATCCTAGGGGTGAACTCAAAGCTGTCACTACACATAGTGATACAGCTCAAGATGGACCAGCCATGGTGACAAAGGACCCTGTATTTCCTTCTGATAATGGAAGTACTCATTACGTCCAAACAACGGTTGTCCCAAATTCTACACCCCCTATCACTCCTACATCATCAAGAATAGATGCCACTCTTTCACGTTTTACGGTTAAAAGCTTGTCAAACAATCTTTATGACCAAAGGGCAGCTATGACTTATTCTCATATGCTTAATGCTTCCCGAAAGAGTGTACTTGACGATAGTGATGATGAGGAGGATTCCAACATCATCAAAGCTATCACCACTCGTAGTGGTGCTGCTTATGAGGGACCCTCGACTCCTATTCCACCACCGTTATACGATGTGGAAAAAGAGCCCGAGGTTGCCAAGGACCAGGTGCAAATTCCAAGCTCACGAAGTACTGCACACGTCCAACCGCAAGTTGTCTCTCGAAAGAGAACCAAACCAGGAATTGTCTTTGAGACTGATGAAATTCCTGAGTCTACTGTCCCTAAATCCAAACCTTTTAAGCCTACCATTCCTTACCCTTCACGCTTAAATGAGCAAGAGCACCGCGAGAGGTCTAATTATCAAACAGACAAACTCTTGCAAATCTTTAAAGATTTGCAATTTGACATAAGTCTTGCGGATGCTGTCATCTTGATGCCCAAGTTCGCATCAACAATCAAACAGTTGTTAAATAACAAGGAAAAACTGGTTGAATTGGCAAAAAATTCTCTAAATGAGAACTGCTCTGCAGTTATCTTAAAGAAGCTTCCCGAGAAGCTTGGAGATCCTGGGAAATTTATATTACCTTGTGAATTTCCAGGAATGGTTGCATGCAACGCCTTGGCCGATCTGGGCGCCAGCATCAACCTGATGCCTAATTCAATATGGAAGAAACTTTCTCTTCCTAAACTTACCCCTACCTGCATGACTCTTGAGCTTGCAGATCGTTCAGTATCTATGCCCCTCGGTATTGCCGAGGACGTATTTGTGAAAGTAGGGAAGTTCCATTTTCCAGCTGACTTTGTGGTTGTTGAATTCAATGCTGATCCTAGAGTTCCTATTATTCTTGGACGAGGATTCCTAAGAACGGGCCATGCTCTTATAGATGTATTTGAGCGTGAGATCACATTGCGTATGGGTAATGAAGCTATTACCTTTAACCATGATCAAACATCGAAGTACTCCTCCAATTATAACTCTGCATCGGTTAACCGAATCGATGTCATTGATGTTGCCTTACAGGAGTACTCTCAAGAAGATCTTGGTTATGTTCATGATATGGTGAGTGGTGATCCCACTCCATTGTCTCATTCCATCATTTCCGACTCTTCATCTTCCCTCACTCTGATTGAGGAAAGTGATTCTATTATGGATGAGATTGATGATTATCTAAATCTGGATACATTTCTTCCTGGTATTGATGATACCGAGAGTGATCAAAAGGAAGATGTTATTCTTCTTCTTGAACAACTGTTATATCCAGACAACTATCCCACCCTCCAACCCAAACAACTTCATAAAAAGGAATCCAAATCAGTTGAAGAAACTGATAAAATTCCTGAGATCAAGCATAAGACCTCTCCTCCTTCACTTAAATTTCAAATTCTTGAGGAGGAAGTTCTTGTGATTACTGCTATTCTGATCTCCCTACTACCCTTCACCTACCCGGTGATTTCTCCTTCTCTTCACTCATTCGGGAGTGAAGATGTTACCTTTGATCCAGGGATCTTCCATATAACATTGGTTTAGATCCAGATACTTCCCCATGGATTTTCAAATGCTTTTTCTTCCAACCTGCTCGGGAGCTCTTTGTTACAGTTAACCGTTCATAAGCGGTTAGCTTGCGTGACAAACCTGACAGTTTGGGAGGAAATAAATCAAATACGGGGTCGAGTCAAGCTAGTGACTCGGGAATCAAAAACATTAGTAGAAACAAGGGTTTTCACCCGTGTGTACCACCCTAGTGTGGGGGAGTTACTAACCCACATGTTGTATATATGTAAATATTTTCAGAAAAAAAAAAAAAAAAAAAAAAAAAAAAAAAAAAAAAAGTACATATAGTGATAGCTTCTATTTAAGAAGTTTTATCTAAAAAAATATTTGTATGTATATACATCTTAAATAAAGGCTATGGAATATTTTCCTTTTTACGTTCTAAGTTCGGTTTAACACCCGGTACTTTGAATATTGAGGGCAATATTCAGTTCTAAGTGTGGGGGGGGGATTCTCACGAGAATTCAAACACATGTTCCATCAGGAACCCCCAATTTAGCCAAAAATTTTAAAATTTTTTCTCACTTAGAACGAAAATAAATGGTATCAATCCTCCATGTCTAACACACAACAGGATTGGCTAGTCCAGGAGCAAACGGCTCTTGGTAAAGACATCTCAAAACCGTTATAGCTTGCAATTTGCTCAAAATTGTATGGTTCCTCAACTCCCCATCATCCTCAAAAGATAATGAGTTGGCTAGCCCGCAAGATTATGGCTTGTGGTAAAGACAGTGAAAAACCATAATTGGTAATCAGCTCACCAAGATGTTGACTATTCCATCAAGAGTTGGCTAGTCCAGAAGCAAACGGCTTTTGGTAAAGACAAAACAAATCCGTTGACAGCTGGTGGTTTGCTCAAAATCACACGGTTATCAGGTGTACCACAGTACTCACACCTGGCTACTCCAGAAGTGATGGCTTTTGGTAAAGAGTTCTTTGAAATCCATTAATCTTCATAAATATTGCTAGGGACTAGCAATAGTTTAGTGTGGGGGATTGATGAGTGTCTAAATACTCATCATTTCTGTCACATTTAAGCTACAAAAATATCTGAAAACATACAAATATGCTTCAAAATATTGGAATTATCTCCAAATTGTGTTTTTAGGTATTAAAGTGCAAAAAGGATGAAAACTGATAAAAAACAAGTCAAATTTACATAATTTACAGTTTCAGTCCCTGAACTTTGATAAATTGGAAAATCTAGTCCCTGGTTAATCAAAACTTGTAAAATATCATTTTAGGTCCTTGGGATTCACAAGTTGTTCAAAATAAACCTTTGAAGTTTAAAATCTCAAAATTACAACTTTGGTCCCTTAACTTTGAAAAGTGTCAAATATAGTCCTTGGGGTTTTAAAATTATAAAATAAACAAAATAAACCTTGCACTATTCATAATTGACATATTTGGTCCTTATGAGAAAAGTTTTGAGAAAATACAAGTTTGGTCCCTGGAGTTTCTAAATTGTCAAATTTGGTCCCTAAGGTTTAAAATATGGAAATATACAATTATGGTCCTTGTACTAATGTTTAATTACAGGTTTGGTCCTTACCAGAAGTTTGGGAGAATTACATTTCAGACCCCTAACTTCCAGAAATTACATATTTAGTCCTTGTGATAAATGGGCTTAATACCAAACCGGACCCTTTGTATTAATAACAAAAACCAAAACCAAATCCATACAAATCCAGTCCAACCCAAACATCCACCCCAGTCCACCACAAGGCCCAACTTACCAAACCCGGCCCACCCCCACTCTTTTGTATTAATAGAAAAACAGACCCAATCCCACACCCCGTTTATCCTCTTCGTCTTCCACCTCACTCCCCCCTCCACCTGTTAACACCACTTGCCCTTTCCACCTTACCCCCTCCAGCTCACCCCTAATCCTACCCACTCTCACCACCCTTTCCACAGAAACACTCCACAATAAATGCAATTCCCACCCCAAAACCACTACTGTTCACACACTACCCACGGTTTTGAGTAATACCACTCAAATTAGTCCAAAGTTACACCAAACGTGTCCCTTACACTCCCTAACACTCCCAAGATACATTAATTGTGATGGAACTGCCTCAGCACACGTGTAAGAGATTTGGCGCCAAAACTAGTTTAAACGGTTTTGGATGAATTGGACTTTTTCAATGGCTAGGATCAAGTGGGATGTGATATTTGTGCTAGTGGGAAGAGTTTTTGGTGATAAATATCCAAGAAGACTGAAGAGGAACTCATCATAATTTGTACTTTAGTTTATGATCAAAGTAGAATAATTAAACTAGAAATCACATTAGTGTAACTTTCAATTCTGTTTTAGAAGTGTTTATTTACTTTTCTAAGTGTAATAAACAGCTTTGTACTCAGTTTCAATCTATCTTTTAAAGTTTTCAAGTTATTGTATCATTGTCCCATTTTCAATTCAAGTATCTTAAATTCTGATTGAAGATTGTTAATTAGAGGATTCTATCAACACTACTTGGTTCTCAGTAAACCATAGCAAGCTTTTAGATCAATCTAATTAGTGATAATCAATAAAAAAGGAAAATACAAAAAGAAACAAGTAATTTAAGACCTAAACTAGGAGTTACTGTAGAAGAAAGCAAAGGAGCAAAGTGTATTCTGGATTGCTTTGGTATTAGAGCTCTGTGGAGAGCATTTAGGTGTGTTTCTTTGATCTTGGTTCTGTGTGTTCATCGTATTCCCAAGATTGTAAGCATTTTCATTAATTTTAGCATCTTTTGTATTTGTTCTTAATTTAGTTTAATTTCTCTTGTTTCCTGCTTAATTAATGTTAGTTAGTGATAATTTAACTTAAAATTGGTAGCTTGTGTATTGGAAATCTTAGTTGTTAAAAGTTTATAGTTAGACAGTTAAATTAGTATAAGTAGTGATTCATAGGTTATTGTTGTTAAATCTGTGTTAATAGTGTCCATTTGATCTTAGTTTAACTGTATCAAGTGTTAAAAATCAGTTACATGTCTTAATTTAGTGTTGAGTAACACTAATCAACAAAACAGTCCTATCTAGGGGTGTTTGGATCAAGCTGCCATACTAGGTTTAGACCTGCTATTGTCCCTAACTCTTGTTGTTGCATGTTAGTTTAAGTCATACTAGTCCATATCTGTCATAACAAACAGGTCTTGATAGTGTAAAAGTCAAAATAGTTGTTAATCTAATCTAGTGATTCAACTGTTAGAATAAACTAGTCCTTAATCTTGAATCTTGTTTAGAATTTGATAACCTAGCCTAATTTAGCCTTATCATAGCTTAATACAACATAAGTAATCATTAAATTAGGATCAAAGCTCAGAATAGTCAAAGTATTGGTTAATCATAAAAAGTCAATTTGCAGCCTAAGGAATTTTTGAATTAACTTTGGATTTTCATTGTGTGCTTGTTAATTGATCATAGAATCTGAGTTTGTAGGATAATAAAGTCTTGTTGCTGAACTACTTGTTACTATTTTTTATAAATTTTATCTAGCCAGTTACAGTGCTTAATTAGTGCTTATTTGTTAGTGATTTCTCATAAACTTGCCCTGTCTCACAGATTGCATGCTACTTTCACACGTTTGCATAAGCTTGTATAGTGCTTGTTTATCTGTGTAAATTGGTTGTTTGTGATGCCCTTGTGGCTAGTTACTATAATTGAGTGCTTATTTCTCCTTAACTGCTTTAATTGGAGTGCTTATTTCTCCTTAACTTGTGCTATCAAAATAACTTGTACACTGATCACTCAGTGTTCACAAGCAAAATTCCAAACCCACCATAAGCTCATCAATAAGCTTTGGCTTGTGATCTAAGGCTTTTTAAGAAGCTAAGCAGGTCCTTAATCAATTTCAAGCTTAATCTTTCACTCTCTAGTCCTTTAACTAGGGCTGCACCTCAGCTTAAACTTGTCCATTCACTCAGATAACTGAGTGAACCAGTTAAACCACTCAACTTCATAAGCCCCTCACAAGCTACTCAGTGGTTACCACTGATCAAGCTTTGGCATTTTAGAATCCTTACCAGCCCATCTTTAAACTTCAACATTCAATAAGTCCTCTTGAGCTTATTACATAAGCTTAATTTGACCACTTTGGTTGTCTGTTTGGGTGTTTGGATCTCAGTTCATTGGTATTGCTTATAAGCTTTTCACAAGCTTATTAGCTTAATTCAGTGAACACACTTGTTCATACCTGTTTATATACCACATATATATAATAATATCTTTTTGTTTTCTTTCTTAGGTTTATTTTAAAGCTTGTACCAAGCTTATAAGCTTGTTTCACTTACTCAGGTTAACTGAGTAACTCAGTTTGGACCCCTCACTTCCTAAGCTCATTCTGAGCTTATCACTGGGTCCCACACCATAAAACTTGGTTCTCCCAACCCCCCTCCTACCAGGCTTGAAGACTTGACCCTTTGTTTGGCCTAGACCCTAGTGGACCCCACTTGGTTTTACCTCACAAAGCTGTCCCCAACCTGTCTCAGAATACAATAAGCTAAGTGCTTATTTGTGTTTTGTGGCTTATTCAAGCTACTTTATTGGTTGAAACTTGTTAAGTATTGTATAAGTAACTCAGAGAAACCAGTATCTACCCTAGTGGACCCCACATAAGCTCCTTTGAGCTTATTTCCTTCAAAGTCAACTAAAAAGTCAACTGTCAAGGGTAATAAGCACTTTCAGTGCTTATTCTGTGTTTCTAAGCTTATTATTTTTGTATTTATTTCTTATTTTAAGTATTTTTATAGTTTTATAAAAGAAAAACCACAAAAAGCCAAAAATACTTATAGTGATAGCTTCTATTTAATAGAAACTATCTATTTAATTTTCTTTTTAACTTATTTATAAGCACTTCTGTATTTTTATATTTTTATTAAATCTCTTTTATATTAAAGTATTTTTATAAATTTTTCCAGATTTTTCTTTTGTTATCTAGTAATTTTTAGAATTAATTTTAGTTTAATTAATAATTAATTAATATTAAATAACTTAATAGCATAATTATATTTTATTAAGTACTACATAGTTTTTATAATTTTTCTAGCTTTTATATAAGTTATAATATTTTTAGGAATTTTTATAGAATTTTTACTGTTCATATTCTAGTATTTTTAATTTAATTAGTTTAAATAGTTAATAATTAATTAAATAGTTATTAATTAATATTAAATAGATAATAAGTGTAATAAATATATTTTCATTTCTAAAAGAAGTTTTATAGTATTTTAGATTTTTCTAAGTTTTAAATTTATTTTTCTTAACTTTATTTTACATTTTCTAATTAAATAGTGTATTATTAAATAGTATTAAATAGGTTTTAATTAATATAAATAATATAATAGTTTAAATAATAATTTTCTTTTTATAATAATTTTCTTTTATTCTTAGGATCACAAAAATATAAATTTCACATTTGTGGGGTTTATATTGATCACTTTTTACTTTTATTTTTGTACGTTTACGTTTAATTTAATTTAAACGTACGTTTTTAATTCGTTTTACGTTTCTAGGGTTTTTGATCGTACTAATTAGTTGATATAACTCGTTTGAGTTATTTATACTTTTTTGTACTGTGACAAATCAATCATAACCCTATTCCTGATCAACCAACTATATAACACATTCGTTCAATCACAGGATATCACAACCTCGTTGGGGAATAAACGACCCGGGAATATAAGTGTACTACCTCGGATTATTGTATTTGCCTCTTTCTAGTTTGAATTGCCTAGTTGACCTCTCTACAGTGGTTGACTAAATAAGTAAGACTTGTCAGCAGCGAATCACTTTGCAATCCTCCAAGCAGTGTACCTAGTTGTTGTAGTGTAGTATAGGTATGTCCGGGGAATTGATCATTTTCTAGGGGAATAGTGTCGTTTCGTTTAGATGTATGTCAATTTAAGTCTAAAGGTGAGGGATGATTCATTTTGTATTTTTAAATTTTATAAAAGCAATAAAATATTTGTTTTTTAAGGAGTGGGCGAAATTAGTTGCTCGTCAACTAACCCAAAACTACTGATTAAACTAGTAAACAAAAATTAAAATAACAATAAAAGGAAAACTGGTGGACTTCTTATAATGAGACAAATGTGATGACTTAGAATTTAATTACTCCCTAGTTATCTCTTGTTGATTCGTTGAATGTCACAGTGCAAATGTTTTAGCTGAAGCGTTGTATTCCTTAATACCAGTTGTGGGGGTGTACACGCCTTCCCCAACTCTATGAATGTCAATTGACATTTCTCCTATAACGGCACGTTTAGTACCAAATATAAATTCACTAATATCAATTAACGCATTAAATACAACGAGAAAAACCGTAGTGTACATACGAATTCCAAATTCCTTTTCTAAGAGGTTCAAGCTAGTTACATAAAGAGGCAACCAGTTTTCTTAGCCTAAGGTGAAGCAATCAACTAACAATAAACAACTTATCAACAATCAATAACTAGGTTTCCTTAGATCTAAGCAAACACTAATAAACTTAAGCTAGCTTGTTATAGGGAATAAAAGATAAATATAATCAAACAATACATAGACATATTGAATGATTAAAAGAAAACTTATCTTCAATTGAACATGGAAGAAAAGAGGGTATGAAAACCCTTCAAATTCTCTGAAATTCATAGTAGGGTTTATGTCTCCAAAGTTGCACACTAAGGAATGAAAAATCGAAAACTACATATAGAATTACAAGGTTGACGGCGTCAGGTTATAAAACCTGACGCCGTTCAGAAGGCCGCTTTTAGGTTTTCGTCTTGTGCAATCCAACCTTCTGACGTCGTCATGTTAAAACATCTTTTGGGCCATCTCTCTTTAGAATAACACCAGACGGCCTACTCCAAATTACACCTGACGCCGTCAGCTGTAAATCTTCCAAAGGTTCACTAGGTCGTCATGTGTAATATTTTCCAGCTCCTTATTCTTCAAGTGACGGCGTCAGCTATTAATGCCTGACGCCGTCAGGTGCATTTCTTGACAATTTTCCATGACTATGTTGTTTTCTTCACTTTTGAGCCCAAAAACGTCCAAAATGCTCCAATTTCCAGAAATCATGTCCCAAGTACCTAAAACAAGAAAAGAAACTATTTGAGGCAATATTTGACCATATATTTACGATTTAAGGCTTAAATGACCCATTAAAAGCGTAACAAATAAATCCTTATCATATATCTCTACACTTGGAATTTGCTTGTCCTCAAGCAAATGGGCTTTTATACCAATCAATTTATAAGTTATGGGTCATTTAACATTAACATAAAAGTAATTACAACACATAATTGTTCTTCCTTAGTCAAAGCAAGCACGGAAATTATACACTAGCACCTCACATTAAGTGTTTGGATTCTCACATCTCTCTGGTGTTATAAATTTGTATATCACATATGGAAATGGGAAAATATCACTCACTACCTGTCATAGCACATAGATTACCAAAGGCTTGAGAAAAGATCAACCTCCACCTCTTTGGCATAAGCATCTGGGATAAACTATCAAAAAGGTCTTTTAAAGGGTTATAATGTTAGGTGTAAGGGTATGGAAAACACGGTTTGTTGGATAAAGGGATATTTTACTGGTGGCAAGTCAATTGTCTTGGTCAATAACATGTACAATGAGGCGTTGCTAAACCAAGACTCGACTCCACTTAAACTAACTACAACTCTTTTTGGATTTTTTAAGACACTATTTTGACTTAAACATAAATAAAAGAATGGATGGTAGCCCGTTTTTTATTTATTTGCATACACTCTTACTCTACTTCCAAAGTAATACATCAAAGAGAGCTCGTTTCCTCCCTACACTTGAACTTTTACATATTTTACAAATAACTATTCTAATGACCCAAATCAAGATTATCAAAACACTTGGAATACTTTAAAATGTTAACGTTTATAAGGGTTAATGACTTCCCCTTCCACATTGTAACGACTAGTACTTTACCCATGAGTCCCAATCATCCCAAAACTGTATGTACAAGATATGACTCGGCTTAGCAACCATGTAATCAATTATATAATTAACTAAGCGTTTAAATATGTAACAATAATGCACTAAAGATGAGTGCATACAAGGTAGGCTAAGGCGATTTGGGTGTACATTTGGAGGTAGATTGTAACAAATTCTTCCTTTAAGCAAGATTCTTAAAGTTAGAAACGAAAAAGATAGGCTCTGAGAGGTGTACTAGGGGTATCGTGTACTAAAGATGAGTACATCGCAAGGGTATAGGAGAATTACTTGACCAATGAAGTCAATGTAATTATAATACAGGTTTAAAACAAAGGGTTATCCTAATGCCTTTTATCATATAACAAATCCTAACTACACGAATGTAGTCTCATTAGCGGTCTCGGAATGCATCACAAACGCAAGTTCTAGAATCTAAGGACTACCAGTACACTCATAAGCATCAAAGATGAATGCTTTTCCTAACAATCTAAAGGCGAACCTCACATTTTGGGTGGAAAGTTTTTATTGGTACGGTTTTTGTGCTAGTCATATAATTCCTATCCATGAGACGCTTATTAGGACTAAATTTTCACTCCTATATGTTGCAAAAACTTTTAAATTTGGTGCCAAAATTACCCTAACAAGTATTTCTCTTAGTTTTATTACTCATTTACTATTAGACAAAACAAACATCAAGTGGAGTTATAGTTTCTAAGGTATCCCAATTTACCCTCCCTACATTTAAACCGAACATTGTCCCCAATGTTCCTAAATAAGTAATAAAGTAAAGATAAAAGAGAAATGAAAGAAACTTATAATACTCCCCTGATTTGCTCGGTATGGACGGCGTGGGAACATGGTTAAATCTTCCTCCAAGAAAATGAATCATGATAAGCTTCAATCCAGAAATATAAATCATCTTCTTTTCTAATATAACATGTAAACAACTAAGAAAACAAACACAAAATCTCGCATAAAATTGGCGGTAAATTCCATAAAAAAAAGTAAATCCTAGAAAGCAATGTAAGATATAATGCTTGCAAAGTAAATGTCTATAGGTTTCTGGAGTTTAAAAATTAAAGATTTTTTAAAATTATAAGATTTCCAGCAGAATAACAAAACCTGGAAATTTTTTACTGATTCAATGCCTGACGTCGTCAGGAGTAACCTGACAGAAATTTTTATATTTTGTTTCTGGAAAAATCTGAGTTTTAACACCTGGAAATCATGCAAAACATTCATTGTGGCTCGATACAAGAATTTGACTCTAACAAACACAAATATATATGTTAATCTATAATTGTTATCGTTCATGTTCAATTTGCTATTAAAAACAAATATGATCTTCTCTAGATTTATCTTTTAGCAAAATACTTTTATATGTAATTAAGACGAGTTTAAAGACAAAATAAAGCATTTTTACAATTTATTTGTTACATGAACAATAAACAAAAAGAGATGGAGCATATATATAATAAACAAACAAGCAAATAAAAAAACAAACAAATAAAAAGCTTGGGTTGCCTCCCAAGAAGCTATTTTCTTTATTAACGAGTCTTGTAGTTAGACTCAAAGTCATGTCCTCTCCTATGTGAGTGAGTTCCTCGTCGAGGACATCCTTAGGGTTAAACTTCGCTTTTAATTTGCTATCGGTACGAATTGTTTGGTATGACCTTTCAAACTTCTCTGCATCTGGATCATACAATGTGATTTTTATGTGCCATGATCCGTCACCTTCTTTAGGTGGCTTGTTCCAATTCCACTTATGCTTATCGATCTCACTCTTCCACCTATTCATTCCTAGGTTGATTGGCAAAACTCCTAGAAATTCAGTCATCTTCCTAATGACTAAAGGATCTTCAAATGGGTCCAATTCGGTGTCCCTAGCCAAGAGTTGTTCTAAAGAATGTGTTCGGTTTACAGATTCTTCTTCTAGGTAAAATGGTCGTTGGGGTCCTATGAAGTCTCTATTGATCCAAGGTCCGTATCTAGAGGGTCTCCTATTTATGTCTACCCAATGAGGTGTTGGTTCCTCATCATTATCAAAGGCATGTTTCTTAACATCATAGACCGACCAGGTTTCACCTTCTCCTACCGCTATTTTATATTCCTTAAAATCAATCATTGCACTTGAGGTAGCTAAAAATCCTATTCCTATTAACAAAGGACATATAGTGTCACTAACCATGTCAAGGACGTGGAAGTCTGCCAAAAGTGTTAACCTTCCTATATTTACTAACACGTCTTTCACTACTCCAACTGGGTATGCGACACTCCCATCTGCTAGGCCAATGATTACTTCTATTTCATCTAATTTCCCTAACTTAAGAGTTGTGTAGAAGGACAATGTGAGTAAGTTGAGACTTGATCCTAGATCGGGTAATGTATCAAAAGCTTCAGAATTCCCAACCTTACACAGCAAAACAAATATGCCCGGATCATCAAGCTTCTTAGGTAACTTATTTTGAGCAATAGCAGTCCTATTTTTACCCAATTTAATCTTCTCCTCATATTTTTCCAAAAGAGCGTTGTAGTAAGGAGCACGAGCTAAGATATCGATAACCGAACGTTCAAGGTAAAGTTCCTTGAATTCATCGTCTAGGTTTTGAGTAAGAGGTGTTTCAATTGTTTTATTGACCGACTTTTTATTGGTTGTTTTATCTTTTTGGTCTTTTTGAAAAACTTAAGTTTGCTTGAAACACGTGCTCTTAGCATTGGCCGAGCAATATTATGGACAAGAACTAGGAGATGAAACTGATGAAATAGAGTTAACATTTAGTTTCGGGTTCTTGACAGTGTCACTTGGGAGTGCCCCTAATTCTCGGTCATTGAGAGCCATCAACAATTTGTCATATTGCTTTGTTTTTGCTTGAAATTGGCTTCAAACTTGGCTGATCGAGCTTCTTGAGATGCCATAAAATTAGACAGTAATCATTCAAAGTTATTGTTACTATTGTAATTGTTGGAAGGATTGTTGTTGAAAGTACGGTTCGAGGACGAACCGTTTGATTGGAAACGATTAGGTGGATTGGAAGAATTGTTTTGAGGCGAGTTTTGATTTTGTTTACACCTCAAGTTTGGGTGATTTTTCCAAGAGTAATTGTACGATTCACTATAAATGTTTGCCTCGGGTTTGAAAGTGAACCACTTTTCTCCCACTCCATCGGTACGCGAGGATGCGTAGTCCGTAAAAGCTTGTTCGGGGAGTTTCATGCAATCACGAGTGTCATGGGGATCACTACACTAATCACATGAAGAAGTGATTTTGTTCACTTGGATTGAAAGTTTAGGAGCTTCATATGATTTCATGAGAAACTTGACATGGTCTTCAAGTTCCATGATCCTACGGTCGGGAATGCTTGAATTGTTCGAAGGCAAAGATATTTCCTTGACCATTTTGTTCAAATCGCAGGGGTCATTCCAACATTCGTTGCCATAGAGAGCAAGATCTTCAATGATTCCCCACGACTCTTCCGCATTCTTGTCACGTAGCTTACCATCGGCCGCTTGGTCAATGGTTTGCCTTGGGGATAGATTGACATAATCGTAGAAGATTTGGACTTGTAGCCAAAGATTAATGCCATGATGAGGGAATTTTTGGAGTAAGTCCTTGAAACGAGTCCATGCTTCGTAAAGAATTTCACCTTGACGTTGTTGAAACATCAAGATGTCATTCCTTACCTTGGCAGTTCTTCCTAGTGGGAAAAATTGAGCAAGGAAACAAGAGGTGAGATCATCCCAAGAGGTGATGGATCCCGCGGGTAAATGCTCAAGACATTGACTAGCTTGGTCACATAGAGAGAATTGGAAGAGAAGCAATCGTGTCATCTCTCAAGTGGCAATATCAAGGTCTATTGAATCAACGATTTTAAGAAAATCCTTGAGATGTTGGTTTTGATCTTCGGAACAAAGTCTATGGAATGTACATATACTTTGCACCAACTGGATGGTATCAGATTACAAGGGAGTCACACTGGCTCCTTGGTTGAGCTCAATGGTGTTTCTATAGCCTTGTTGGCTAGGTCGGGAGTATTCTCCTAAGGTGCGAGCTCTAGGTTGTTTGGGTGGGTTTTGGTGGTTTTGTTGTTGTGGGATGATGGGTTCAAGGATATTATCACCCTCCATGATGGAAAATGATATGGATTACGAACAAAGGAACAAAGAAAAAGATAGATTAAAGAAAGCTAATAAAAAGAAAATAAAAAATCTCACTTGATAGGAATCTTATGAGTAGACCTAAATGAAATAGAAATTAACCTAAACAATAACTATTCCCCGGCAGCGGCGCCAAAAACATGATGCGAGATTGCGGCCTCACAAAAGGTTTTACCTCTCAAGGGATCTTGAGAAGCTTTTCAATCCTCAAGGAAGTGTACCTGGTCGTTGTAGTGTAGTATAAGTATGTCAGGGGGTGATTCCTCCCGAACCACCTAACTTTATTTCTCAACCACTTGTGAATGGTTAATACTAAAAAGTCAAACAGGCCGGGAGGAAATGCAATTAAAACCAGGGAGTATAGTTTTATCCACGGGTCGTTATGTCCCAACGAGGCATGCAATTTGGACCAAAACGATTTGTGATCGGGTGGTTTTGAATGGGAAAAAGGTGGGATTGATTTATTCTAAGGTTTTACAAATTAAAATAACTTTAATAAACTACTTTAACTAAAACCTAAATCTAAATTATTTAAAACGTAAAAACGCGTACGTTTAAATAAAATAAAACGTTAACGTACGAAACAAAACGTGAATTCTGTCCAATATAAATCCCACGGATGTGAAAATTATATTTTTGGAATTCAAATGATAAAAGAAAATTATTAGAAAAAGAAAATTATTTTTACAACTATTTGATTAATTATTATTAATGAAAAACTATTATTAACTATTTAATAATACATTAAATAATAAGAAATTGTAAAATAAGTCTAAAAAAAAATAAAATTAAAATTTAGAAAAATCTAAAATACTAAAAAACTTGTTTTAGAACTAAAAATATATTTTTAAGACTTTTTATCTAATTATTATTAATTAAAAACTATTAAAACTAAATTAAACTATTTAAACTAAATTAATTATAAAAAATACTAAATAAAAAGTTAAAATTATAAAACTTTTTATACAACTATATTAAAGTAATACAAACTTTAGAAAAATATAAAATTTCACAAAAACTAATTAATAAGTTATTTTAATAATTAAATACTAATTATTATTTAATAACTATTTAAACTACTTTTAATTTTAATAAATACTAAACTATATTATAAAAATCTGAAAATTTTTATATAACTATTTATTGTTGACAGAAATGTGAAAAAAATATAAAAAGCTAAAAAACTTATCAAATAAGCAGTACAATAAGCTAAACGTAGGCTAATAAGCTAACTAAACTACTAAACTAAAAACCTATATAAGTATGTATAGAAAACAGAATATGATGGAACTGGTGCCCCAGTGCAATGGAAGGGGGTGTGGACTTATGCATGCTACTAGCCAAGAGGTCCCAAGTTCGAATCCCACACCCCACGTTTTTTTGCAAAACTTTTTTTTTATTTTTTTTTCTTTTACAAACTTATTAAACACATGAAAATAAGAACTTTTTACAAAAACAACTTTTTCTAAAACTACCAAATAAGCTCTGTGGAGAGCTTATTTGTCAACAGTGGGCTTATTTAGCCAAAATTTGAAATTAAAAAGTTGTTTTAAGCTACAAGAAGCTACAAGCTATAAATTTAATAAGAAATAAGCTAAAAGTGACTGATGCAATCTTAAAATAAGCAAACTTAACAAATAAGCAACTTACAATCACTAAATAAGCTTAAATAAGCAATCTAACAAAAGCAATCCCAAACAGTCCCCAAGGGCAACTACAGGCCACTATTTGGGCTTATCAAATAAGCTAAGAGGTGTAAGCTAAGCATGGAACTAGCAACCTAGCTGGGGGGCTTGCTACAGGACCCAAGAACACCAAGTGGGGCCCACTAGGGTGGCCACTGGTGGTTTGTTGTGGTGCTGCTGAGACAGAACAGACAAACAGCCCTGCAGCCCTCTTTGGGGGGCTGTGGGGCCCACTACAAAATTCCTAAAAATCAAGTATAAGCTGATTCCTATAGTCCTAGTGGTATACTACAATACCTTAAAAGCTCAAATCCTAAAACACTACCCTAAATTCCCTAAAATTCTTGGAAGATTTGAGATTTTCTGAAAACTAAATAATTTGACTTTTTACTTAAACTACCTATTTTGACTTTTATGAAGTTTGGGCTTAATCTATTGGCTTAATATGTTATGTTAAACTATAAGAAAACTAAATTAAGCTATGATAACAGATTATGAAAAGATATGAGGGTACTTTGGATCCCAATACCTTAACAGTTTACTGTTAAGGTGTTGAACATGGATTTTTGACTTTTTGTTTACAACCTATGATTTTTATGACTAATCTATCCCAAATACACCTAATGTGACTTTTACCAACTGAAAACAACAACAAAATCTACCTACTACTCACAGAACAAGCTTAATCCAAACACTACCTTTTCTAACTGTTTCTAAAGAAACTTGATTTAAAGGAATCCTAAACACAATATAATGATTAAACTTACTCTAATTAGTAAAGAACAAGTAAAATAGATATAGAAAAACAACAATTAGTACTTAGAACAATAAAATACAAAAATTTGAATATATGCTTACAAGTTGATCAATACTGAGCAAAAGTGAACCAAGGACCACAAACACCTCCAATGATCTGTCACTCAACCATTTGAGTCATTTCCATCCAAATACACACCCTGCTTCAGTTTCTTCCTTATTCTTCCCACTATTTTTTATTTTTTCTTTGATTTTCTTGTATATTTTTGTATTTTTTAATTTTTTATAACTATACTTGTTTTAAAGTATCTAAAAGCTTATAAGGCTTTTGTCAAGAGCTTATATTAGCTTAAGAGTCCTCTAAACAACTATAATTGACAATAATTTAAATTGCTTGAAAATTAAAGACAATAAATAAAAACTTGAAATTTAAATTTAAACTAAATAAAACTGTAAATAATGTTTTAATTTTACATTGTCAGTGTAAATTAAACATTAGAAAGCAATAAATTACATGAAATTTAAATGAAAGCAATAAAACTATTCTAAGTGACCATAGCCTAAACTAGTGGTACTCTGCTCATTGTTCTTCCTCTGCCTTTTATAGACCCATGGTGATCTCTGAGTCATCAGGATCAAATCCCACTAGTCATCATCCTTGATACGTGTCCAATAGCTCAACACCTGTTCAAATGGAATTTGGCGCCAAATTCAATTATAGCAATTGGGAGGATGTGAGGGTGTCTATTGGTGGAATTGGAGGTTGAAAGGACAATTGGGTGAGATAGTGGGCAAGGGAGGTTATGTTTGAGTGTTGCAGGGATATTTACAGGGTAGGGTGAGGTAGCAGGTTGTAGGTGTGATACGTGGCACCTCCTAGGGTAAACCTAGGAGGTGGGTTTGGTTGAGGAAGTGACAGAGAGGGTGGTGAGGTGGAAAGGGGTGGAAGCTGGTGGTGGAGGGATGGTGGATGGAGTAGCAGGAGGTGGATGGAGGTTGGGGATGAAAGGTCAAACGGTCAACGACCGTTTTTATTTAATAAGGGTGTGGGCTGGGTGATAGTTGGGCCTGATCAAAGGGGTTGGGCCAAGTTTTTATTATTTGGATTATAAAGGATTTGGATATTAAGGGTATAAAAGGGCCGGTTTGGTTTTGTAGTTAATAAAGCCCAAGGACTAATCTTGTAATTCCTGCATAGTTGAGGGGTTAAACCTGTAATATTTCCAAAATTATCACAAGGACTAATATTGCAAAGTTAGATAAACCAAAGGACCTTAATTGCTTTTATTACAATTTAAAACACCCGGGGGACCATTTATGTAATTTTCCAAAGTTTAGGGGTGAAATTGTAATTTCCCAAAAGTTATCAAAATGTTCCAAATTGTAAATTATGAATAGTACAAGGGTGTTATTTGATAAAATTCCATTTTAGAACATCCAGGGACTAAGTTTGCCAATTTTGTAACTTGAGGGGTAAAAGTTGTCATTTTGTGTAAACTTTCATCCAGGGGTCATAAGTGAACATTTTTGACTTCCCAAGGACTAAAGTTGACTTTTCATTTCAAAATAAACTTCTAGGGACTAAAACTGTCATTTATGAAACTTGGGGGACCTGTTTTGCCATTTGTGCAATTTTGAACTTCAAAGGTAAAATTTGTCATTTCATGATTCCTGGGGGACTGTTGTTGAATTTTCTTCAAAATAATTTTCCCAGGGACCATTTCTGGCATTTCTTGAAAGTTCAGGGACTGATTTTGCCAAGTGTGCAAACTTTGCACGTTTTCCTTTGTTATCAGTCCTTTTGCACCTGAAACGTATAAAAACACAATTCAAAGATATTTATAGTATTATATAGTATTTCTGTGTGTTTTTTAACTGTTTTCGTATTTAAAATGGAACAGAAATGATGAGTTTTTAGGAACTCATCAATACCCCACACTAAAACATTGCTAGTCCCTAGCAATCTATAATCTACTAACAACCTAAAAATTTAATGGTTTTGTTTTCTCTTTACCAGACAGCCATTACTTCTGGAGTAGCCAGGTGTGAGATGTGGCACACCTGATAACCGTGTGATTTTGAGCAAACCACCAGCTGTCAACGGATTTGATTAGTCTTTACCAAAAGCCGTTTGCTTCTGGACTAGCCAACTCTTGATGGAATAGTCAACATCTTGGTGAGCTGATTACCAATTATGGATTTTCACTGCCTTTACCACAAGCCATAATCTTGCGGGCTAGCCAACTCATTTGCTTTATGGGATATGGGGAGTTGAGGAACCATACAATTTTTGGCAAATTGCAAGCCATAAGCGGATTTGAGATATCTTTACCAAGAGCCGTTTGCTCCTGGATTAGCCAGTCCTTATGTGGTTTAGACAAGGTGGACTGATTACCATATGTTGTGTACTAATACCAATTTTTTTTTTTTTTTTTTTTTTAAATTTGGCCTATTTTGGGGAAAAAGGGCATACAAAGGTATATAATTGATCAAATTCACCAGAATTTCCCCCCCCCCACACTTAGAAATGAATATTGTCCTCAATATTCAAAGTCCCGGCTATTATGCCGAATCCTTGAACGTAAAAAGATAATATTTAAATCTAAGTAGGGTAACACAACAATTATTTTATTTTTCTGTATTTACAATTTTTTATTTCATTTTCAAGATATATACAACATGTGGGTATTCTACCCCACACTAAAGTGGTAGAAAGGGGTTAGAAAACAGAAATGATTGGATGAGAAATTGGAGTGGGGTCTACTCACAGAATTATGAATGATAAGGTAGGGAGAATTTTTTTGTTTTTTTTTTTTTGTTTTTTTTTTTTTTCATATATTTTCTAATATTTTTGTATTTTTAGATTTATATATATATGTACAAAAAGAAAGAAAATTCCTAACAACCGCCCCTCGAAAGGGAATCTGGGTTTGACAGAGCTTAGTAACTGGAATCCGACAACCGAACGATCAAACGTTCTCAATAGAGGAGTTAACAAACCGCGCGTTTCCGCCCCTTAAAAGGGAATCTAGGTTTGTAACGTCTACTAAATTGTGTTCAAACAGCCAACAACCAAATGTTGTAACTGAGGGACTATCAAGCTGGGCAAGTTGTGTGCTATGAAAAGAAAAATATTTTTGTATTTTATATGTTTTTGGTAAATATTTTATAATATTAATAAGAAAGAAAATCTTTTTGGGTTTTTGTGTTCGTTGAAAACTAATTTTAAAATGTTTTCGTGAACTGTTTTTGTTTTTATATTATAATAATAAGGAAATATGAACAAGAGTGGTAAATATACAATGGATGTATATTCAAAACCACTGATACTTCAAATCGTTTCGATACGTAGCACAGCTTCCCCGGCAACGGCGCCAAATTTTGATTCCTCCCGAACCACCTAACTTTATTTCTCAACCACTTGTGAATGGTTAATACTAAAAATTCAAACAGGCCGGGAGGAAATGCAATTAAAACCAAGGAGTATAGTTTTATCCCCGGGTCGTTATGTCCCAACGAGGCATGCAATTTGGACCAAAACGATTTGTGATCGGGTGGTTTTGAATGGGAAAAAGGTGGGATTGATTTATTCTAAGGTTTTACAAATTAAAATAACTTTAATAAACTACTTTAACTAAAACCTAAATCTAAATTATTTAAAACGTAAAAACGCGTACGTTTAAATAAAATAAAACGTTAACGTACGAAACAAAACGTGAATTCTGTCCAATATAAATCCCACGGATGTGAAAATTATATTTTTGGAATTCAAATGATAAAAGAAAATTATTAGAAAAAGAAAATTATTTTTACAACTATTTGATTAATTATTATTAATGAAAAACTATTTTTAACTATTTAATAATACATTAAATAATAAGAAAATGTAAAATAAGTCTAAAAAAAATAAAATTAAAATTTAGAAAAATCTAAAATACTAAAAAACTTGTTTTAGAACTAAAAATATATTTTTAAGACTTTTTATCTAATTATTATTAATTAAAAACTATTAAAACTAAATTAAACTATTTAAACTAAATTAATTATAAAAAATACTAAATAAAAAGTTAAAATTATAAAACTTTTTATACAACTATATTAAAGTAATACAAACTTTAGAAAAATATAAAATTTCACAAAAACTAATTAATAAGTTATTTTAATAATTAAATACTAATTATTATTTAATAACTATTTAAACTACTTTTAATTTTAATAAATACTAAACTATATTATAAAAATCTGAAAATTTTTATATAACTATTTATTGTTGACAGAAATGTGAAAAAAATATAAAAAGCTAAAAAACTTATCAAATAAGCAGTACAATAAGCTAAACGTTGGCTAATAAGCTAACTAAACTACTAAACTAAAAACCTATATAAGTATGTATAGAAAACAGAATATGATGGAACTGGTGCCCCAGTGCAATGGAAGGGGGTGTAGACTTATGCATGCTACTAGCCAAGAGGTCCCAAGTTCGAATCCCACACCCCACGTTTTTTTGCAAAACTTTTTTTTTATTTTTTTTTCTTTTACAAACTTATTAAACACATGAAAATAAGAACTTTTTACAAAAACAACTTTTTCTAAAACTACTAAATAAGCTCTGTGGAGAGCTTATTTGTCAACAGTGGGCTTATTTAGCCAAAATTTGAAATTAAAAAGTTGTTTTAAGCTACAAGAAGCTACAAGCTATAAATTTAATAAGAAATAAGCTAAAAGTGACTGATGCAATCTTAAAATAAGCAAAACTTAACAAATAAGCAACTTACAATCACTAAATAAGCTTAAATAAGCAATCTAACAAAAGCAATCCCAAACAGTCCCCAAGGGCAACTACAGGCCACTATTTGGGCTTATCAAATAAGCTAAGAGGTGTAAGCTAAGCATGGAACTAGCAACCTAGCTGGGGGGCTTGCTACAG
This sequence comes from Artemisia argyi, assembly GCA_030686995.1. Lineage (NCBI taxonomy): Eukaryota > Viridiplantae > Streptophyta > Magnoliopsida > Asterales > Asteraceae > Artemisia > Artemisia argyi. Next base: position 150,278,492 of record CM060700.1, on the reverse strand, counting down.
GACCCAAGAACACCAAGTGGGGCCCACTAGGGTGGCCACAAACCACCACCAAAGTGTGGTGGTTTGCTGTGGTGCTGCTGAGACAGAACAGACAAACAGCCCTGCAGCCCTCTTTGGGGGGCTGTGGGGCCCACTACAAAATTCCTAAAAATCAAGTATAAGTTGATTCCTATAGTCCTAGTGGTATACTACAATACCTTAAAAGCTCAAATCCTAAAACACTACCCTAAATTCCCTAAAATTCTTGGAAGATTTGAGATTTTCTGAAAACTAAATAATTTGACTTTTTACTTAAACTACCTATTTTGACTTTTATGAAGTTTGGGCTTAATCTATTGGCTTAATATGTTATGTTAAACTATAAGAAAGCTAAATTAAGCTATGATAACAGATTATGAAAAGATATGAGGGTACTTTGGATCCCAATACCTTAACAGTTTACTGTTAAGGTGTTGAACATGGATTTTTGACTTTTTGTTTACAACCTATGATTTTTATGACTAATCTATCCCAAATACACCTAATGTGACTTTTACCAACTGAAAACAACAACAAAATCTACCTACTACTCACAGAACAAGCTTAATCCAAACACTACCTTTTCTAACTGTTTCTAAAGAAACTTGATTTAAAGGAATCCTAAACACAATATAATGATTAAACTTACTCTAATTAGTAAAGAACAAGTAAAATAGATATAGAAAAACAACAATTAGTACTTAGAACAATAAAATACAAAAATTTGAATATATGCTTACAAGTTGATCAATACTGAGCAAAAGTGAACCAAGGACCACAAACACCTCCAATGATCTGTCACTCAACCATTTGAGTCATTTCCATCCAAATACACACCCTGCTTCAGTTTCTTCCTTATTCTTCCCACTATTTTTTATTTTTTCTTTGATTTTCTTGTATATTTTTGTATTTTTTAATTTTTTATAACTATACTTGTTTTAAAGTATCTAAAAGCTTATAAGGCTTTTGTCAAGAGCTTATATTAGCTTAAGAGTCCTCTAAACAACTATAATTGACAATAATTTAAATTGCTTGAAAATTAAAGACAATAAATAAAAACTTGAAATTTAAATTTAAACTAAATAAAACTGTAAATAATGTTTTAATTTTACATTGTCAGTGTAAATTAAACATTAGAAAGCAATAAATTACATGAAATTTAAATGAAAGCAATAAAACTATTCTAAGTGACCATAGCCTAAACTAGTGGTACTCTGCTCATTGTTCTTCCTCTGCCTTTTATAGACCCATGGTGATCTCTGAGTCATCAGGATCAAATCCCACTAGTCATCATCCTTGATACGTGTCCAATAGCTCAACACCTGTTCAAATGGAATTTGGCGCCAAATTCAATTATAGCAATTGGGAGGATGTGAGGGTGTCTATTGGTGGAATTGGAGGTTGAAAGGACAATTGGGTGAGATAGTGGGCAAGGGAGGTTATGTTTGAGTGTTGCAAGGATATTTACAGGGTAGGGTGAGGTAGCAGGTTGTAGGTGTGATACGTGGCACCTCCTAGGGTAAACCTAGGAGGTGGGTTTGGTTGAGGAAGAGACAGAGAGGGTGGTGAGGTGGAAAGGGGTGGAAGCTGGTGGTGGAGGGATGGTGGATGGAGTAGCAGGAGGTGGATGGAGGTTGGGGATGAAAGGTCAAACGGTCAACGACCGTTTTTATTTAATAAGGGTGTGGGCTGGGTGATAGTTGGGCCTGATCAAAGGGGTTGGGCCAAGTTTTTATTATTTGGATTATAAAGGATTTGGATATTAAGGGTATAAAAGGGCCGGTTTGGTTTTGTAGTTAATAAAGCCCAAGGACTAATCTTGTAATTCCTGCATAGTTGAGGGGTTAAACCTGTAATATTTCCAAAATTATCACAAGGACTAATATTGCAAAGTTAGATAAACCAAAGGACCTTAATTGCTTTTATTACAATTTAAAACACCCGGGGGACCATTTATGTAATTTTCCAAAGTTTAGGGGTGAAATTGTAATTTCCCAAAAGTTATCAAAATGTTCCAAATTGTAAATTATGAATAGTACAAGGGTGTTATTTGATAAAATTCCATTTTAGAACATCCAAGGACTAAGTTTGCCAATTTTGTAACTTGAGGGGTAAAAGTTGTCATTTTGTGTAAACTTTCATCCAGGGGTCATAAGTGAACATTTTTGACTTCCCAAGGACTAAAGTTGACTTTTCATTTCAAAATAAACTTCTAGGGACTAAAACTGTCATTTATGAAACTTGGGGGACCTGTTTTGCCATTTGTGCAATTTTGAACTTCAAAGGTAAAATTTGTCATTTCATGATTCCTGGGGGACTGTTGTTGAATTTTCTTCAAAATAATTTTCCCAGGGACCATTTCTGGCATTTCTTGAAAGTTCAGGGACTGATTTTGCCAAGTGTGCAAACTTTGCACGTTTTCCTTTGTTTTCAGTCCTTTTGCACCTGAAACGTATAAAAACACAATTCAAAGATATTTATAGTATTATATAGTATTTCTGTGTGTTTTTTAACTGTTTTCGTATTTAAAATGGAACAGAAATGATGAGTTTTTAGGAACTCATCAGGGGGACAGATCGTTCTCTAGGGGAATAGTGTCGTTAGGTTGAGATGTATGTCAATTTAAGTCTAAAGGTGAGGGAAGATTCTTTTTGTATTTTTATATTTTATAAAAGCAATAAAATCTCGGTTTTGAAGGAATGGGCGGAATTAGTTGCTAGTCAACTAACCCAAAACTACTGATTAAACTAGTAATCAGAAATAAAAATAACAATGAAAAGGGAAACTGGTGGACTTCTTATAATGAGACAAATGTGTTGACTTAGAATTTAATTACTCCCTAGTTATCTCTTGTTGATTCGTTGACTGTCACAGTGCAATTGTTTTAGCTAAAGCGTTGTATTTCTTAATATCAGTCATGGGGTGTACACGGCCTTCCCCAACTCTATGAATGTCAATTTCTCCTATAACGGCACATTTAGTACCCAAATATAGAATCACTAATATCAATTCACACGTTAAATACAACGATAAAAATCGCAGTGTACATACGATTGCCTTTTCTAAGATGTTCAAGCTAGTTACATAAAGAGGCAGCCAGTATTCTTAGCCTAAGGTGAAGCAATCAACTAAACAATATACAACTTATCAACAATCAATAACTAGGTTTCATGAAATCTTAGCAAACACTAATAAACTTAAGCTAGCATGTTAAAGGGAAGAAAAGATAAAAAGATAATCAAACAACATATAGACATATTGAATGATTAAAAGAAAAATTATCTTCAATTAAACATGGAAGAAAACAGGGTATGAAAACCCTTAAAATTCTATGAAATTCATACTAGGGTTTATGTCACCAAATTTGCACACTAATGAATGAAAAATTGAAAACTATATATATAATTACAAGGCTGACGGCGGCAGGTTATAAATCCTGACGCCGTCATAAGGCCGCTTTTAGGGTTTCGTCTTGTGCAATCCAACCTTCTAACGTCGTCACGTTAAAACATCTTCTGGGCTATCTCTCTTTAGAATAACAACAGACGGCCTACTCTAAATTACACCTTATGCTGTCAGGTGTAAATCTTCCAAAGGTTCACTGGGTCATCATGTGCAATATTTTCAAGCTCCTTGATCTTTAAGTGACGGTGTCAGCTATTAATGCCTGACACCGTCAGGTGCATTTCCTAAAAATTTACCATGACTTTGTTGTTTTCTTCACTTTTGTGCCCAAAAATGTCCAAAATGCTCCAATTTTCAGAAATCGTGTCCCAAGTACCTAAAATGAGAAAGAAACGATTTGAGACAATATTTGACCATATATTTATGAGTTAAGGCTTAAATGACCCCTCAAAAGCGTAACAAATAAATCCTTATCAGAATTAGTTTATGAAACCTAACAACGTTGTTCTGAAGCCGTGTGATAGATACTTTTATACTTTGTCTTGTTAGTTCTATATTGTTATCTACTGGTAATTGATACTTCCCTTAAGGAAATCATTGATTTATGGAAGGAAAAGCAGTTAGCCAAGAATTGTAATCAATTTCTCTCTCAAATTCTCTTATACTTTGTAATGATTGAATCATTAACTTTTATCAATAACATTCGGTTACGGGTCTTGTTTCTATCCCATAGATTCCTAATCGTTTGTTGCCATTGTTTATGAATAACTACCCGTTATTGAACAAGATCAATGGTGGTGTGGATATAGAGTAATTAGTTTTGTTAAGTTATACTCTAAGCTAATTGTATTGTAAGTTCCTTTTAGTAGTTGAAAGTGGTGTGCCAAAAAGAAATATAAAAAAGGTAAAGACAATTTTACCCTCATGTGCCTTGCACATGAGGAACTTTTAACAGTCAAAGCTGACGCCGTTTGGTCAAGGGACTATGAGTGTTAAGGGTTTTAGAGTTGGTTGCTGTAAGTGCAAAAAGAAATCCAAGGACCAAGAGTGAAAGTCAACGCAAACCACAAGGGCCATCCTTGTAATTTACTCTTTAATTAATGCATTATATTGTTTCAAAGATCTAAACATAAGGTTATTCTGGTGGTGTATATGATTAACATTAGATGACTATAAATGTTGATATCGAAGGTTAAAAACTTATGACACATGAATATCGAAAGTGTCTTTAGGAGTGTAAATAGCATTTGAGGTGTCAAGTAGCTACTGATAAGGATAATTACAAGTGCTTATGAATTTACCCTTCGTCTAATATAAAGTTTGTAAAATCGAGAATTGAAAGTATCAGAAGGTAAAAAAAGATATATCATTGTGTAGTCGGCATCGACTTATGAAGAAATTAACAGGCAATACAACAACAACAACAACGACAAACCCATTCCGGCCAGGGCAGGGTATGGGGGAGGTATAATGTAGAACCCATCTAAGTACCCAATGTTTATTAAATTTTATTTTATTTTTTGTATATTTTTAATGTCTAAATAAGTGTGAAAATGACGTCTTTATAATACTCAATGAAGTACACACGGTTATTAAAGTCACATTACATGCTTTAACATTTTTACTTTATTCATTTGTATCTATGCTCTTATGATCTTATCCATGAAACTCAAACTGTCGAGGTCACATAGCTATCTTTTTTTTTAAATATAATAATAATTCAATTATTACTTAATAAGGAATGAATTGATTTTTTGAAATACAAAGGTCCCAACTTGGGTTTTGAAATACAAAATATATATCCAGTAAACCCAACACAACCTGAATTAACCTGTACAACCAGAAAGTACTCATAAAGACCCGTTACAAACACTACCCATGTTGACCCATTTCAAAAATACCATTTTTACCCATACTTGATGTACCCATACGACGCGTTAACTCGCTCTTTTTCATCTCTAGAATTATTAATAAATTTCTTTTGTGTGGATTAAAAGGGTTGTATTCATAAAAAACCAAGAGAGCGTCTGATAATTTCAAAATTGTTGTTATAGTAAGTTGTTTATTAGGTTAACTCATACCATCATACTAAACATTTGGTCTTTAAAATTTTCTAACCGCCAACTTTATGGTGCAGATACCATATGATTCAGAAACCTTAGCATTGACGAACTTGAGTGCAATATATCAACGGGATGAAATCTTGGATTTCGAGAAGATTCTGAAGGTACATTGATAAATTTTATTGCAACATAGCAACGGGATGAAATCTTTATGGTTAAATATTTATGAATCTTATATTTTGAAAATGATATTTGGTAGAGTAAAAGAAGAACCATAATTCAAGCCATATACAAGAATCAGGATCCCCTTTTATATTAAAGGTAAGATCGTTTACATACATATGTCTTCACACATATGTATATCTGATTGCTAAATTTGTTGTATAGGAGCACAATGTGCTATAGGCTGATGTGGAACAATTGCTGGTCTCTCTGATATTTGATATCCAAGTTCAAGGCCACATTGAGCAAGTTCATAGGCTGTTGGAGTGTCGTAACAGGTAAAATAAACTCTTTTTGATGTTCTATTATGGAATTTTTTGTTGTATGATTCTAAAATTATGAAAGTACTAAAAATTGAAGATCAAGATTGAAAATTTATGATGAATAGAAACTCCACTGTGCATGTTTAATTCATACAACCTCATACATGCTTTATTAAAATCTTAGACTTATTATTAGATTAAAATACTTTCATAATTGTATTAATTATTCTTATAAAATCTGAAACAAAACGTAAATGTGGTATAGTAGTTAGCACTATAGCCACCTGACCCATTTGGCCATTACATAGTGCGTTATAAAACAATTCGAATCTGACCAAACCTGATTAAATTATTTTTAGTTTTTGGTTCATGTAGTTATAACCAAAATCGAAATAGATTATGGTTTTGATTATGTAGATCCTAAATCGAAGACCCAAGGAACACGATTATGCAAATCCCCACACTGATTATTGGTCATTATCAAGTAATTTTAAAGATTTTAATTAAATCATAGAAGATCTCATAGTGAACATAATGATCTCTTCGTTCATGGTCAGGCTAATTACAAATCTCGACTATCTAAATTCCACGTGCAACATTATATGTGAATTTATTTATCCAAAGAAAGAATCTTAAAGTTACTTCTAACTTGAAAATGGAATCCAACTTATTCTTTCAAAAACTTACAACATTGTCCAACCCATTGAGTTTGCTAGCTTTCTCCATTGGTATGTTGTTGTTGAACATCATTTTGAGGACATCTTGATGATTTGAGATATCAGGGGTACATGTAATATTAATAAATTTTAGTGTATTACTTTTATTTGTGTTGTATGTGAAACTTATTTTCTTTATTCCTTATAAAACTGCAAACAGTGAAAACACATAAATGGACGTGAGTGATCTTGAGACGTGAGTTATCTTGAGAAGGAACTGTTTAGTTGGGGGGGGGGGGCAATAGATTACTATGCTGTTGTGATGAAGAGAAAGGCTTGATCGTTTTCCAGTGGGCTTTTATTACTATTTCGAGTTTATGAATGATTTTACAACCATAGGAAACCCAGTAGCTATTCAAAGATTCTATGCGTTACAGGATTTGGTAAAGACACTATCTTGCATATTATTATAGGTATATTATACAACTAAAACAGATTGTCAATGAAACTAGTCGTTAAATGAAAAAATGTGACTATAATCATTTTCAGAAAATGTGACTATAATTATAGGTATTTCTCATTAAGGTATATTCCATCAATAAGTAAATTTTGTATTATTTTTTTTCAGAATATTAAGACAGTAAATTGGTCAGACGATGTTGACATAGGATGGTCTAACTTCACTGCTATAAATCGGTAACTAACTTTTACCTATAGTTTTCTCTTCTGGGATATGTTTTTGGAGTATGGAGCCTAGAAAATGGCAAAATGGGGGAAAATGGTAATGATTCAAAATGGGCAGGTATGGTAATGAGTCAAAATGCGCAGGTATGGAAATGAGTCAAAATGGTTTATTCTTTTATAGGTCAAAATGGGTTGGATTAGGCTAATTTGAGGACATTTTATTCAATAAGTTTTTCGATACTTTTACAAAGTTGTGTTGATTTAATTAGAATAACTATAATTATCTAATTCGAATAACTATATTTGTAGTTCCATTGGTTTAAATGTCTTTTCATTTTTTCTTCTTGTATTGACATATATGCTTATTGAGTTTGGTTATCTCTGAGTTGCATTTTTGTTTCGACTAGTGGCATAATAAAAACCAAAGCAGTGATAATTGTGATCCTTAATCAAAGCACGATTAAGAGGTTGGAAGTTGTGACCATATCCAAAACTTGACATCTGGGAAAGCTTCAGGTGATAATTTTATTTCAATCTTCTCTCTTTTTCAAATATTTGTTCGAAGTTATCCAATTACGATCAATTTATTTGAAAATTTCAATGTTTATACATATTTACGTCATCTTCACACGGATTTGATAGTCTTTGAATCAACTACATTGTGGTCTACTACAGCAGCAGCAGAAGTCAAATATGTAGGGTATCAAACCTCTTCGTCAACTACAAATGCTAAGCGTTTTAAACAGTTTAGAGGCGGTCATAAGACTCAAGTATACATGACATCCCAAATTGCATTATTTAGCAGGACAATCAATAGTTTCTGTAATCATCTTCAATATTTTGATTCTTTATAGAATCAAAGAAATCGAGAAAACACAGTTGATGTGTTAATCCATAATTGTCAAACTCCACCCATATTGGTATATTTGCTCTTTCTTATCAAGGATTGACTTATGACAAATTATTGACAGTTCCACAGTTTGAAGGTTATACGATCAGGTTCAAGTTGTCAATGTATACTATTCTTGATTATTTAAGGAACGACATGATCGGACCAGTAGTGAAATCTTTTTCTGCTCTAATAGTGTAGAACAGGAAAAAACCTACAAAAAAGGAAGGTGCTTTTTATGTGTGGAGCAACGAATATGTTGACTTTTTTATCCAAGAAACATAAATACGTAATTTTTATCTTTGTCATTGAGCGCATCATGTAAGACTGGTCTTGTAAAGATTAGGTCATCAATGAATTTAAGATTTTTAGGTTCTAAAAGATGTTCTTATGTTACACCTATAGTATTGAAATCGGACCGTTAAAATTTGATTAATATACACGTGTAATTATAAATCAGATGAAAATAGTATGTTAAATAAACTCTATGCAAATAACATGTCTGTTTATATGTGTGTTCGTTTCTTTTATTAAATCAATGAACATAATCAAGATACTTATAATCTTATTTATTTGTCTCTTGAGTTGAAGAAAAGTATTATTTTTTCTTTGTTCTCTTATGTTATAATTTCTAACACGTTTAATCTTATTTTTAATCTTTAACAAAATAAATGTGAAGTAGATTATTAAACATGACTAATGTAATCAGATTGTGTAATCTCATATGGTAAAAATACCATTTTTTGTGTAATCAGATGGTGTAATTTCAAATGGTAAAAAATACCATTTTTGGTGAGATCGAGCCACTGGTGTGCTTTTACGTTGACTCTTATTCAATTAAATGAAAGAAGTCTTTGGAATATTTACGAACACTTTTTAACTTTTATTTTAAACTAGACGAGTACCCGTGCATAGTAACGGGATTTTATAGCGACAGATAGTTTATTGATAAAAAAAGTTTATAGGTTATAAACGAAAAATAATAAAAATTTGAAGATTTGGGAATTTAACATAATGTTTTGAAACCCGGTTCGACCCGGGTGGTTCAACCGGTTGAACCGTTTGGGTCGAAAAATGGGTCGATTTAAACCGGGTCAACTTGCTAGGTTGGGTCGAAAACGGGGCAAATTAAACTTGGTTAACCCGTTCGGGTTTGAAGCGTCCCGGGTTAACCCGGTTTTTGTTTTAATTGTTTGTATTTAATTTGATAGATATGTTTTTAATTAGTTGTACAATGTGAATAAATCATTGTACTTTTTAGTAATGGATAATGTTTTGAAACCCGGTTCGACCCGGGTGGTTCAACCAGTTGAACCGTTCCGGTCAAAAATTGGGTCGATTTAAATCGGATCAACTTGCTAGGTTGGGTCAAAAATGGGTCAAATTAAACCGGGTCAACCCGCTGTGTTTGAAGCGTCCCGGGTCAACCCGGTCGAAAATGTAGATATGTTTTTAATTAGTTGTACAATGTGAATAAATCATTGTACTTTTAAGTAATGGGGTGTTTTAATAAAAGTATTAAATGCATTTCAATATTTCCTTATATACATTTTTAACATTTCAACATTTCACTTTTATTGACTTTTCCACTTTCACTTTTGACCCTTTTTCCTTTATAGATAGTAAAGATACCACTTATAACATATCTAGAAAAGTATTGTTGCGCAACATTTTGCTTATTTTGCTTGGCTAATAAAAGATAATTTTCAATACAAAATTCCTTTATAAGCTAAAACTAAATTTAGGACACATTGAGTTGTTGGTTTTCTAATCGATAAAACTATATAATTCGAAATTTTATAAAAAAACCCCGTAAGTGCACGGGGTATCATAACTAGTTAATCAATACACAAGAATTAAACATATGAAATCATTTGATATCATTGATTAATAAATCTTCATAACATACAATATAATTATCAATCCTCATGTAAATTACAAACGTTTCCTCACCCTTTAATTAGACCTCTTATATTTTGAAACCGCCATAAATCTCTGATCAAAACACAATGATAAAAAACTAGTCCCTTAACCAATAGGAACATCTATCATTTAATCAGTATAATTAGGACCAATTGCCCCTGGATCAGCTGCTTTAGCGGCTGGTGGTGCCTCCACAGCGGGGGATGGCGGGATGGGAGTTACAAGCAACTATGCGGGCAAATCTCTGGCTAAACCTTGTAAGTAAAAAGTATAGAACAGTTTGAATGGAAACACTAATTGTTGCAACTTCACTTGACCATATGCACCTGCAAATATTCCTGTCCCGCCGGTTATAGAAAGGTAGGCGTCCTCGGTAGTCAAGTATGCACCTTGCACCGAGATCTGACCGTAATCACCTAAGTGAAAACTGTAGATGGCTTCATATCGGTCTCCTTTCCTTTCTAGCATGTTCTTGATCAGAATACATATTCCCGTGGTGATCCCTAATCTCTTCTCAAGGTCTGCACTATACACCTGCATGCATGCATTTTTTTGTGAGTATTCCATATTATTTAATTTCTACTTTTAGTACATCCTAGAAGTGATCAAGTCATATTAACTACTCTTAATAACTAAAAAAAATGTAATAACTGTGAATGGATTTGTATTAGAGTTACAATTATATTTTTATTTGCATTAGATTAGGATTGATATAAACCCAATATTCATAGCCTAACACTTGAGCTTACGCCAATTATAATCTAATAAAAATACTAATATAATTCTAACTCTAATACAGATGTAAGACAAATAATATTGATTGATTGATATTAATTGATTCACTAGTACAAAGACAACCTCCGGCGTCGACTTTTTTTTAACAGCGCCGACGTCATGACGTCGGCACCATACCTTCTCGACGTCATGTCGTCGGCAGCAACTAGTCGACAGAGCCGCGTCGGCAACGTCCCTACCGACGAATGACGCCGACGACAGTGTGGGACCCACATGATTTTTGGTCAAACGAATGGGGTTGTCCGACATTTTGTTATCGACGTCAGGTCGTCGGTAATGTAATAATTATTTAACGCATTAATTAGATTAACTTAATATAGTCAACGAAAGTCAAATTTTTTTGTAAATGGTGCCGACGACATATAGTCGGTACCGTTTGGAATTAGTCACCATGTGCGTTATTATGCCGACGACCTGTAGTCGGCACCGTTTGAATATAGTTAATATGTGTATTATATTGCCGACGACATGTAGTCGGCAAGAAGTTATACTGCAGCTGCACAGCAACCTGTGCAGCTGCCCTGCCCAGATTTTTGCCGCAAAATTGTGCAGCAAAAATCTACCAATTCCAGTTTCATGTCCTGCTCTCATAACAACACATTCCAACACAAAACAATGGCAAAAACGGCTATAAAGTTTATAACGGCTAAAACGGTTATATATAACCACTAAACAATTAATAAACTTTACAAAACAGCCATAAACTTTATAACACCCTCAAAATACATCATAAAGTTTACAAAACGGGTGTTATAATCGCTAAACGTAGCTACTATATCTACAAATGTTGCAATATCCTAAGTGTTCAAAGATAATAAGATTGGGGTCGTCCGGACATAGTTCCAAAGACAAAACAACACAAAATAATACCTCTACAGCCCATCGTCGTCATACAGCCCCTCGTCGTCATCCTGATCATCATCAGAACTCCCGCTGCGAGAGCCACTCCCGCTGCGAGAGCCACTCCCGCGGCCAGAGCCACTCTCGCTGCCAGAGCCACTCTCGCCGCCTGAGCCCTTCGCGGGAGTGCCTGCGCCGCTCCCAGTGCCGCCTCCAGCTGCATGACGAGAACCACTATGGCTAATAAACGCCTCCCATGTTAGGTTTGTCGAGACAAAACGTGTCAACAACTCAAGCTGCTTCTCAGTTTTCTTGGCTTTCTTTCTTTCTTTCTCCTTCTCTTTCTTAGCTTCATCCACTATCGTTTTAAATTCATCAATCTTCTCCTGAGCTTCAGCAAGCTTCCTGTCAAGCTCGGACGTACCTATAAACGAAATAATCAAAATTTAAAAACGGTCATTTCAATACATAAGATTATCCAACTTTAAATACCTATAAACGAAATAATCAAAATTTAAAAACGGTCATTTCAATACATAAGATTATCCAACTTTAAATACCTGGTGGAGCTGGAGGCGGCAAGTCTACCCGTGGCCTCTTCAAGAAGAGTACCACTTTGCCGACGCCGGGTATATGGCCACGCTGCTTGCCCCCGATTACCCGAGCAAATATCTCCTCCTCCGTGAGGCACGGCTCGTCTGCCGGCATATCGGATCTAGGCTCCCGTAGTCGGACCATCTCTTCCTGTGTAGTTGAAAAAAAATGAGAAAATTAATATATTAGTCGGGTTAATTACTAGATTATGTTTCAATAAATCACTAAGTGCGTGTTTGGAAAAAAAATAAATAAATAAATAACGATACTTACAAACCGAGCACGAGCCTCGTCCTGCAACCAAACACCATTCTTGAAGTGGGTGTCAAGATAGGTATCGAACAGGGACGGATACCGGTGGTCCTCGCTGTTCTCGAACTGTATAAATATATACACATGCATATAGGATGAAACAAATTAAAATGACTAATCAAACACCATATATATTTTATTTAGTATAAATACTTTTAATTAATATATTATTAAAATTAAATAATCTTATAAAAATAAAATGTGTCTTACATATTCGTGTCGAGATGCGGCAAATGATTTCGAACCGTGGCGGCTGAGAATCTTGTTCTTCTTTCTATTCTCTTTGTTCACAGCCGATCGTGTCTGGGCCTTCTCCGTCATGTACTTGTTGACATACCTGTTCCACTCAGCCGGCTCCAAGTTCGGAGGAGGATTTCTTTTGATCTCGTCCACTCTCGCAGCCCCACCCTTTCTCGTAAAGTAATCGCGTTTCAGATCATGTTTATTGTCACGGTATCGGGTAGCGAAATATGCTGTGAGCGCCGACCGAATGGTCTCCCACTCCGGTATGGTCCTGTGGCGCTCCAAATTGAACATACGCTGCAATCAAATATAGTTAAAATTAATATAAAGATATAAATAAATAAAAAAATGTTAATAAATGTACACATTCAAATAATTAAATATAGAGATATAAATAAATAAACAAATTTAAATAAATATGCACATTTAAATAAATAAACACGGTAACATAACAATATATATAAAAGGAAAATGAAATAACTGACCCCGACGCTTGGAAGGAAGTTAGCCGTCAGCTCCGGTTCTATATCATACCAGGAGTCATAGTGTAGCGGCAGCTGTCGAATGAGCTCGCCGACGTAATTGCCAAACCATGCTTGGTTCGAGCCCACATGAGTGTAAGTCCCCTTATCACCAATCTCAAAGTCAATAGACTGTGGGCCACGAAGTCTCACGGCAGCCTTGAGCTTCACATTCTTATTTTCTTCGCGTGGTCGTTGCCTACCGCCATTCTGACCTCCCCTACCCCTGCCTCCCCCCTGGCCCGACCTCCTCGGCGGGGTCGCCCTGATCCTGCAATTGGAGTGAGTGAAAACGTCATAAAGTAACTTATATAGATATATGTATATATATACACATATATCTATATATATACATAATATGTGTATATATATACATATATATATATATATATATATATATATATATATATATATATATATATATATATATATATATATATATATATATATATATATATATATATATATATGTAATCTAGAAATTCTTACCACTAGCACGGTGCCCGCCCTCAATCTGACGGGTAGGGGAAGGTGGTGGATCATCGGCACCGTCACCACCATGACTCCGTGCAACTGCTGCTGCCATCTGTAAAAGTACAAGTTGAGTAACATATAGAAATTCGGGAACAAATTAACATAAGCATGCACACATTCAAATACATACACATTCAAAAGAAATATACACTTTTAAACAATCCATAACAATTTCATTAAAATAAGTGTCGTTTTACAAGTTACATTTTAAGATCAATCTGCACAATCAAAATCACTATCATAAACAACATTAGTCGCAACTTCAACTTCATCATCAGAATTGTTTGCGACTTCATTATCAGAATATGCTAAATCATAAGGATCGTCGTCTTCATCATCAATAAAATCATCGTCGTCATCAACAGGAATGATTGGTGGTGGTGCCTCAACTAACGTTGATTCACCATCGATATTTAAGGTTCTAGGTTCCAAATCATTCAAATTAGCAGACAGTTGGAGATCGGATGAGTTGTTGCCATGTATCACATCATCATCGTCTTCTACCACGATGACATCCCAGATTGTGTTGTGATTTACTTCTTGGACGACCTTCCAATGGAGTGGTCGTCTGGCAGGATCTTCAAGGTAGAAGACTTGTTTTGCTTGTGTTGCGAGAATGTAAGGTTGATCTTCGAACGCATAGCTACATGCCAAAATTTGTGTCATGTTGTTTCTAGTGGTAAAACGTTGGACTCTACGGTTTTTGTTGCTTAAGTCGAACCACTTAACTCGAAACAACACTGTTAGTACAAATATCGCCTAAAAACGTTATTTATATTTTACGATCTTTGCTAAGTTTTGTTAATGACAAAGTATGAACTTTAGCTAAGAGTAAATCATCACTTTGAATGTTTAAGTCTTGTTTAACTAATGTTTACATTTCCTTTTAAACTAAACATTGTTTTTATTTCTTAAATTAGAAAGTGTCTTATCACATCACACTTATTTCTTAAAATAGAATTGTCACATCACATTTATGGCAAGTTTTGTCTATATGTATTTATGGTAAGAAATGTGTTTGACTTGCTTTGGTGTGGCTTACAAGTTTTGTGTTTGACTTGATTTAAGTGATGTGACATTGTTTGGTTGCTAGGAGTTATGAGACAAGACCTTGTTTGGTTTGAAGAGTTATTGCAAAAACCTACTGCAGACCCGGCGGTACCCTGGGGGTACACGGGCGGAACCCATCTGAGGGTTCCGCCTGATCCGCCAAGCATGCAGTATGGTGTGCTATAAATACCAAGCCATAACTTGATTTTTGGCTAACCCTTTAGGACTTATTCTCACATATTCTCTCAACTAACTCAGTAACCCTTGACTTGTGTGATTCTCTTATGTAGCAAGGAACTCCACAAGATCATTCAAGAAGTTGCAAGCTTCAACTCTAAAGTTGCAAGTCTTGGTAGCTTGATCATGTATAAGCTTTGGTAGTTTATACTTCATGTGTGTCATGTATGTAGAAGTTATAGGTTAGTATTTTAGGCCTCAAAATACGTAATGTGTTGGGAGTTGTTGTACCCTAGTAAAAGAATTAACGGGAGTGGTTGTACCCTTGGTAAAGAACTCGACATCTAGCTTTGTGTCGGTAAAAGTGTAAGCGACGAATGGGAGTGGTTGTACCCTTGTAAAAGAACTCGACATCTAGCTTTGTGTCGGTAAAAGTATAAGCGACGTGTAAGGTTTTCTCCGCCGGTGAAAGGAGCTTGTTGATTAGTGTTTATAACTCTCGAGTTGGAAACTCGGGGCGTGGATGTAGGGTAAGGAAAAAGAGTCCTTGTAGCCGAACCACGATAAACTATCGTGTTGTGGTTTGATTGTTTCTTTCTCTACCTTTGCTTATTATATGTTGTTGTTTAGTTAGAATTGTTGATCACATATAAAGCTTTTCAAAGAACCAAAACAAGTAATGTTGTTCTTACATCTTTAAACATAAGTAAAGCTTTTCAAAGAACTAAACAAGCAAAGTTAGGATCATTACAAGTAAAGCTTTTCAAAGTATGAAACAAGTTAAGTTGGAATTGTTATTCACATGTAAAGTCTATTCAAAGAATCAAACATATTAAGTTGTGCTTATCTCTTTAACCAAACGTCAAGTTCTCAAAGGTTATTTAAGCTAAATAAGAATCGAAAAAGCGGTAAACTATTCAACCCTCCTTCTAGTTTTTCACAAACACAACTTTGAACTGGGAATATGCGAACTCCAGAATTTCTTCTAGTTGACCAAAATACATTTCTCCCTCCTTCTCACCAGGTGAACAAATTCCGCTGTTCTGAGTTGTACGTTTTATATCGCGGATGTGTACGACAAACCTCACACCGTTGACTACGCAAGAGTTGACTGAGATTGGGGTCGGTGATGGACCACAAGCCAAAGCGAATAAGTCGGGAGTACAGCTTGGGTCATCGGCTATGTAAAGTTTACGGATCTATGAAAAAAGATAAGAATAGATGGAGATGAGTAATAGTCGTTATTTATACATGGAAATACATACAATAAGTTTACCTTCGTCTCAAACTAGCTCGGAAATGCTTGTTGCATGTCGATATTAGGAAATTCGCTGAAAATGTTCATGATATTAGAATAAATCGAAAAGATAACTTGGGAAACAGAAATTTCAAAATATAAACGCATACCTCTCGAACTCGTCCATGTACTTGTCGATCTCAGGACTGTTGTGAAGTACATACCATATCACTCTCTTCATTTCTGGGAGACCTAACTTAATCAATGTCTCTTTACCAGAATTGGTACATAGTGATCGGAACACCTGGAAATCACTGGTTGGGCGAGGACGGTCCTGAGATGCAGCGGTATGATTAAATTTTGTCCCAACACCACGAAAATAACGAGAACAGAAAGTTAACGCTTCATCTGCAACATAACCCTCCGCTATTGAACCCTCCGGCTTAGCTTTATTTCGGACATAGTTTTTGTTAGAATGTATATGTAGATGTGTAAAATGAGACGGAAATGATTTTGTGAGAATGTATATAGGTAAAAAATGAGACGGGAATATATTTGTTAGGTTAAATATTGTCGACGGGACAAAAACGCGGGAAAATTCCCGCCCAATTATTGGCTATAATGTACACGCGGTTAAAATACGTGCCGACGTCATGTCGTCGGCGTCGTTAAGGCGGGAAAAAACCCCGCCCAATTATTCGCTATAATTCACAAAAGGGAAAAACCAAAGTTTTGACTCAAATTGTTGCCGACGTCATGTCGTCGGCGTCGTTAAACTAGGGGCTATTAATTATTAATCATTGGTTAATCCCACGCTAACCACAATTATTTGTGTATTTATATATCACCGACGACATGACGTCGGCACGTGTTTTGGCGGTCAAATTCCCGCCTATTTTTTCACCAGGTTTTTCAACAGTCAAACATGTTATTATTATACCGACGACATGACGTCGGTAATATTCTAGATTAAAAATTCAACGCAGCCTTGTCTGGGTCAAGCCAATTTTTTGTCGTTTAGCGTATGGTGCCAAAGACATTGTGTCGTCGGCATTGTGCTCGTCGCCTGTTCTCCTGATTCTTGTAGTGATTATATTAATGAGAAAATACAATTGACCCAATATTCATAGCCTAACACTATTGTAGATAAGCTCATAAATACAAACTTAGCCCAAAACTAAAAAACAAATTCACACGATCTGTAGACAAGCAAAATCCTAATGTCAAACAAACAGAAAACTAACAATCGATTTCAAGAAACTAATTTACTAACCAAAAACCAAATAATTTTTCAAACTCAATTTAAAAGGTCAACCGAAGTTTTTTCTTCTTTTTTCGCGGCCAAACAAAATGTGTCTCAATCGTTAGAGTCGATGAAAAAAATTGGTTTGAATTAGATAAAAAAAAATAATAATAAAATAAAATAAAATAAAATGAAAATATAAAGTGAAAGAAAGTAAATAAATAGGGATCCCACCTCATCATCGACGAGTAGCCGATGACCGGAGTACAACTATTTGTTATGTGTTGAACGTAAAGCTCCGATACCATGTATGACAAATAATATAATCGATTGCTATTGACTGATTAAATAATGAGAGAATATACATGATAAAGTATATATAGCTTAACATTTGGGCTTATTACGAATGGCATTTTTCCTAGTATGACCAATGGCTCACCATCGGTTGGATTTGACTATTTGAGTGCATTTGGCGTGTAAAATTTGATGAGCATATAATATTATAAACAATCTGAGCATATAATTTTAGTTGGCATTCAAAGTTCAAACAGTCAATATGTTTTCTTATCATTTTTACCAATTTCTAAATGTGACATGGAACACGGAAAAGTGAAAGAATTTTTCAAATTCATATACCTTGTTGGTGAAAGGAACTAGATCACCAAGAGAATTAACAGGTTTTTGTCCCAACCGTAGATACGCGGGACTTCCACGATCTCTTTCATTAATCTCATACACACAAAGCTCTTGCACTTTAGCTACAAAAACATATCACAACAAATAAGTAACGCACCCTCACTTATTTTTATCACTTCTTAAAAAACTCCAACAGATTAACGAGTTTGTTTTACTTACTAGGTCTTGAAGATTCTGATGAGTTATTATTCTGACTCTTGACAGTAAACGATCTCGGTTTAGCAGTACATACGATAAGTTTCTTAAAATGCAATGTTGGGGAAGTGTTCTTAAAAGAGAGGGGGTTAGGAACGTTGGCAATCGCGGTTGGCGATACTTTTACTAGCGGAGTGATAAGTTTAAGAGAAGCTGAAGTAGCTGCCATTGAAATATGGAGATTAGTTATTCTAAAAATGTTGATGATCCTGTGTGTGTTCTTGGAGCAAGGCGTCTAGAGTATGTTTTTGTTTGTTTGAAGGTGTGTTTAATTTGATGGTATTGAAAAAAGAATTTGTATGTATTATATGGGGTGGTGCAATGATATGGGTGGAATAAGGTGGACTAGAGGTGGCCAACGGATCCGGTTCCAGAACCGTAACCGGATAATTAACCGGAACCGAATCCGGTCAACACCGGTTCCGGCAAGATCCGGTCCCGTTCCAAAATTATCCGCATGTTCCTGTCCGGTTCCACATTTCTGATACAAGATCCGGTTCGGAACCGGATAATCCATCACCGGTTCGCGATCCGGTTCCTGGGAACCGGTTCCGAACCGGTTCCAACGTTAATATTGCTTTTTTCTGGGTTTTGTTCACAGTAGGTTCAGCAGCAGCAGCACAACGGTCATATGACCGTTTTTTACATAAATTCCAACGGGTTTGTCCCCTATTTGTCCCATTTTAAGCTCCTAAACATTCCTATAAATACCATTGATGATTTTGGTTGAATCACAACAATCAAATTAAAAAAAAAAACACTCAAAATTTACTCACAAGTCACAAACTTGATCAAAAATGTCTAGAAGAAACCAAGCTTCTCAATCTCAACCAACATCATCAAACAATCCCGCTTCTCATGCTCAAAGTTCTACAAACCAACCTTTGGAAGTTGGGATTGAACCAACAACCCGAAACCAAGATATTTGGTGTCATTTCGACTTGGTTAGGTTTTCGGATAATTCAAAAAAGGCTCGTTGTAAAGCTTGTAACACTTATATGTCTTCATCGGGGAATTCTACGTTGAAGAAGCACACGAATCACCATTGTAAAGCAACAAGAGGCGTTGGGTCATCGGATCAAAGTGTTATGGGACGAGATGGGAGTATTTTTGTATATGACGAGAGGGCGCTTCGTCAAGATTTAGCTCACTTTGTGATTCAAGAGGGTTTGCCGTTCAACCACTTCGACAACCCTCGGTTAACGAGGTTGATTCAAAAAAGGCTTCAACCACGCTACACTCATGTAAGTCGTCAAACTCTTAAACGTGATTGTATTAAATCTTGGTCAAAGGTTAAAAAGGAATTAATACTTGGTTTTGATGCTTTAAAAACTAGTGTAAACTTAACAACCGATGTTTGGTCGGCGGGTCATGGTTTGCCGGGTTCGTACTTGTGTGTTACCGCACATTGGATTGACCCCGCTACTTGGCAAATGATGAAACGTACTATTGGTTTTGAAATATTTCCAAATCCGCACACGGGTGAAAATTTAAGTATAATGTTGAGATATGTTATGAAAATGTTTAATTTAAAAGAAAAGGTTTTTTCAATAGCATTCGATAACGCTTCTAATAATACAAATGCGGTAGGATTACTAAAACTAAGATACCGACCGATTGTTGAAGGCATTTTTTATCATAGTCGATGTGTTGCACACATCATTAACTTGGTTGTGCAAAGCGGACTAGCGACCCAACAAATGTTTAATTTAAGAGAATCTTTTAGAAAAATGTTACAAGATATTTTTCAAGTTGGATCGACAAGATATTTGGATTATATAAAATTGTGTCATGAATCGAATTCCATTTTTTTATCACCAAATTGGGACGTTCCTACAAGATGGAATTCGACGTATGATATGTTTGTTAGTGCTTTACGTCAAAAAAACACGTTACAACATTTTCATGATGAACTTTGTGCTAGACAAAGGCGTGGGGAAAATATGGTACCATTTTCGGTTGAAAATTGGAGTCTTGTTCAAAAAATAACCGATTTACTCAAAGTTTTTAAAACCGCAACAACTATGTTATCGGGTGTTTATTATCCCACGAGTCATTCGGTCCTCAACCAACTTTATTTGATGTGTAGAAAATTAGGAGCATACGAATATGATGGTTCACTTTTTGCTAATATAGTTGTACCGATGAAAGAAAAGCTTAAAAAATATTTTCAAGAAATTCCACCGGTAATTACTTGTGCCGCCGCAATAAACCCATGTTATAACGTTAGCGGGGTGGAATATCTTATCAAAAGGATTGGTGAAGACTTGGATTTGGACCAAATAGACCCTTTTTATGTAATTAATGCACAAGAATCGTTTAAAAATAATTTCAAACGTTTATATGATGTTTATTTTGAGAAATATGGTGCAACAAATGTGGGAACGAGTTCGGTGCCAAGTATGTGGAATTCGTCTTCATCCGTGGATCCGGATTTGGACTTATTTTCAAGTTTAAGACAAGAAAGTGGTAAACGGGCTAGGAGTGACAATTTAACGAGCAACGAATATGGGAGATATACGGGAACCGATTGGTTAAACACTATCACATCCGAAGAGTTCAAGAAATTTGATGTTTTGAATTGGTGGAAACAAAGGGAATCTCAATTTCCCGTTCTAGCCGCAATGGCCCGGGATTTACTAAGCGTACAAGCTTCAACCGTTGCTTCGGAATCCGCTTTTTCTACTAGTGGAAGGGTATTGTCGGTAAGAAGAACAAAACTCACACCTTTATCTTTGGAGATGTGTATTTGCTTGAAGGATTATTTGGATGGGAATGAACGTATACAAGACGTTTCAATACTTGAAGAACCGATGGACTACGAAAAACAATTACAAGAGGTCGAGGTGCAAGAAGGTTATGTAATCAATCTTACCGAAGAAGAAATTGCTTACGATGAAGCTACAAGCGCCGCAAGGGCCGCCGTTCAAGTTGAAATTCAAGATGAAGATGAAACCGAAGAATAATAAATAGTCGAAATGTATTAAATTTGTGTTTCAAGTACTTTAAGTGTGACGTCTATTAGTTTTTTTAATAAAAGTCGAAGTTTATTAAGTTTATTGTGTGGGAAACGCGAACGAAAAAAAAAAACCCGGAATCGAAAAAGTTAGCATGCCCACTGTTAAGAAAATGACCACCGGTTCTTTGGAACCGGTCCGACCGGTTCTTGGGACCGAACCGGATTGGATCCGATCCGGAACCGGGTATACTTGTTCCGGTTTTGGGACCCCGGATCCGAATGGAACCGGATCGGATTGGAACCGGATCCGGTCCATTGACTTTGACGACCGAACCGGTCCGGATTAGAACCGGTCCGGTTTTTTTTGGAACCGGCAAATGGCCACCTCTGAGGTGGACGGTGGCTGAAAAAAATTAAAAATATGGTCCGGGAGTACGTATGTATTGTGGAAGTCAAAGTTTGACTTTACTTACCGTGTGGCGTGTACACATGTATGGGCGTATGGCCCTGCACACGTGCGTGTTGACCATCTTGTTCAACCAGCCAGTTTGTTGTTATTGGGTTGCTTGGGCTTGTCCAACAATCCTTTGTAGTGAATTTTGGTAAGTCCAAATTTGTGTTGTTTCCTAGACAAGGGAGGTTTTATCAAGGGTTTGTCTTATTTAATCCTCTCTTGGTCTTTTTTCTTGTAAATATTTTTATTTTATTTTATTTGTTTTATCTTTCTAAAAAATAAATAAAAAATAATGATTTGCAGATTTCTTTCGTCCAACCAAACAATTTTATTATAAATTGCTACTATAAAAGCTTATTATTTTTATTTTTTGCATCTAGAAAACTTTTTCATCAGCTGATAATGCCTTCAATCGTGTTATCATTTGATCAAGTAGGCTTCAGCTTCTAGGCCTTATAATTGTTATGTGTACATTGTTTTCCGCTATCGTAACCTCAAGAAGAAACACTTGTGTAGTAGTGTGGTTTTAGAAGGTTCAACGGTTCAAGTTTAATCTAGTTTTTCAATTATCGATCATAGTTTGGTTGCTTAATCATCGGTCTTTGTCGGATACCAATCTTATGGTTGAATGGGTTGATGTGTGCTTATTCACACATCCTTTTTAGGCCTTAAGTCAGATTAAATATATCAATTACTAACCAAATATGCCAAGAGAATGTGTATTTTTGTATTTGTGTATGTGCAGGTACGGATATGTGAAAAATGGATAAAAACAAAGCAAAAACCGACAAAAACGAGCACGAGAATGGAAAAAGGTCATTTAAAGCCGAAGCCGAAGAAGAAGTTTATCCAAGAAAAGCCCAAAATGACAAAAGTAATCCTTAGAGATTCAGAGAATAACAAAAGAGACTCTTAGTTGAAGTATGAAGACCTTTACAATAATGGCCCTCTAAGTTTCAGCAAGTTGTCAACTTTGGTCCTTTGATGAAATTTGGAAGAAAAGTCAACCCAGTTCCTCCAAATTACAAGATCGTTACGTGTAGTATTTAGTTGCATTTGTAGCGTTTTAATATGTTTTAAGTAGTTTCTCATGTTTTGTAAAGGTCTAGGGGCTAAATATGCAACAAACTCAAAGTTAAGAGAAGCCCTAGCCCCTAGACTATAAATACCCCCTAAACACCAACATTGAAAGGTGGTTGTTGAGGGTTGGTCCTCTTAGTACAGGAGCAGTGTAATAAATTAATGTTAAGTTTTATTTACTTTCTCTTTCTAAAATTTTATTATTTTTAGTTGTTAAAATATTGTTTTTATTGGTGGGAATTAAAGTTTATGGTTAAACTAGTTTGTTTAGTGTTAAATTTGTTGGTTAAACATTTGTTCTATGCGTTAAATTTGATCAAAATATCGTTTAGGTCTCCGTTCTATCGAGTAAGTAGTTGGTTTTATCGAGTTTCAAATCTGAAATATTGAGTATCTACATTTTTATCGCGTAACTAGCTATTAGATCTTTTTATATTGTCGAGTATGTGATTTTTTTTAATTTATCAAGTTAGGGACCATTTTGCAAATAAAGTATAGAGAGAGCCAGTGACGTCATCGAGTTAGATCTTTTCGTTTTTTATTTTTAATATGTCAAGTTAAGTGTTTTTTATTTTATTTTATTTTATTTTTTATTTTATTATTATTTTTTTTTTAATGTTATCGAGTTACCATTTTTTATATTATCGAGTTTCCATTTTTCATTTCATCGAGCAAAGTCTTTTGATTATTTTATCGAGTTAGTCCTTTTACATCTTTTATTATCGAGTAAGTCCTTAGTGTCAAGTAAAGTTTAATTAATTATTGTCGAGTAAGGCTTTTAATAGTTTATCGAGTATTGTTTTAACTTTTATCGAGTATGAGTTTTTTTTTTTTATTTATCGATTAAGGTCTTTTGTTTATCGAGTAGCATTCTTATGGCGAATTAGTCAAGATTATCGAGTTAGATAATCTATACCTCATCGTTTATCGAGTAAAGTCTCTTTAGCTTTATGCTTAGGCGAAACTCTGCCGAATTTTTATCTAGTTTGTTTCTTTTATCGAGTCTTTTTATTTTATCAAGTAAGTAAAGTTTATATGATTTTCGAGTAGTTTTTTTAGTGTTTGCTTAGTGGCACGAGTTTGTGAGTTAAGTGTTGACATAAATGAGAATTGTGATTAATAATCGTTATGATTATTTAGACTTGTGATTTTATTATTCGAGGGTCAAAAGCCGAAGAGGAATCAAATCACACGTTTAGTAATTATTATCTTTTCAAAGGATTATTTGCGAAACAAACTAACGTTGTGAACAAATAATCTTTTGAAAATAATTCGTCATCGATCCTTGACTCACACTTGATGAACTTATTCACGTCACTTAGCAAACATATTGTTTTTAAAGTCTTTTCCTGTCTTAGTTTTCTTTTTTGTTTTAAATCTCTTATTGTTTTGTTATTTTATTCGTTTGCTTGCTTTATTGTTTTTAACTGCTATTTCATTTCCTTTAGAGTAAAAACTCCAAAAATTTTCAATTATATTTTCTCATTCACTTCACAATCACGCGACTCAAACCGACTCAATCGTCGTCTTACCTTCGTTGGGACATAACGACCTGGGGAACATACTTTCACGAGCATTTCTTCGGTTAAAGTCTATACACGCAAAACGATCGAATAAAAAAAATGGTTCCGTTGCCAGGGAAGGTTTGAAACGAGAGCGTCGTACTTATATTGTTTGTTGGTGATTTGAAGACCCTTTTCCCGAGAAGTTATCGTTTTTTGTAAATATTCTTAAAAATTTTAAAAAACCAAAAAAAAAAAAAAAAATTATTAAAAGTATATAAAAACCAAAAAGATTGTAATTTTAAGTTTCTTTAAAATATAAAATCCAAAAATATTTTTCTTTTTCATATTTTATTTTCACTTTTATTTTTATGATACGAAAAATTAAAAAAATAATCTTCTTATCCTCTTATCATTTGATTCTTCTTCTCTAATCCTCTAAACCGATAATTCTTATGGATCTGGTTTGTTTTAAATGTGGAGAACCGTTCTTTGAAGGTTCATGTGTTTGGTGTAAGTGCGAACAATGTGGTTCAAAGATCAATCCTTCAAGACATTCCCGATTACTATCCAACACCTCCGCCACCTTCGTTTACGTGCTTTAATTGTGGAAATCCATCCAACGAAGGATTACCGTGTGGGCAACGTTTTTGTAATCAATGTGGATACATCAATTGTATATGTTACGCCCCGAGTGCTGAAACGTCTTACGCTTGTGATTCGAGTTTTGATAATTATCCTCAAAACGATTTCAATCATCTATTTCAAAACTCTTATGAGCAAGTACCATATTACAATGATAATTCATCAAATTTTAAAATTTGGGGGGGATTGTTTGAAAAATTTTATGAGCCGAATTCATATTACGATTCTCGTGGTTTTAACCAACCCCCAAAAATTCCCGACAAGATTCAAGTTCCGGAGGAATTTATTGCTGAAATGAAATCCGTTATCGAAATGTTACGAGAGTGGGTGGCTAATCGTGAAACTCATACTCCCGAGCCTCGTGAAAAGTCTATTGCAGAGTTACTTGCTGAAGAGAGAGCGTCTAATCCTTTTAAGAATTTTATTTACTATGATCCGACGATGATGATGAGAAAATTACGATCGTTCTTAATCCTCACAAACATTCCGTTGTTTCTTCCGTAGAACCCGAGGACTCTCTAAAAATGGGGAACGAGCATCTAAACACTATTCCGGCAACGGAATAGGACGAATTCAATAAGTCTATTGTTGAGAACCTCGTCCCAATCCCAAGTGAGTCCGGGGAAATTTCTAACAGTGATTGTGAATTTATTGAAAATAAGCCGTCAGATCCTTTGGAGCCCGAGCTCAAGGATTCTTTACCCAATTTTGAGAAATATGTTTTTGATATGGCTGAAGAATGTGAGTTATCTCTGATTGATAATCCGAATGATCGTGTTGAGATGTTCTTCGATTCTGACGATGATGATTCTTTATCTTATGGAGACATTGAATATGTGGACGAATTACCTTATGAGCTCGTCAGCTTAGAAGAAGAGAATGATGAAGAAGTTGACACTGAAATCCAAGATGAAGCTCTTCGTGAAAAATTATTAAACATCAATCTTCTCATTTCTAAGATCGAAGCATTGAAAGTTCATCTGATTTCTTCTCCTATCCCCGTTACGGATAGTGATTTCTTACCCGAGCTTGAAATTTTTCGTTTGAAGAGACGAGTAGTGGCAGTCCCACTATTCATGCTGATATCTCTCTTCTGGATTATGAGCGTTTTGACTTTGAGATCGACTCTTTACTTATTTCCGATAATCCGTCACGTTACCCTCTTTTAGAGGATGTCGATGTATTTCTTGCTGTGGAGGACTCGATACCACCGGGTATTGAGAATAACAATAATGACATTCAAAGAAATATTCTTTCCGATTTACCATCTTCTCGTCCACCCGCGAAACCACCGGATGTAGATTTTGAATCAGATACGAATAAAGAAATTTTTGGAGTGGTGGACGAGATTTCTGAACATGATGTTCCTGTGCTTAATATTTTACCCACCCAACCCACCCGTGATTCTGAACTTGACTTTGCTTTTATCATCCGGGTGTTTGAACCATTCTTTACTTATCCCATCATTTCTTCACTTTTCCACTCCACCGTGAGTGAGGATACCGTCTTTGACCCCGGCATCTCCGTTTTTCTTTCCGGGTGTCTGTTCCATCTGCTCTCCCCAAGGATGAATTAATTCGGGGATCGAGTCAAGCTCATGTGACTCAGTAATCAGAAACAAGCGCTTCGTGGGAGGCACCCCATGCTTATCCATTTCATTTTCTTTATTTTCTATTTCTTAAGTAACGTGACGTGAGAGGGGCGACCCTTTCCAAACTCGTGTTTTCTTGGTTGTTTGTGAATGTTCAGGAATTTCCCCGAAGTTTGAGGACTCTCGTGCTCGTACTTTGTCATTCTCTCCACTCGAGTCTCATTCTTCGCTGCTCTTTCGGAAATTCACCATATCCAAAATCTTATCGACTAACGTTTATCTCTTGGCATACTTAATAAACGGCCTTAAATATTACGTAAGACTACCCGTACCCTTAAAACATTGAGGACAATGTTTCACTTTAGTCTGGGGGGTGAATCTTCGATTCGATTTGACCTGTTACCTTCGTCTGAGCTGTTAACTTACACAACTCCGTTTTTCCACCAAAATTTTAAATATTTGTCACCTTTTTATAAAAAAAAATGATGATATATGACGTAATAGTTAAGTTTTGACACCTCGTTTTGACTTTCCTACCGGCGAGAGTAGAAATAAATGTTTTGACTTGACCGGGCGTGTTGAGCCCTAGCTCGTCTCCCTTAACCAATATAATCAAAAGATTATAGCTAAGCCTCCGCGGATCTCATTACTTAGAATTTTAAATTTGCGGAGATCAAGGAATGATAGAGTTAATTTAGAAGTTTCGTGCTAAACGTGGAGTAGTTGGATCTCTTTAGAGCCCACGAAAGGTACTTGTGGCCTCCTTGTTCCCACAAGATTGCACACCAATAAAAATAGATCTGTAGGATTAATTAAGTGTATGGGGTTTGGACAATACTTAGTTTTTTCTCGTTCCCAACAAAATCTCTGCATATGGGGGTTTGGTACACATAGGGGTACTGCCAGTGTTAATAAAGGCCGTAGGACTAGGGGTTTGGCATAAGATTATGAATATCAATAATAATAATCCAAAGCCAAAAATAAGGCAGAGGAATCCAAAGCTATAAAAAGCAGCGGATATAAATCCAAAGTCATAATAAAGCTCTTACATCTTGCCCGCTCTTAAACCGTTGTTGTAAAATAAATAAAGGACTAAGGACCAAATATTATTAAAGTGCTTATAATTATGCAAAAATGCCAAGCTTCGACTCCGGGGGTTTCCCTAATAAAAAGCTTCCGTCTCGGGTATCAAACATGGGATGTTTAGGCTGTAAATAAAAAGGGGCCCCCCACAAATCGTGTTAAATCAGAGACCTTCATGTGGACCCGACTTTTGTATGCAGGGGTTTTCGAGGGAAAGTTTGGAAACTACTTAGCGTTCAAATTTTGTGCTCTTATCGGACTAAAAAATATCAAAACGAGAAAATATGAAGCAATTCATTTCTCACAAAATTAAAATCTTGAGATACCAAACTTGGGACCTGGGAACAAGCGGTAATTACACAAGTAACTTTTGTGGGTAGTGTTAGCATCTAACTTGTGGATAAACAATTATTTCAATTTTACGCTTAGTTTGGGGGCTTGTGAAAAATCAAGGATGACGATTTTTATCCGTATGGTCTGTTGTCTGTGAGAAGTGTTTCTACTCGTAAACCCTGAAAATTATCAACATATAAGAATTGATAATGAAAGTCAAAGCAAACCGTCATATATATAAAAATTAAAAATACAAAAAGATTAGTAGTTGTTGTTATTCATGAAAATCAGAAAATGGAGTGTTTTTGGGAATAAATGATTTTGAGATCTCTTTTAAACATCATTGCTACTTTACAACGTCGGTAAAGGGAGGTTTTGAAATTATTTATCTCTTAAGCGTGAGGTGATGACATTGCGTGAGGGCACGACAATACCTTCGTCTGGGGGAGTTTTGATGTGTGCTTATTCACATATCCTTTTTAGGCCTTAAATCAGACCAAATATACCAAATACTAACCAAATATGCCAATAGAATGTGTATTTTTGTATTTGTGTATGTGCAGGTACGGATATGTGAATAAACAATTGCCTAATACATTTTATGATCAAAGGAAGGTTTATTTAATAAATACAAATGATATAAAATGGTATAAACACCATGTTTCAAGTGATTTAATCCTTCCTCATCCTACCTCATCCAAAGTGCAAGAGAAGAATACTCCTTCAACCTCAAGTTTAAGAAGTATTGTAGATTTGTGAATATAGTTTTGTAGTTGTATATATTATTTGTAAAGAGTAGATTTAGGTGTGATAGTTGTGAATAGAAGTTGTGAAGTAGGAGTAGTGTTGTGAAGAAGAAGTAGTGGTGTGAAGATTTAGAGCTAAGTAGTGAAGAAGTTGTGTAGTGAAGAAGTTGTGAAGAAGTAGTGAAGAAGTTGTGGTGTGTTGTGAGATTGGTTCTAGCTACAATTAGAATCCGACATTTAGCTTAGTGTCGTTAATTGGTGTAAACAAAAGTTGTGTAAGGTTTTCTCCGCCATAAGGGAGCTTGTTGACATAGTGAAGAAAACTCTCGAGTAGGTGACTCGGGGAGTGGATTAGGGCAATGAAGGTGTCCTTGTAGCCGAACCACTATAAATCCTTTGTCTCGCGGTTAGATCTTTCCAACTCTAACTTATTACTTAGCTTACTTACTTACATCTCGTATATAGCTATAATTGTCTATATTATGCATGTGTTGATTTTACATACTTAGCTTACATTGTTATTATTTTTCATACCTCGATATAGTTGTTCATATTGTTCAAGACTTGAGTTCACATAAGATCGAATCAAAGTTTTAAGAGTAAACAAGACTTTAAACTAAACTAAGTTTTCATTAATAAAAAGGGACGTAAAAATACTTGTCGATATTGTTATTGTTTACTTGCATAGATATAAGTTCTTATAATTCATACTCATCCATATTGTTATTATTTATTTGCGTAGATATAAGTACTTATAAGTATACAAGTATTGATCTCACATAAATTAGAAATGAAGTTTTGTTTTAAACAACTAAGTTTTTAAAAACAAAGTTTTCATAACAAACCTAAAAGGACACACATATAATACATCATACAGTTGTTTTTATCCTTAACTCTAATCAAAGGTTTTTCAAACAAATAATTGAATAAACTCGAATCAATTGAAACCAAGTTTTTGTATAAATTAAAAAGACGTAAAACTATTCAACCCCCCTTCTAGTTTTTCACACATTTGTTCTATGCGTTAAATTTGATCAAAATAGCATTTAGGTCTCGGTTCTATCGAGTAAGTAGTTGGTTTTATCGAGTTTCAAATCTGAAATATTGAGTATCTATATTTTTTTTCGGGTAACTAGCTATTAGATCTTTTTATATTGTCGAGTATGTGATTTTTTTTTTTTTTTAATTTATCAAGTTAGGGACCATTTTGCAAATAAAGTATAGAGAAAGCCAGTGACGTCATCGAGTTAGATCTTTTCGTTTTTTTTTTATTTTTATTTTGTCGAGTTAAGGTTTTTTTTTTTTTTTTTTTTTTTTTTTTTTTTTTTTTTTAATATTATCGAGTTACCATTTTTTATATTATCGAGTTTCCATTTTTCATTTCATCGAGCAAAGTGTTTTGATTATTTTATCGAGTTAGTCCTTTTACATCTTTTATTATTGAGTAAGTCCTTAGTGTCAAGTAAAGTTTAATTAATTATTGTCGAGTAAGGTTTTTAATAGTTTATCGAGTATTGTTTTAACTTTTATCGAGTTTTTTTTTTTTTTTTTTTTTTTTTTTTTTAATCGAGTAAGGCCTTTTGTTTATCGAGTAGAATTCTTATGGCGAGTTAGCCAAGATTATCGAGTTAGATAATCTATACCTCATCGTTTATCGAGTGAGGTCTCTTTAGCTTTATGTTTAGGCGAAACTCTGCCGAATTTTTATCTAGTTTGTTTCTTTTATCGAGTCTTTTTATTCTATCAAGTAAGTAAAGTTAATATGATTTTTCGAGTAGTTTTTTTAGTGTTTGCTTAGTGGCACGAATTTGTGAGTTAAGTGTGGACATAAAAGAGAATTGTGATTAATAATCGTTATGATTATTTAGACTTGTGATTTTATTATTCGAGGGTCAAAAGCTGAAGAGCAATCAAATCACACGTTTAGTAATTATTATCTTTTCAAAGGATTATTTGCGAAACAAACTAACTTTGTGAACAAATAATCTTTTGTAAAGAAAATAATTCGTCATCGATCCTTGACTTATACTTGATGAACTTATTCACGTCACTTAGCAAACATATTGTTTTTGAAGTCTTTTCCTGTCTTAGTTTTCTTTCTTGTTTTAAATCTCTTATTGTTTTGTTATTTTATGCGTTTGCTTGCTTTATTGTTTTAACTACTATTTCATTTCCTTTAGAGTAAAAACTCCAAAAATTTTCAATTATATATTCACAATCACGCGACTCAAGCCGACTCAATCGCCGTCTTACCTTCGTTGGGACATAACGACCCAGGGAACATACTTTCGAGAGCATTTCTTCTGTTAAAATCTATACACGCAAAACGATCAAATCATGGGTCACAGTCTAATGGTCCAGTATTAAAAACATCTCAATGGGCCGATACTTGACAGTCAAACCTGGCCTTTCCAAATGATTTTTCTGTTGATTTGAATATTTGATTAGATTTTTTTTAATCTTTTATATAATATGAGAACTCAGTTTTGGCCAAATCGAAAGATTCAATTAACTAATGAGAGGGCTCCATTTTGAATCCGAGCCCTCTCATTGATCAATTGAATTTCTAATTGAGAAAAAATAGGGTAGTTACAAGTGAATTTTCGTGTTTCAATGAAAAACACATGTGTCAAAAATGTAAAAGAAAAAACTTTAAAAAAGGCAGATGGACTGGTTAGCAAAATCAGAAAGAAAGCCCATATTCTCTGATAACCTACCTATACTGCTCCTAATTCTCATTTTTTAACCAAAAACTAATCTAAAAAAGAATAGACACGTGCGTGCACGGGGATCTAAACCTATGTTAGTACAATATTTACTTTCAACAATTATATATCCAACAAAATTTGAGCAAAAGGTTAATCTAACAAAAATTAAACCAAAAGCCCCGCGCGGTCGTAGGGATCTAACACTAGTACATATCTGTGATTATATACTCGCTGTTATTAATTTTTTAATGGAAAATAAATCCTATTAGTGGTTGCGGTTTTTAAAATTAGTTATTTAAATGATAAATGCTTAGTTAATAATAGCGAATAGCGATAGGACCATGACCGCAGGACGCTTTCTAGAACTTGTTATTAGTCAACTTTCAAAGGAGCTTACTCGTGTAATTTTCTTCTAACTTGTAGTTATATGCTCTGTTAAAAAAATATACCGTATATAAGTAACTATTATCCAGAATTAATATACGGAGTCAAGAAGTACATATATTATCTTTTACTGCAACACTTACATGTGATTGAGATTTTTATTGACTAACAAATTAAAGAAACATATGCAATTGTGTAAAGACGTATAGAAAGTATGATTTTGAGTCCAAACTTGAGGTTGATTGTACCTGTATTGTAGAAATGAAGAAACATGATATATAGCGATTAGGGCCAACTATGCTGGATAAAGTAATTAGCACACTCTATAAGACCGAAATTTGTATATTAGTCTGATCATAATTGGTTACACACGAAACTTGACTAAAAGGAAATGACCATTTGAAATAAAGTTCAGTTAGGTATGATGATAAAAGACCAAGGATCAAATGAGAAGAAAACTTAAAATGAGAAGGATGAGAAATAATTATAACTACATATTTGAGATGCATCGACTTGAATTAGATGCATCCCTAGTCTTTTAGATGCACCATAATATATTTTCTAGAAAAAATTAGACGCATATACATATATTAGATGCATTTCATCAAGTTAGACGAATCCTATACATTTTTCGTCCTCTGCGGGTCAAATTTGTTGTTAGTACTACTTTGCATCGTTTTCACTTTAAAATCACTTTCGAGACTAGTTGGGATGCATCTAAATGAATATAGATGCATCTAAATCAAGTCAATGCATCTCAAATGTGTGGTTATAATTATTTCTCATTCTTCTCATTTTAAGTTTTCTTCTCACTAGATCCTTACCCGATGATAAAAATGGTTAAGCATCAAGATTCTAGCATGTATAATTCTTTTCTAATCAAGTAACAGTTATTATAAGACACAAGGTATTCGGGGTTTACTTAAAAGATAGAATTGCTCAGAACTAAGAAGAAATGTTCATCTACATGTTATTCATATTCTTTCTCTTAATTCACATCGGTTATAAGTCTAATTGTTAAATTTATTAACACAACTTAGCAAACTTATGAACCTTCAGGGTTATAAATGTAAAATGTTTATAACTAGATTGCTAACGTTTCATATTTTAGTTGTGTTTGTGTTGTTGTATAAGTGCAGGGTGCTAAGTGGAAATGTGGGCTATATAAGCATCTCATTCCTGCTAGGGTTTCATAATCTTACACACACAAGTTTAGCCATCGTCAAGTTTTCTCTTTCACTCTCAATATTGTTGGTTTCTTGTTCATCTGGTTTAGTATAGTTTAAGATCATCTTGATCTTGGTATTGTTTTTGGGTTAGATTGATTGTATAGGTTATAGGTTTGGGTTTAGAGTGTGAGTTGTTGTAGGCAGAACCTATTAGAGGGACTGTCATTTTCTTCTTTGTATTGTAAGGTTTGCACCTGTGTATGGGACAAGTCAACTGTGTATATTGTTATAACAAAAGTTAATGATCACTAAGGGGTTGTTGGTTGGGTGATTAATAGTGTTGTTAGATATTTTGATATCATTTTAACATGGTATCAGAGCTCTCGGTTCTAATTAATCAAATTCTTGGTGGATCTTAATTAGGGTTTGGTTCGTTCTTTGATTGGGTTCTTGAATCTATTGATTCTTGAGTCAATCGTTTTCTGGTGATCTCAATTGCAAATTTTAGTGTTTTTTCTTGAATCTTTAGAATTTGGGGTTTTTTGTTTTTGGTGCAATTAAGAGGTTTTGGTTGTTGTTTGGTGAAAGATTGACGGTTAATTGGTGGTTTCTTGATTAATTTCTTTGAAACCCTAATTTGGCATTTGGGGGTTTCTGAAGATCTTGTGGTTTGTGGTTTCTGGGTTCATTCTTTGTCACAATATTTCTAGACTAATTGAATCTAGATATATTGTGATTGTCTTCCGCTGCTTGTTGGTATTGCACTGTAAGTGTTATCTTTCTCCTTTAGGGTTAACTAGTCTTTAGTCTAGTGGGCATAAACGGATTGGCTAACTTCTTGATCTGCCACCTTGAGTGGTGTGAATAACTGCTCTGGCCAATCACAATCTGCTGACTGGGGCTAAGTTAGTCCTGGGTGCGTGTTTTAGTTTCTTGAGTTTTATTTTCTGTTTTAGGTCGCAGGAGTTTAGGATTTTGTTAGTTTTTGAAGTTGAGATTTGTTGGTTTATTGATAGTTTGTTGGTTTATTTGATTATGTTTGACTGTTTAGTTGGTTCTTGGTTTATTAATTGTTGGTTTATTGATAGGTTGTTGGTTTATTTGTTTTTGTTTGTGTGCCTTGTTGATTCTTGGTTTATTTGTTGTTGCTTATTTGTTTATTTTATATCTGTCATCATGCTATTACGATCAATAGTTTAGATCAGAGTAATCCTTTGCATTTGCATCCTAGTGACTCTAATTGTGCTTCTATTATATCTGTTAAATTCTCTGGGGTTGAGAATTATAGAATCTCGGCTAGTGCTATGAAATTAGATATGCAAATTAAGAATAAGATGGGATTTCTTGATGGTTCTTGCCTTAGATCTGCCTATGCTGCTAGTCCTCTTTTAGAGGCTCAGTAGGATAGGTATATGTGGAAAACTAGAAGGTGGGGGGGGGGGGGGGGGGGGTTGAATTGTTTTATGTCCTTTTTATATTTATAAAAACTTTGTTTCAAAAACTTTGATTCGAATTTATGTGAAATCAACGCTTGCACACTATGAACAATTATGAATAAGTATAAAAGTAATAGCAATATAAGAAAGTAATAAATAAGAGATGGAAAGATCGAACCGAGACACGAAGGGTTTATAGTGGTTTGGTAACGAAGCTCCTCTTCCGCCTACTCCGCTCCCCGAGCACCCAACTCGAGAGTTTTCTTTACTATGTCAACAAGCTCCCTTATGGCGGAGAAAACCTTACACACCTTTGCGTACACCAATTTACGACACTAAGCAAAATGTCGAGTTCTAATCCTAGCAAGAACCAATCTCACGACTTTAAGCACTACACGACTTCGTCACAACTTCTACACACCACAACTACTTCACAACTCCTTACAACTTCTGCACCACTTCTTCACACCATAACTTCTTCCTCTTCTTCACAGCTTCACACCACTACTAACACACTAATGACCTTACTATTTCTTCACACCACTACTTCGTCACAACTTAACTCTACCTCTTCACACCACTATTTCTTCTTCACTACTCTACCCCCTAACCCACCAATCTAATCTACTTACTTATATTCACACCTATCTAACTAATATACACACCTTTACACAAATGAATGATTTACAAATTATAATACACAACCAACTTAGGTAGTAAGGACACATTAAGTTGCAATACTTCTAGTCTTAATGAATAAAGTATTCTTCTCTTACACTTAAATGGTTGAAGCTTGGATCACTTGGAAACAAGCTTATGATTAAATGATCAAAGGATTTAGAAGGATGTTTAAGATAGATTTGGACAGAAAGTTTTGAGTGCAAAAGGTGAGGAAAAATGCCAAGAATTGCGCAGTATTTAAAGGCAAAAGTTGAGGGTTGAGGAACGGGGCCGGTCCCCTTAAATAGTTGCCGACCCCCTTAAAGTTTGAGGGGGCTGCCCTACTGTAACGGCTCTCAGTTTTGTCTTTTTATGGGGAAGGTTTTCTGAAACAATTTTACTATTTTAGGTTGAAAATTTGAATTCAAATATTTATTATGAATTAAACATTTTCCTTTATTTACCAAAAATGATTTTATAAAAGATACACAATATTTGTAACATTTTATAAAAAATCTAGTGATTAAATAAATGTTCATTTGATAATAAAATGCATTAAATATTTGTTTGTTCATACCTTAAGTGATTAAGTTGTTAAAATGAATATTTACAACTAAATACTTGTTTAAGCAATAAGTTTACGTTTAATGATTTTACATCTTGTGATTATCAAAACGTAAATATATCGGAAAATATTAATAACGTTTTTAGGCATTATTTATATCAACAATCTCTCTCTTTTTGATGATTACAAAATCTAAAATCATTAAATCAAAATTTATTTTTAGACAAATATTTAGTTACTTTATATTCACTTCTCCCCCTTATTGTAGAATCAAAAAGGTTTTTCTGATAGCTCCCCCTTGATGGGTGCTCCCCCTCATTCGAGAGCACCAAGGAATCGAGCTATAGTAATTGTTATTACAAAAACGGCTTAAAAGCACAAGACATATATGCATCTAACAAATATAGCAAAAATAATTTAGAACAAACAAAGACAACATGATTTATTTAAGCATTCAAAATGATTATGTGAAACGCATCATCATTACAACAAACAATATGCTTGAATCATATTGATTGCAAAAAAAAAAAAAAAAAAAAAAAAAAAAAAAAAAAAAAAAAACCTAAATTGCCAAAGAAAGCTATTGGACTTGCTTGCGACACAAAAGGTTGGATGATTTTATTTGAGAGTGGGAAACATGGGCATGTAAAATGTTTAAATGTTTTAAGGTAAGGAGTATGGAGCGGTAGGTGCAAATCTAGGTTGAGTGTGTTGGACTAATGGATGTGGAAGAGGTCGAGTGAGAAGATATTCTATCCAAGCGATGTCTTCACTCAAGAAAAGGATTTGTTTTTGAAGAAAGATGCAACAAGGACAATAGTAGGTATGATTTTCAACTTGATTAAAGTTGAGAGAATGAGGTAGGCAATTTGAGTAAGGTGATGAAGGAGGATTGTCCACGTTGCGTTGTGCGAGGTGCTTAGCAAGAAGATCACTAAGATCATGCAGTTGTCCAAGTTCTTTACGGAACCTTAAGGTTTCCGAAGAAGGTGATCGGGGAGGATTTTGATTGTTATTATGGGTGGTTGTGTTGACATGTAGTATATAGTTATAGTTTTTCTCAACAGATTTGCTAAGAAATAAGCAAAACCCGAGGTCGTAGTCCGTGTGAAGGTGTGAATGGAATTTCGAATTCTCGGTTCGTGAAAAGTGTCGTGAAAGTGGAGCAAAAGTGATTTCAATGAGATTTAAACTAATGAATATGAAAACGAAGCATAATTAATCACTTAAGCACATAATTCAAATAAGGCAACCTAAAACGTAATGTAGAATCAAAAACCGTAAGCTTAAACGTAAACGCGCGAAATAAAAAGTGAAATTTAAGCTATACTAATCCTACGGGCTTGAAAATAATTTTCCTAAGTTAAAAATGATAAAAGAAAATTTTGAGAAAAAAAGATATTTTTTTGCCTTTTTATTTAATTTTTATGAATTAAAAACTAATTTAACTAATTAAAAATTAAAAGAAAATAGAAATTAAGTGAGAAAAATATAAAAATAAATTTGAAAATTCTAAAATAAATAAAAACTAGTTTTAAAACTGAAAATATTTTTTTTTTTGGCTTTTTGTGTAATTTTATGAATTAAAAACTATTTAAACTAATTAAAATTCAAATAAAAGTGAGATTAAATGAGAAAAATGCAAAATTAATTTTTAAAAATCTAAAATCATTGAAAACTAATTTCTAAAATATTTTTGGATTTTTAGGCTTTTTCTGAATTTTTTTTGAATTTTTGGTATTTAAAAAGTATTAAAAATTAAATAAAAACAAAAATTTAATAATAAAAATAGCAAACAAATTCAGAAAAATCTGAAAAATTCAGGAAAATTCTAAAATATTATTCTAAATCTAAGAAAAATTTAAAAAGTTAAAAATAAGCTAAGGAAATGTTGATTACTTTGAAACTGCTTATTAGGAAGTGCTTATTGATAAGCAGTTTTGACCAAATGATACCAAACTTTGACCAAAGGTCTTTTTGACTCAAATATGCTTAAATGTAATGAGCTGAGACAAGTAGAAGCATAGAAACAAGAATAAAGGCAGTTTAATAAGCACTAAGTGATTAAGCAATAAGCAAACAGAATCAGCTTAAAAGCTTAATACTAAACCTATAGCTAAAACTCCTGTAACTAAGAATACTTCAACTGAAAATAGCCAAACAATATCAAAGGAAAAGCTAGAAAGCAAAGGCACAGGTTGTGCTTATGGACAGAAAAGTTTCTAGAAGACCCGAACTTGCAGCTTAACTATATGCTACCTAATAAGCTGGAAACTAAGACTAAGGGGGGCAAAGCCTATCCTACACTACTGGGAACTTAGAGAACCAAAAAGCTTTAAATTCAAAACCAAATTAGACCCTTAAAACTACCCTAGTTCAGCTGCTGTTGAACCTGCAGGCTGCAGGTCTTTTAACTTTTTATGCAACCTAAGCTTTGACTAAGTTAGATTTTCAACTGATTAGAACTCACCCTAAATGCAAAATTAAGTTATTTAAACACTAAAATTAGTTGGCTAAACACAGAATGAAACAATTCAAACTATGGCATGATCAGATTTAAAGTTAAGCAAGCAGGAATCAATTTATAGGCTAATTTTGACTTTTAATGTTAAACTTACTAATATTATGACTAAAGTGACTTATTCTAACCTAATGCTAACTAGTATTGCAAATAACAAGTCAAATAAACAACAAGGACACAGAAATAACACCTAAACCAAACACCCCTATAACTGCTACCTTACACTATTTTTTTTGATTTTTGGCTTTCGCATACTAAATTACTGATCAAACTAGTTCTATTATCTATATCTAAGGCTAAGTAAACAACAAAATCCAACAATAAACAACAAGAACACAGATTTTCAGGGTTGAAGAATTTAGACAGTAGAAACTATGAATCACACTAGAGCATATAATAAACACCAAATAAGCATTAATTAATCTCTTTATAAGCTAAGCTAAGCTAGAATAAGTAACTACCACAATGACTAAGCTACTAAATGAAAATATGTGAAAGCTAAAAGAAAACTTACTTGTTATATGGCTAAATAGGATAAGGAACTGCGGCTATGGCAATTCGAGATAACACTCACCAAAAAGCTATGGATTAGCTTCAGTGAGATTATCAGAAGGAGAAAAAG
Source organism: Artemisia argyi (assembly GCA_030686995.1). Classification (NCBI taxonomy): domain Eukaryota; kingdom Viridiplantae; phylum Streptophyta; class Magnoliopsida; order Asterales; family Asteraceae; genus Artemisia; species Artemisia argyi. The sequence goes on along the minus strand of CM060700.1, from coordinate 150,239,474 downwards.
CTTTGCACAACTTATGTACCCTTTAGCTTATAATTTTTTTTTATTATTTTTTTATGAAGATGATTTAACAATTAAAAACAAATTTTGAATAAGCTAATACTGATTAAGATAAACTAATTCAACAGTAAATAGAATTAACTAAAAACTGAGTATAAATTAAAAAGGATTACAATTGAAACAGAAATTTAAACTACAAATTGCATAAAAAAACCTACTCAAAACTACTTAATGAGGAGGAGTATTTATAGTTGACGCTGAGGAGAGCTTGGATCCTTCTAGTATTACAGTTCATCAATCCGAGGTGCATCTGTGTTTCTTTGAATCCTTAGTAGCCCTTAGATCATGCTCTAGATGCATCCAATCATTATTAGCCCTAGGATTATGTGCCAATGATAAATCGATCATGCGTGTGTTTGATTATAGGTCTACGTGTCCCTTCCGGCACATTCCTGATATGTACGTGTGCTTCTAGAAGCCAAATGATTGGGTAATTGTTACTTAATCAGGGTAATTTTGTATGTGGTGATTTCTAGGATTTATAGCACAGTGAATATTCTGGGTAATTTGGGGGAAAAAAATAGCGGGTAATGTTTTTTGGGTTTGAATGGTAATAATTAAAAGCGTTGACCGGGTTTGGTGTTGGAGTTGACCGGGTTTGGAGAGGGTAGGAGTAGCAGGCTGGGTTTAGTATTAAAAAGGGTAGGAAGGGTATTGGGCTTTGGTAGGTTGGGCTTGGGTAGGTTTTTGTGGATTGGATTAGTTTTATTATTAGAACCAGATTTTTAGTGTTGTAGTAAATAATTAAGGACCAAAAATGTAAAACCTGAAAGTGTAAGGACTTAGGCTGCCAAATCTCAATAATACTTTTCCAAGGGCTTTTCTTGACATTTTCAATATCTTGGAGGTTGACTTTGACTTTTCTTTGAATATTTCTTCAAGGGACTGAAAATGACATTTCATGAAACTTGAGGGACTATTTGTGTAAATTCTTTCAATCTTTGTTCAGGGATCATTCTTGCAACTTTATGAATTTCTGAGGACTTTTCTGGACATTTTGAGCTTTCTTTTATCATTAAGCTTCCCCGGCTCCGGCTTTTGACCTTTTTTCCATTCTCGTGCTCATTTTTGTCGGTTTTGGCTTTGTTTTTGTCCATTTTTCACATATCCGTACCTGCACATACACAAATACAAAAACACGCATTCTCTTGGCATTTTTGGGTAGTATTTGGTATTTTTGGTCTGATTTTGGGTCTAAAAAGGATGTGTGAATAAGCAGACATCAAAACTCCCCCAGACGAAGGTATTGCCATGCCCTCACGCAATGTCATCACCTCACGCTTAAGAGATAAATAATTTCAAAACCTCTTTTTACTGACTTTGTAAAGTAGCAATGATGTTCGAAAGAGATCTCAAAATCATTTATTCCCCAAAACGCTCCGTTTTCCGATTTTTATGAATAACAACTACTACTACTCTTTTTGTACTTTTTCATTTTTATATATGTGATGGTTTGCTTGACTTTCATTATCTTTTGATAATTTTCAGGGTCTACGAATAGAAACACTTCTCATGGAGAAGAGACCATACGGATAAAAATCGTCATCCTTGATTTTTCACAAGCCCCCAAACTAAGCGTAAAATCGAAATCATTGTTTATCCAAAAGTTAGATCCTAACACTACCCACAAAAGTTACTTGTGTAATTACCTCTTGTTCCCAATTCCTAAGTTTTGTATCTCAAGATTTTATTTTTGTGAGAAATGAATTTCTTCATATTTTCTCGTTTTGATATTTATTAGTCCGATAAGAGCACAAAATTTGAACGCTAAGTAGTTTCCAAACTTTCCCTCGAAAACCCCTGCATATAGAAATCGGGTCCACATGGAGGTCTCTGATTTAACACGATTTTGAGGGGCCCCTTTTTATTTACGACCGAAACATCCCATGTCTGAGACCCGAGATAGAAGTTTTTTATTAGGAAACCCCCGGAGTCGAAGCTTGGCATTTTGAATAATTATAAGCACTTTAATAATATTTGGTCCTTAGTCCTTTATTTCAATCACAACAACCGTTATGAGTCGTCAAGATGCAAGAGCTTTATTATGACCTTGGATTTATTTCTACTGCTTTTTATAGCTTTGCATTCCTCTGCCTTATTTTTGGCGTTGGATTATTATTATTGATATTCATAATCATTTGCCAAACCGTGAGTCCCACGGCCTTTACTAAGATCACAACATCGGCTGCGAATCGGCAGGATACAATAGTCTATTTCACCGTAACACTAGCAGTACCCCTATGTGTACCAAATCCCCATATGCAGAGATTTTCTTAGGAACGAGAAAAAACTAAGTATTGCCCAAACCCCATACCCTTAATTAATCCTAGAGATCTATTTTTATTGGTGTGCAATCTTGTGGGAACAAGGAGGCCACAAGTAACTTTTGTGGGCTCTAAAGAGATCCAACTACTCCACGTTTAGCACCAAACTTCTAAATAAACTCTATCATTCCTTGATCTCCACAAATTTAAAATCCCAAGTAATGAGATCCGCGGATGCTTAGCCGATAATCTTTTGATTATATTGGTTAAGGGAGAAGAGCTAAGGCTCAAGACGCCAGGTCAAGTCGGAACATTTATTTCTTCTCTCGCCAGTAGGAAAGTTAAAACAAGGTGTCAAATCTTATTATTATATCATATATACCATCATCATCATTTTTTTTTACAATAAAAAGGTGACAAAATTTTAAATTTTGGTGGAAAAAACGGAGTTGCGTAAGTTAACAGCTCAGACGAAGGTGTCAGGTCAAATCGAATCGAAGATTCACCCCCCAGACTAAAGTGAAACATTGTCCTCAATGTTTTAAGGGTACGGGTAGTCTTACGTAATAACTAAAGCCGTTTATTAAATATGCCAAGAGATAAACGTTAGTCGATAAGATTTTGGATATAGTGAATTTCCGAAAGAGCAACGAAGAATGAGACTCGAGTGGAGAGAACGACAAAACACGAGCACGAGAGTCCTCAATCTTTGGGGAAATTCCTGAACGTTCACAAACAACCACGAAAACACGAGTTTGGAAAGGGTCGCCCCCCTCACGTCACGTTACTTAAGAAATAGAAAATAAAGAAGATGAAATGGATAAGCATGGGGTGCCTCCCACGAAGCGCTTGTTTTTGATTACCGAGTCACATGAGCTTGACTCGATCCCTGAATTAATTCGTCCTTGGGGAGAGCAGATGGAACGGACACCCGGCATGAAAAACGGAGATGCCAGGGTCAAAAACGGTATCCTCACTCCCAGTGGAGTGGAAAAGTGAAGAAATGATGGGATAAGCAAAGAATGGTTGAAACATCCGGATGATAAAAGCAAAGTCAAGTTCAGAATCACGGGTGGGTTGGGTGGGTAAAATATCAAGCACAGGAACATCATGTTTAGAAATCTCGTCCACCACTCCAAAAATATCTTTATTTGTATCAGATCAAAAACTACATCCGGTGGTTTCGTGGGTGAACGAGAAGAAGGAGAATCGAAGAGAAATGAGTCAGCATCGGAAAGTAAATCATCATTATGTATTCTTCAAGAAAATTTCTTCGAAAGCCATTCTCGTCATTCTCAATACCCGGTGGTATCGAGTCATCCGCAGCAAGAAATAGATCAACATCCTCTAAAAGAGGGTCACATGACCGATTATCGGAAATAAGCACAGAGTCGATCTTAAAGTCAAAACGCTCATAATCCGGAAGAGAGATATAAGCATGAATAGTGGGACTGCCACTACTCGTCTCTTCAAATCGAAAAATTTCAAGCTCGGATAAGAAATCACTATCCATATCGGGGATAGGAAAAGAAGTCGGAGGATCATTTAATGCCTCGATCTTAGAAATGAGAAGATTGATATTCAATAATTTTTCACGAAGAGCTTCATCTTGGATTTCAGTGTCAACTTCTTCATCATTCTCTTCTTCTAAGCTGACGAGCTCAGAAGGTAACTCTTCAATATATTCGATGTCTCCATAAGATAAAGAATCATCATCATCAGAATCGGAGAAAATCTCAACATGATCATTCAGATTGTCAAGAGGAGGTAACTCATACCCTCAGCCATATCAAAATCATGTTTCACAAAATCGGGTAAAGAATCCTTGAGCTCGGGCTCCAAAGGATCTGACGGCGTAACAATCTCAGTCGAAATAGAATCATTATTAACAAGAGATGTTCCGACATCTTCCAAAATGGGGTCACTTCCCTCAACCGGTGTGAGGAAAGGATGGGAAGAATCGGGGATGATAGATTCAAGTCTCGAAAAACATCTTGAAGTATCCAAAGGTGGGACAAATGGTGTGCTCTGAGAGCTAGGAATTTCCACCACTTCCGTTATGGTCTCCGGTTCTGGTTCTTGATAAACGTGAAGATTAGGCAAATCGTTCTTTTTAGACATCCTTTTCAGCTCAGCACGTATGCTTGAAAAACTCTTAACCGTAAATCGAGAAAGGTTAGGATCAAATTTTGACGGTTTAGGAGCAATCTTATAATCTTGGACAACCGTAGGTTGGACGTATTTAGCACTTCCATTGTTATTGGAAAGTACCGAGTCCTTTGTCACCTCGGTTTCTCGTTCCATTTCCCTCACCGGAGAGGGAGTAGGAACCGATGGTCCATCATGACATTTCGAAATTTTTGACAAGGCGTAAAGTTGCTCAATTTTGATTTTAAAAGCCCTAAGTTTAAAGAAATCGTCGTCGAGAGATGCCATAAAACAATTTTCAACATTTAAAGGTTCACAAGACGGAGTTGGATTGCCACTCGAAGAATAAACTTCGTTTTCTTCTTTTAAAGATTCGTTTTCACCGCTCTCTTCATAGTTTTGTAACAGATTCGGCTCATAATAAACATTCTCAAACATTTCCTCACAATATTCAAAAGTTGATGTATCATTATTGAAACACGGTTTTTGTTCATAAAAGTTTTGAGGGGGAAGATCAAAATCGTTTTGAGGATAATTATCAAAGCTCGTATCGTAAACGTAAGACGTTTCAGCGCTCGGGGCGTAGCACATACAATTGTTGTATCCACATTGATTACAAAAACATTGTCCACACGGTACTCCTTCTTCGGAAGGGTTTCCAAAATTATAGCAATTAAACAAAGACGATTGTGGTAGTAGTAGTATTTGAGGATAATCGGGAATGTTTGAAGGATTGTTGAACGATCTTTGGATATACGTGTTAGAATTACAATACCAACACACTCCGTCCTGAATATTTCCACCACAATGTTCGCACGTACACCAAACACACAACCTTCCAAAGAAGGGTTCTCCGCACTTAACACAAGTCGGATCCATAAGAATTAAACATATAAGGGAGAACGTGAAAGAATTATCAGTTTAGAGGGTTAAAGAAGAAGAATCAAATGATAAGAGGAGAAGAAGATTATTTTTGGTTTTTTAATTATCAAAAAAGAAAATCAAAGTAGAAAAAGAAAATCTTTTTGTATTTTTGATTAGGAATTATTTTTGGCTTTTTTTTAATATATTGAAAAACAAAATCACAAAACATAAAACTTTTATTCTCTTTTTTCAAACGTTACGTTAATCGTAACCGTTTCCTTTAAAACTACTCGCGACCGAACGGGAGAGAAGAGTATTTCTCTCTTCAGCTTGCAATTTAATGTCTAAGCTTCCGTATTTCCCGCTTATTCGGTTGTACAATTAAAGTAATCCGATTAGCAATTAATTTCACGCGTTCTTATGTTGGTAAGCATATTTGGTTTACAACGCGCCCTCTTCCACGAGGGAGTCGAGGCTATAACTTTCTTTTCTTATTTTTGAAAACACTTTAGGAAAAGTGTTTTTGATTTTTCAATTTTTATATTTTATTAGAAAATATATACAAGAAAGAGGAACGTTTTCAAAACACGATTCGAAAACGAAAATAAAAAATTCACTTCAACCTTCCCCCGCAGTGGCGCCAAAAATTTGATTGATTTCAAATCAAGTATATAGTTATGGTTTTTCTCAACGGATTTGCTAAGAAATAAGCAAAACCCGAGGTCGTAGTCCGTGTGAAGGTGTGAATAGAATTTCAAAATCCCGGTTCGTGAAAAGTGTCGTGAAAGTGGAGAAAAAGTGATTTCAATGAGATTTAAACTAATGAATATGAAAATGAAGCACAATTAATCACTTAAGCACGTAATTCAAATAAGGCAACCTAAAACGTAACGTAGAATCAAAAACCGTAAGCTTAAACGTAAACGCGCGAAATAAAAAGTGAAATTTAAGCTATACTAATCCTACGGGCATGAAAATAATTTTCCTACGTTAAAAATGATAAAAGAAAATTTTGAGAAAAGGAAAAATATTTTTTTGATTTTTTATTTAATTTTTATGAATTAAAAACTAATTTAACTAATTAAAAATTAAAAGAAAATAGAAATTAAGTGAGAAAAATATAAAAATAAATTTGAAAATTCTAAAATAACTAAAAACTAGTTTTAAAACTGAAAATATTTTATTTGGCTTTTTGTGTAATTTTTATGAATTAAAAACTATTTAAACTAATTAAAAAGTAATTAAAATTCAAATAAAAGTGAGATTAAATGAGAAAAATGCAAAATTAATTTGTAAAAATCTAAAATCATTGAAAACTAATTTCTAAAATATTTTTGGATTTTTTAGGTTTTTTTTGATTTTTTTGGAATTTTTGGTATTTAAAAAGTATTAAAAATTAAATAAACACAAAAATTTAATAAGAAAAATAGCAAACAAATTCAGAAAAATCTGAAAAATTCAGGAAAATTCTAAAATATTATTCTAAATCTAAAAAAATTTAAAAAGTGAAAAATAAGCTAAGGAAATGCGGATTACATTGAAACTGAGTATTAGAAAGTGCTTATTGATAAGCAGTTTTGACCAAATGATACCAAACTTTGACCAAAGGTCTTTTTGACTCAAATATGCTTAAATGTAATGAGCTGAGACAAGTAGAAGCATAGAAACAAGAATAAAGGCAGTTTAATAAGCACTAAGTGATTAAGAAATAAGCAAACAAAATCAGCTTAAAAGCTCAATACTAAACCTATAGCTAAAACTCCTGTAACTAAGAATACTTCAACTGAAAATAGCCAAATAAGATCAAAGGAAAAGCTAGAAAGCAAAAGCACATGTTGTGCTTATGGACAGAAAAGTTTCTAGAAGACCCGAACTTGCAGCTTAACTATATGCTACCTAATAAGCTGGAAACTAAGATCTAAGGGGGGAAAAGCCTAGCCTACACTACTGGGAACTTAGAGAACCAAAAAGCTTTAAATTCAAAACCAAATTAGACCCTTAAAACTACCCAAGTTCAGCTGCTGTTGAACCTGCAGGCTGCAGGTCTTTTGACTTTTTATGCAACCTAAGCTTTGACTAAGTTAGATTTTCAACTGATTAGAACTCACCCTAAATGCAAAATTAAGTTATTTAAACACTAAAATTAGTTGGCTAAACACAGAATGCAACAATTCAAACTATGGCATGATCAGATTTAAAGTTATGCATGCAGGAATCAGTTTATAGGCTAATTTTTACTTTTAATGTTAAACTTACTAATATTATGACTAAAGTGACTTATTCTAACCTAATGCTAACTAGTAATGCAAGTAACAAGTCAAAATAAACAACAAGGACACATAAATAATACCTAAACCGAACACCCCTATAACTGCTACCTTACACTATTTTTTATTTTATTTTTGGCTTTAGCACACTAAATTACTGATCAAACTAGTTCTATTATCTATATCTAAGGCTAAGTAAACAACAAAATCCAACAATAAACAACAAGAACACATATTTGCAGGGTTGAAGAATTTAGACAGTAGAAACTATGAATCACACTAGACCATATAATAAACACCAAATAAGCATTAATTAATCTCTTTATAAGCTAAGCTAAGCTAGAATAAGTAACTACCACAGTGACTAAGCTACTAAATGAAAATATGTGAAACATAAAAGAAAACTTGCTTGTTGTATGGCTAAATAGGATAAGGAACTGTGGCAATGGCAATTTGAGATAACACTCACCAAATAGCTATGGATTAGCGTCAGTGAGATTATCAGAAGGAGAAAAAGCTTTGCACAGCTTATGTACCCTTTAGGTTATATATATATATATATATATATATATATATATATATATATATATATATATATATTTTAATGAAGATGATTTAACAATTAAAAACAAATTTTGAATAAGCTAATACTGATTAAGATAAACTAATTCAACAGTAAATAGAATTAAAACAGCAACTAAATAAAAGTTGAAATTGTAAATTGAACTAAAATTTTCATTAACTAAAAACCAAGAATAAATTAAAAAGGATTACAACTAAAACAGAAATTTAAACTACAAAATGCATAAAAAACTACTCAAAACTACTGAATGAGGAGGAGTATTTATAGTTGAAGTTGAGGAGAGCTTGGATCCTTCTAGTATTACAGCTCATCAATCCGAGGTGCATCTATGTTTCTTTGAATCCTTAGTAGCCCTTAGATCATGCTCTAGATGCATCCAATCATTATTAGCCCTAGGATCATGTGCCAATGATAAATCAATCCTGCGTGTGTTTGATCATAGGTCTACGTGTCCCTTCTGGCACATTCCTGACATGTACGTGTGCTTCTAGAAGCCAAATGATTGGGTAATTATTATTTAATCAGGGTAATTTTGTATGTGGTGATTTCTAGAGTTTATAGCACAGTGAATATTCTGGGTAATTTGGGGGAAAAAAATAGCGGGTAATGTTTTTTGGGTTTGACTGGTAATAATTAAAAGCGTTGACCGGGTTTGGAGTGGGTAGGAGTAGCAGGCTGGGTTTAGTATTAAAAAGGGTAGGAAGGGTATTGGGCTTTGGTAGGTTGGGCTTGGGTAGGTTTTTGTGGATTGGATTAGTTTTATTATTAGAACCAGATTTTTAGTGTTGTAGTAAATAATTAAGGACCAAAAATGTAAAACCTGAAAGTGTAAGGACTTAGGCTGCCAAATCTCAATAATACTTTTCCAAGGGCTTTTCTTGACTTTTTCAATATCTTGGAGGTTGACTTTGACTTTTCTTTGAATATTTCTTCAAGGGACTGAAAATGACATTTCATGAAACTTGAGGGACTATTTGTGTAAATTCTTTCAATCTTTGATCAGGGATCATTCTTGCAACTTTATGAATTTCTGAGGACTTTTCTGGACATTTTGAGTTTTCTTTTATCATTAAGCTTCCCTGGCTCCGGCTTTTGAACTTTTTCCATTCTCGTGCTCGTTTTTGTCGGTTTTGGCTTTGTTTTTGTCCATTTTTCACATATCCGTACCTGCACATACACAAATACAAAAACACGCATTCTCTTGGCATTTTTGGTTAGTATTTGGTATTTTTGGTCTGAATTTGGGTCTAAAAAGGATGTGTGAATAATCACACATCAATGGAGTTGTCCAAGTTCTTCACGGAACCTTAAGGTTTTCGAAGAAGGTGATCTTGGAGGATTTTTATTGTTATTATGGGTGGTTGTGTTGTTATGTAATGTAGGAGAAAAAGGAATTGACGTGTTAGAGATATGATGCTGATTGTTGTATTGATCATTTGGTGAGAATGGATGAAATGAAGATGTGTAGATGGGAGCAAAAGTGGATTTTTTACCAATGTGGTTAGGATTGTAAAAGGGTTCATTTGAGTGAGCTTGAGGTTAAGGGATGTAGTTGGGAACAAAGGAGGATGTTCGGCCAACATGAGGATTATGAAAAGGTTCATTGGAATAAGCTTGAGTTTTTGTTCTATAATTGGGAAAAAAAGAGGGTGGTGGAGTTGGTTGTTTAGTGACCTCATTTGTTTGGATGGACTTGTTTTGAGAGTTAAGTTTTCTTCTTCAAACGGGTTTCTCGGTCATTTTTGCTAACCTTGAGGATTTTGATCTTGGTTTGATAGGAGAAGGCATGGTAGGATGAATGAAGGTTGTGATGAATGAGAGTATTTATAGTGCAAGAAAGATGTGATTAAGGATGGAGAAAATTTGTGGGATGAATTAAGACAAGTATGATTGTTAAGTTTGGGAAGTGTAGGTTTAAAGTAAGGTGAAATGGGCTAAAAAGCAAAAAAGAAATAGCAACCTTCGACCAGTAGATGACCGGTCCTCTTAAAATTTAAGGGGGCCGCCCTTGATATTTTAGGGGGCCGCCCATCTGCTTGATATTTTAGGGGGCCGCCCTTGATATTGCTGATGCGTGCGATATGTCAGTGTAGCATAGCGTGATTAAGCCTTTAAAGTTTTAAATTTATATTTAGCCGACTTATTACTAATACACTGTTGGAGTATGCTTGTGTCATAATAAATAATTATATAGCTAGACATATGTGAGCCTATGGGGTCACACACTGATGAGGCGAAAAATGATCCGTTTTTAGGGAGTCATTTAAGCCCGAATCCGAATTTATTTGATCAAATATTGCCCTAAATCGTTCCTTTTGTGATTTTAGGTACTTTGGGAGAGAAATCTGGAAAAGGGAGCAATTCGGACGTTTTTGGAGCAGAAAAGTGAAGAAAACGCCAAAGTCTTAATTTTCCATGCTGGGAACAGTAGGTGACGGCGTCAAGAGGAAAACCTTGACGACGTCAAGAGCAAATTTCATGAATTTCCATGACGACCCAGAACAGATTTGACGGCGTCACGTTGGAAGGGCGTCAAGAGTAAAAGAGTCATGACGGCCTGGAAGTGTATAAGTCTTGACGGCGTCAGAAGTAGATCTAGGCAGTCCGAGAAGAGTTTTGGCGGCGAGGTGACGGCGTCACAAGTTTATTCTTGACGCCGTCAAACCTATTTTTCTATATATAGTTTTCTAATTGTCACACATTAAAAGAGAGAAGTTTTGGAGAAACCCTAAGTACGATTTTCGTGCAACTTTTACAGGTTTTTCAAGGGTTCCAAACCCTTGATACCTTGCATTGTAATTGAGATAAGTGTTCTTCTAATTCAATCAATATGTCTATGTGTTGGTTGTCTATATCATGTTCTTATCTTAATTCCATTATGCTAGGCTAGATCTATCTTGTGTTTGCTTAGATCTAATGAAACCTAGATGTTAATTATGTGTTGATTACTTGTTTATCTTTGTCTTGGATGAGTGATTTATATGTTAGGCTTAAGAAAACTGGCAGATCTCCACTTGGTAACATGCTTGAACGTCTTAAGAAACATGAACCGAGGCGCACTAGGTCTTTATTGGTTGTATTTAATGCATGAGCCACTGTTTACAATCCCTATAGTTGTGCTGGGCATGGTGTAGGAGGAGATAAGAGCTCATAGAATTGGGGAGTTATGTGTGCCACCCCATGAATGGTATTAAGGAATACGATCCGTCATCCATGCAATTATAACAAGTAATTAACGTGTAAAAGATGTCTAGGGAGTAGTGAAATCTAAGTAAACACATTTTCTCCAATTACTGCTCACAACCTTAGTTTATTTAGCTTAATTTCATTTTTAGTATTTTATTTTGATTGCATCTTAGTATTGGGTTAGTTGAATAGCAACTAATTCCGCCCAAATCCTTCAAACCCGAGATATTTACTTGCTTTCATAAAAATATAAAAATACAAAAATAATCATCCCTCACCTTTAGAACTAGTATTTAGGCTTTCTAATCCTAGCGACACTATTCCTAAGCTGAACGATCAATCCCCCGGTACTTGTCACTATACTATACTACAACGATCAGGTACATTGCCTGGTGGGGGTTGTAAGCTTCTCGAGATCCCTCGAGAGGTAAAGCCTGTTGCGATTCCCACGCATCAAGTTTTTGGCGCCGCAGCCCGGGGAATAGTTATTGTCTAGGTTAGAATTTCTTTTTATTAGGTCTACTTGGTAGATTCCTTTCTAGTAAGATTTTATTTTTATTTTTAGGTTTTCTTTAGTCTATCTATTTTCTTTGTGCCTTTGTTAGTAAATCAAATTCATTGACTATTCCGTTGGCCATTATGGAAAACGCGAATCCACCCCTTTCCCCTAGAGAAATGGCTTTGTTACGTGAACAAATTGAGAGTGAGATTAGGGAACTTAGAGAGCTTAATAGTTTGATCAAGGTTGAGCTCGAACATGCATTTAGAGACCTAGCGACCGCCTTGTATTCAAATGAGGACCTAGGGCCTAATGACTTTGTGAATGTTATTAAGGGACTTGAAGAGGGGGAAATAGATCCGAAGCTTAATGACTATTTTAATCTATACCCCACTAAGGAGGAGATTGCATATTATAATAATCTTATTGATAACCCGCGATCTCCTTTCACCATAATTGAACCTAAGATCAAGAGAGGCGATCCTAAGAATGCTAAGATACCATGTATGATTGGATATAGGCACATTAGCAATGCTTACATTGACTTTAAATCTCCAATCAACATTATGTCTTCAACTGTTTATAATGATATAGTGAAAACAAGACTTGAACCTAGGAGGGATCCCAAATACCCCGGTGGAGTTTGTAACTTTGTCGGGAGAGTTAAAGGTTTACATGTCTTTGTTGGTAATTTCACCTTTGTCACCGACTTTATGATTGTGGAGGATCTTGCTAATGTTATTGATTGTCGATTGGCTAATGTTGTGTTTGGCAAACCATTTGTTGAGGAGTCTAAGTTGGAATATGATGAGATAGAGGGAATGATTCGATTTGCAAGTAACACCGATAGTATCACTTATAGGATGCCTAATAGGATGAAAGAATTTCGATTTATATCTTGTTTTGATAAGGACAACGTTGGTGCTTTTGAGGATACTAATGAGGAGGATAAGAAAAAGGGCATGGATTATGTATGGGAAAAGAGGAGTCTTTATTACAAAGATTGTTTGGCTCTTGGACCAAGGTATAAAGTCGATAAAGAATTTGCCCAAATGATTATGGGGGCGGTTGAGAAAAAAGTGATTGGTTTCTACAAGGAATATCTCCAATCAGAGAGTGGAAACAATAATGAGGTCACGTAGTAACCCATGACCTTGAGTCTAGCTACAAGACTCGTAAATAAAGAAAAGCGCTTCTTGGGAGGCAACCCATGTTTTGTGTGATTTTATCTTTGTTTGTTTGTTATTTGCTTCCGTATGCATGCTTAATTTTTATTGTTGGTTGATCATGTTTCTAAACTAAATAGTGGAAATACTTTACTTTGTTGTTTTGGCCTAGTCTTAACTCCACCTAAAAGTATTTTTTGCAAAAGATAAGTGTAAGGGGAAACCCCAAATATGTTTTTAAGAAACAAACCGATCATGATTCTCCACAATATTAAATGAACATGTGTATTCGTATTTGTTAGAGTCAAATGCTTGTATTGAGTCATAATGAAGTTTTGCAGGATTTTCCAGGAAGTAGGACCAAGTTTTTCCAGAAATTTTCCGGAAACTTAACATAAGGATTTCTGCAGGTCAATTCTGACGGCGTCAGGGGTTTACTCTTGACGGCGTCAGGAGTTAAAATCTGGAAATTTTACCGGTTTTGTTTTTCTAACGGAGTCTTATGGTTTTTGTGAATTATCAAGTTTTATAATCTCCAGGAGATCTGCAAACTTCATTCCACAAGCATTATATCTTATCTTGTTTTCTAGGATTTAGTAACTTATATAGAATGCCGCCGATTTTACGCGAGGTTGTCTTGTCTATTTTGTCAGGTTTTACAGGTTATGTATGACAAGAAGATGATTTATATTCTGGAAGGGAAGCTTTGATTGTTCATTTTCTTGGAGGAAGATTTAACCTAGCCACCCTATTATCCATACCAAGCGAATCAGGGGAGTATTTGATTTCATTCTCTTTACTTTTTCACTTTTACATTCTTTACTTGAACATTGGGGACAATGTTCATCTTAAGTGTAAGGGGAGGGTAAAAAAATGATACCTTACATATGCACTTTCGCTTGAGTTTGTTTTGTTTGATGGTAGATGTGTAATAAAACTATGAGAAATACTTGTTAGTGTAATTTTAGCGCCAAATTTAAAATTTTTTACAACATTTAGGAGTGAAACTTTAGCCATAGCAAGCGTCTCATGGATAGGAGATTGTATGACTAGCACATAACCGTACTTTCAGAAAAATTTTCCACCCAAATATGTGAGGTTCGCCTTTAGATTTGATAGGAAAAGCATTTACTATTAGTGCTTATGAGTGTACCGGTAGCATTTAGATTCTAGAACTTGCGTTAGTGATGCATCCCGAGACCGCTAGTGAGACTACATTCGTGTAGTAGGATTTACTACATGATAAGAGGCATTAGGATCACCCTTGTTTTAAACCCGTATTATAATTACTTGACCATTTAAGTCATATTACTTGGCTAGTTAAGTCAACTAATTTTTCCCACACCTTAGCGATGTACTCATTTTTAGTACACGAAACCCCTAGTACACCCCTCCGAGCCTATCTTTTCGTTTCTAACTTTAAGCATCTTACTTAAAGGAAGAATTTGTTACACCCCACTTAAATGTACAACCAAATCGCCTTAGCCTTCCGTGTATGCGCTTATTTTTAGTGCATTATTGTTATTTGTTAAACCCTAAGTTAACTTTCTAATTGATTACATAGTTGCTAAGTCGAGTCATATCCTTGTACATATTGTTTTGGGACGATTGGGACTCATGGGTAAGTACTTATTTTATGGAGTAATGGGGAAGAACATCATTTATTACCCTCATATGTACGTTAATCTTAAAAGTGCTCCAAGTGTTTTGATTTTCTTAATTCGAGTCATTAGATTAGTTAAATGTAAAGTATGTAAAGATTCAAGTGTAAGGGAAATGTTCATTCCCTATGATGTATTATTTTGGATGGTAGGGTAAGAGTGTATGCAAAAAAAAAAAAAAAAAAAAAAAAAAAAAAAAAAAAAAATTGAAAAAAAATCAAGAAAAAGAAAAAAAATAGAAAAAGGAAAAAGAGAAAAAAAAACATATGGACTACCATCCCTTTTCATTCTATGTTCATTTTATGTTTTTGTTATTTTTCATTTATTAGCTTAAGTCGAGTCTAGTCTTGGCTTAGCAACGCCACCTTGTAGATGTAATTAACCAAGATTGTTAACTCGCCACCAGTAAAACTTCCTTTATCCAACAAAACCGTGTATTTCATATCCCTACACCTAACGTTACAACCCTTTAAAAGACCTCTTTGATAGTTTATCCTAGGTGCTTATGCCATGTGGTGGAGGTTTGATCCTTTCCCAAGCCTATGGTAATCTATTTTGCTATGACAGGTAGTGAGAGATATCTTCCGTTTCCATATTGTAATTTATACTTTATTACACCCGAGAGATGTGAGTATCTAAACACTATTTGTAAGGTGCTAGTGTATGACCTCCGTGCTTATTTATTGATCTTTAGTGGAACGATTATTTGTTGTAATTACTTTTATGTTAGTGTTAAATGACCCCTAACTTGTCTTTTGAGTAGAATAAAAGCGCATTTGCTTGAGGACAAGCAAATCTCAAGTGTAAGGGTATATGATGAGGCGAAAAATGATCCGTTTTTAGGGGGTCATTTAAGCCCGAATCCAAATTTATTTGATCAAATATTGCCCTAAATCGTTCCTTTTGTGATTTTAGGTACTTTGGGAGAGAAATCTGGAAAAGGGAGCAATTCGGACGTTTTTGGAGCAGAAAAGTGAAGAAAACGCCAAAGTCTTAATTTTCCATGCTGGGAACAGTAGGTGACGGCATCAAGAGCAAAACCTTGACGGCGTCAAGAGCAAATTTCATGAATTTCCATGACGACCCAGAACAGATTTGACGGCGTCACGTTGGAAGGGCGTCAAGAGTAAAAGAGTCATGACGGCCTGGAAGTGTATAAGTCTTGACGGCGTCAGAAGTAGATCTAGGCAGTCCGAGAAGAGTTTTGGCGGCGAGGTGACGGCGTCACAAGTTTATTCTTGACGCCGTCAAACCTATTTTTCTATATATAGTTTTCTAATTGTCACACATTAAAAGAGAGAAGTTTTGGAGAAACCCTAAGTACGATTTTCGTGCAACTTTTACAGGTTTTTCAAGGGTTCCAAACCCTTGATACCTTGCATTGTAATTGAGATAAGTGTTCTTCTAATTCAATCAATATGTCTATGTGTTGGTTGTCTATATCATGTTCTTATCTTAATTCCATTATGCTAGGCTAGATCTATCTTGTGTTTGCTTAGATCTAATGAAACCTAGATGTTAATTATGTGTTGATTACTTGTTTATCTTTGTCTTGGATGAGTGATTTATATGTTAGGCTTAAGAAAACTGGCAGATCTCCACTTGGTAACATGCTTGAACGTCTTAAGAAACATGAACCGAGGCGCACTAGGTCTTTATTGGTTGTATTTAATGCATGAGCCACTGTTTACAATCCCTATAGTTGTGCTGGGCATGGTGTAGGAGGAGATAAGAGCTCATAGAATTGGGGAGTTATGTGTGCCACCCCATGAATGGTATTAAGGAATACGATCCGTCATCCATGCAATTATAACAAGTAATTAACGTGTAAAAAATGTCTAGGGAGTAGTGAAATCTAAGTAAACACATTTTCTCCAATTACTGCTCACAACCTTAGTTTATTTAGCTTAATTTTATTTTTAGTATTTTATTTTGATTGCATCTTAGTATTGGGTTAGTTGAATAGCAACTAATTCCGCCCAAATCCTTCAAACCCGAGATATTTACTTGCTTTCATAAAAATATAAAAATACAAAAATAATCATCCCTCACCTTTAGAACTAGTATTTAGGCTTTCTAATCCTAGCGACACTATTCCTAAGCTGAACGATCAATCCCCCGGTACTTGTCACTATACTATACTACAACGATCAGGTACACTGCCTGGTGGGGGTTGTAAGCTTCTCGAGATCCCTCGAGAGGTAAAGCCTGTTGCGATTCCCACGCATCACACACTTATACACAGAGACACCATTATATATATATATATATATATATATATATATATATATATATATATATATATATATATATATATATATATATATATATATATTGTATTTATCGTATTTACACTATATATACGACTACGTAACTCGGGATCAATAACGGGCTACTAATAACTAAGCTAGTACTTAGTTTATTGGATTAGACCAACAATGGGCAAGCCCATTTAGGGCCCCCATGGCAAGCCTAGGTGAGAAAGGAACAGGGGAAATAGTCCAAGGGGTTAAGTGTAACATGTGATCGTATAACCTTCTCTTGATTTAGTCATTATGACTAATAAAATGAGAAAACTAATTACCAATTTTTTCTATGGTAAAATGGTATTTTGAAGGTCCTAATATCAGTGGGTTTTGATCCTTAAGCCATTTGACACGAATACCAAACGGGGTTTTAATTCTTGTTAATTAATTTCTTCGTTTTCGTTGGCTAACAATTTATTTCTTATTATTTATTTTGTTTCCATGGAAAATACATGCATGTTTGTCCATGGAGTTAGCCAACACCATGTTTTAATCATAATATTATTGTATTATTATGTTTATATGCAAAGCCGATGAAAACCTAGACCATTTGTGCATTGAATGGTTGTTAATGTTGTTTAATTTCGTGTTTTGGGGTTTTGCCACTTGTTTAGGCATTTATGTATAATGATATTCTTTTGGTTGTAGCCATTGTTTGAGCACTTTTACAGTAGATTAAAAGTAGATTAGTTGTATTTTACTTTCAATATAATGTAATCGTGGCTTGGTGGTGAAAGGTGAAAGAGTTAAAGACATTTTTGCCGAAAAATGACTGCTGGAACACCAGTTTGTAAAATGGAGTTTCCCGGCGATTGGTAAGGTATTTTTGGCTGAATATTTTTTTGCAGGTACCCAATACATGGGCCTACAAGTTTCTAGTTTTGAGCTAAGCCCGGGGAAGCCTCCTTCATTGACATTTGGGCCCCCGAACACAGAAATTCTGGATGGACAACAACTACTTTTCATATGCATTATGGGCTTCCAACTTGCTCTTGATTGTCTTGGAGCAAGTGGAAGTCCTCCGTGTGGTTGTGTGATTTGTCCCTAGTTTACTCTTGGTTCTCATGATGGCTCACGAGACCAAGCATATGTTTTTTCATCGGTTGAGGCTTTGCATATTGTGGTTGTGTGTTTGTTTTTGCTTTTTATATATCTTGTGATCATATGTAAAATTGCAAATAGTTTTCTAAAAACTTAAAACGAAACACAAACCATTTTCAAAGCTAAGTCTTTTGATTTAGTTTTACTATGTTTTTGAAACTTGAAATCATTGTTTTTAAAATAATGCTTAAACTTGTTATGCTTGTTATTTCTTTTATGTATTGTCCAAACTTATTAATCCACATAGGATGAATGTTAGTCTTGAAAATGGACAACTCGACACACATAAATTAAAACAATGATTAGACTTAAGTTAAGAAAAGTTTTTAACTTGTGCAACGAAGGATGAATGCATGCTTCTTTCGTACACCTTTTGATACACATCAAAACTTTTACCCATCAAAATTTAAGTCATGCCGTCCAATATTGAGAACATTTGCAGTTACCTTTTACGTATGCGTGGGACCTAGGTTGAATTGTAACCCAAGGTTACTATTCTCTATGCGTGAGACCTAGATATATTCTCGCACGTCCTCAAATTGGATGACTTAATCGAGTTAAGCGGTGAGACCTTGACCCGAGGCAAAGATGGGACTAAACATGCCTACATGACACTAGTTGTTTGACACTAGATGCCATGAGTCCCATAAGGATCTAAGAGTTGTACATGTAATACAATTGGTGATCGTCGCCTACCAATTGAATCTACTATTGCTAGCAGATCAACTGATGTGATAGTAGAAGCACAATGTGGATCTTAGCCTTTTACGTAAATTAATTGTTTAATTTGTAAACATGGGGTAATTAATTTATAAAAGGATAATTATCTAAAATACTAAATATGAACTTTGTGAATTCAATTAATGTATTAATGCAACACAAAACGTAAACAAAAGTTTGTTCTTTTCTTGTTAAAAGGATCAAACTAAGTCTTCCTTTCCTAGTAAGAAAGAGACTTATTCCTATTCTATTTCTTTATAAGGAAAAGCCATAATAGGAATATTTGATTTGTCCTAATTCTAATAAAACTCAAAGCACACATACTATAGAACTCGTGATGTCTTGTAAAAGTCAAAACAGTTAAGTATGTTTGCACATCTTATTCTTTCAAGTTCGTTTTATAACCCTAGTTCCGGTTTTGAAACCTTCAAGAAATATAAGATATTTGGATAACTAGATAACACGTTTTCTATAGCTACCAAACTAATATGAGTTTAAATAATTAGAAAATGGAAATATCAATAAACCGCAAAGTGGTAAAGGCAATTACTAGCATGATTACCTAGAAATGTGTCTTAACCCAATAAACACGGAGGAACTGCATGCCTAATTTCAAGCTTAAAATGATGGCTAACCCATCATCTATATGTTAGAACTTGATGCACTTTCTTGAATACCTAAGTACATGTTTACTAGTCAAAGTGACTCACATTCGCAATAATGTGTAGATATTCAAAGAAAAAGGAAAGTATCCAATCGTCACTCACTCTCCACTGGTGAAGTAACACTTATAATGTTGTCTAATCCATTGGGAGCTACGTGATTATATAACTGGTGACGAAACACATGTAATGTTCTCTAATCCAGTGGGAGCTGTAGGACCGAAAAGTGATGATTTTTATGTGATTCGGGAGGTCTAGGTTGATCAAAGTATATGAAATCCATGTTTAGTTTAGAGAGATAAAGTAGAGAGAGGGTGAAAAAAAAGGTTAATATTAATGACTAAAATGAAGTTACACAATTTCCCATACCCCTCATGGAGAGTCATGAGGGGTATTTATAGGCTCATTACAACATTACTTTGCCTAGTGTACAATAGTAGTCCCTGCGGGTACTACTTGTTACTAATCTAGTCCAATTCACATATGTGACGTTATCTTTATAAAAAAGCGAGGCTAACAATCTCCCTCCAAGATATCGTCACACGTGAATGGTTACAATGAGACCTATAAATACATAAACAATGTAAATTACAACAATAGTAAACTATGTTGACGTTGTTGAAGCGCAGAGTCTCTGTAGTCTAGATACTGAGGCAGACTTGAAGTTCTCTCTTCCGATGATCTCGGCGTACTTACTGCAAAGGTCTTTGTAGCTCTGAACTTCAACTGTAATGGTCTAGTTAGGTTATTACTCCCTCCTAACTAGTGAGCCTTTATTCTTTTTCCTGCTCCCTCCTGAACCGACAACTCTCATTTCATCACGCAGTGGATAAAGTAGATTCAAAAGTGTAGGCACATGGTTGTCGTTCAGGGAGCATCATGACAATATAACTCACATAACATTGCACAGAAGGTTGGTAATACGCTCCGATGTACACATCATTAGTACTTCTTCGGTTTTAGTGTAAGCACAATTCCCTCGAGCAACCAACGTACTAGAGATGAAACACTACTTCTTTTGGCATCGAAATCATCATACTATTTTGTGTACATGCCATAATTACCCGTACTTTACACTTCTGATGCAATATAGATAGACCGTGTAAGCATAATTTGTGAGTATATGTCACAAAAATACTCTCAATACTTGTCTCTCAAATCAACCTGTAATCAAACCTCCTTTGAATTCACCGGCTAATAGTAATGACCACATATGGAGACAGCCCGATATGACCAGCTTGAAAAACAAGTAATCATCCCATCTTGTGACTTAATGCTTGTACGATAGATGTGACTTAATACCTTTACTGAGTACTACAATGTAACTCCTTTAAGTATGAGGTTGCACGAAATATTCGCCGCTTGAACAATCCACTACTTCGTGTGACACTGAGTACTACAACGTAACTCCTTTAAGTGATAGCTATACTGTGAGCACTACAACGTAACTCCTTTCATCAGTAATAACTAGATTGTCAAGACTGAATTTTTTAATTTGCGCAGACAAGTTATCTTCAAAAGTCGTGCATCCAACGACCCCTAGACTTTGAGATAAATAAGTACACTTGTTGTGATGCCACTTCAACGTCAAATCAATAATACCGTACACGAACTCCGTAGTCATTTTCTTGTCAAACCATAACAATTCTAGCCGTGAATAATGTATCCCCGTGAAAATCGTATACTAAAATACCACACTTTTTGCCATATGATTATCAAACTTACGTCTATTTAAGAACTCATATTATAGTATCCCAATATTTTGATAACCATTTATCAAATACACTATGCAAGCCCACTTAATATCACCATTTTAATTTTATTGCCGCCCAACTCGCATTTGTATTAGCAATCAGATGGCCCATTCCAAATAAAATAACACAATCCAATCCATTAAGCCACCCGATCCAACAAAAATCTGGTTATATATAATATAACCCTAAACACACATATCGTATACACACCGCCCCCATTTAACGTTTACACTCTCAATCTCATTATACAGTCGCATCTTCATTTCACATCAAAAACACAACTAGATCTCGTTTCATCCAGTAACATCATCAAAAGCCCTATTACTCTTTCTTCTCCAAGTCATTCGATTCACGCAAACAAACCGTACCTATACTTTCTTATCAGTTGCAGCTTCAAATGAGTCAAGAAGTCATTAAATTGGCTACAAGATCCTATCAAATGGGTCTCAGGTAAGGTATGGTTGATGAATCGTTTTGTATTGGGTCTTTTGAATGAATTGAAGAAACGAATACAACACAATTGTTATAACTCTTTCTCTAATCGGATAAAAAATGAAGCAAAGCTTCAATATGATCTGTGATGATTATTGTACAACTCAAAAAAATCTTAAAAGGATTGAGAAACAAAGTTGAACAAATCTGAGATATCGTGTATTTTTAATTTCGTATTAGTGAAGATGGATTGGATGCTGAGTGTTGTTGTCGATGGTTTCATTTATTTTATTTATTTTTTCATTTTGTAAACGTGGGCTGATGATGGATATAAAATTGAGGTCAACTGAGTTTGGTATTTGGTTTGTGGTCAATATTTTGCTTCATCTTGATCTTCTTATTTTTCTTTTTGACCCGTTTACGCATAACGTTACGCGTAGACCTGCTATAAATCTTACGTGTAGAAATCTATATCTTTTGCGTAAACAATGACTTATGCGTAAGTATTACGCGTAAGCTAAGGTCTTTTGTGTAAAACCCATCTTTTGCGTAAACAATTGTAGGACCGAAAAGTAATGATTTTTATGTGATTCGGGAGGTCTAGGTTGATCAAAGTATATGAAATCCATGTTTAGTTTAGAGAGATAAAGTAGAGAGAGGGTGAAGAAAAAGGTTAATATTAATGACTAAAATGAAGTTACACAATTTCCCACACCCCTCATGGAGAGTCATGAGGGGTATTTATAGGCGCATTACAACATTACTTTGCCTAGTGTACAATAGTAGTCCCTGCGGGTACTACTTGTTACTAATCTAGTCCAATTCACATATGTGACATTATCTTTATAAAAAAGCGAGGCTAACAGGAGCTGTAAGCTCCATTAACTTAATAGTTGCCAATCTTATTTCTAGATTGTCTTGAAATAACGCATTACTTTTCACATGTGAAGCATCATAGTTTTTATGAAGACCATTGCATAAATTTTATTAGATGACTTGTCGCGTTCCTGATGTTGCTTCCTAAAATGTTATCAATAAAATTGTTATGCATGATTCATTATAAAAACGATAAAAGGTCTACACATCTATATTTTGATTTTGACTAAAATCATATGTTATCTGTGACACTGTCATATTCACTTGCATGATGTTGTTCCATGCACAAGTGGGAGAAATCTTAATTGTGTGCAAGGTACAACATCTAAAAATATGACTAATGGTTTTTCTTGACTGCAAGGTAAGAAAACTAAGGTTCTACTAGGACTTATACACATAAAATGTATGTTGCCCTAATTAGAAAAAATGTCAAGATAATGGGAAAACCTACTTCAACATATTCGCTGAATTGCTTAGTAAATATGATTATGTCTTCTTGTAAATTCATAATCATGAAGTATGTAATTAACTTGAAATTACTATTAAGGCCAACTGTCGGCACTCATAATTACTTTAGTTGAATATGTTTAGGTCTCTAGTAAAGACATAAACATCAATTCCGTTAATTGTTGAAAGACTTATAACGTAAAGTAAGACGTTAACTTGTTATGTCTTCTTGTTAAGACATGTACACTTACGACGTATAATAAAATATTTTATGTTTATGTTTTCTAGTCAAAACATGAACATAAAGTTCATTGACTTGGTCAAACACTTTTAACATAAAGTATGCAGTAGGCTAAAAATACTGTTGATGCCATCTGGTATGACTTAGTTGGCAGATACGTAAGCCAAAGAGTATAAGTTCATATAATGAGTTGTGTGATAGTCTCACAACATATATCCACGTGGAATACCACTACTTTATGGTATGTCTATCATGAAAAATCAAACTCTTGGTTGATATTTGATGACTTAAACTGTTTTACCTCCAAAGCAATCAAGGTTAGAAAATTGGATGTGCAATGTGTACACCCAATATGGTTCCAACCCAGAAGGAATTTAAGACACCATTGTATTATGGAATGGGATGAATCCCACTATGTCTTGATTGTAGTTCTGAATTTGTTAAATACCTAAGAGTAAGTAATTAATAAACTAGAGTCAAGAACTAACGATGTATTTTGGATGTCCCACTTGAAAACAATTTATTGTTAATCAAGATTCTGAGTACTTAGAGATTAGTCTCCACTTACAAAAGCAAGTGGGAGCACCTTTAGATCTTGAAGTCATTCAAGAGCTGAATATACAACCTTCTGAGTACACTTGCTAATGTCATACCAAGGTTGAACATGCATATGTTAAACCATAGATTGATATCTGTCATTCATAAATCCACAAGGATACCCCTAACACCTGAATGATATAGTTTTTATATCAATATTAAGGGACATAAGTTGGAGGATCATAGTGAACCGGCTAACTAAAGATATGCATTATCAGATCTTGAGTCTGATGAATAGCTCACAACTATGAATGTTAAGATGAAGTCCTTTGAAGATAATCACTCATGGAGCTTGATTGATCTCTTACCAATCAGTTAGACTGTGAGGTCTAAAATGAGTTTCTTGATAAGAATACTCAAAAGGAGAAACTTGTACACACATTTAATGCATGCGTAGTAGAAGGAGTTTACTTGTACTCAAGAAATTGATTATGATTAAATCTTCATACCTATAAACATTAAATGTATAAAGATGATTAATTTTCAAACTTGTTTTCATGTAAATGAAATATGACAATAGGATTTCAAAACACTTTTGATTACTTTTGTGAGGACGATGAGTAATCAAAAGGGTTTATGAATCTATATAATCTTTATTATGTATACAAGACATAAGAATCCAGGTGTGGATTAGATCATGCATCTAGGAGCAGAGATCTTAATTTAATCATTAATTTGATTTTGATTAAATAAGATTATTCCGGAGAACTCAGAGTGCAAGTAGGATAAATGAATATATTTTCTTAAATCTCATATGTTGTTAACATATAAGAAACAGTATTCCATCTAAGCTAGATGATTGGCTCAGAACGGTCAACCTAAATTGACCAGGTGATGGTCAACAAGGTCAAACTGCCTAGAGTCAATGATCCACGGAATATAGTGTTTCCCCGGGTCGTTATGTCTCGACGAGGTGTGATGGTTATCAAACGGATCTGTGATCGGGTGAATTTGGACAGGAAAGGGTTTGGAATTGATTACACTAAGGAATCTACAAGGACATAGCTCAAATAAGCTATATGAATAAGACTGGAAATTTAGAAAAACCAGAAACGTTTAAAACTTAAAACGCGTACGTTTAATTTAAATTTACGTTAACGTACGAGATAAAACGCGAGTTTTAAAGAAATAAAATACTTACAAAGATGAAAATCAAATTTTTAAAATCCTAATAACATAAGAAAGCTTTTAGAAAATTAAAATTAATTTTTACACTATTTAATTAATTATTATTAATTAATTACTATTTTCTAATTACTTATTAATTATTTAAATTAACCTAAATTACAACTAATTATGAAATTTCACTAAAAATATAAAAAATAAATTTGGAAAAATCTAAAATATTATAAAACTAATTTTCAAACTTAAAATATATTTTTCCTACTTTTTTAATAATTACTATTTATTAAAAACTAATTATTAATTAATTAAAACTATTTTAAATTAATAAAAATAGAAAATGAACAGTAAAAATTATAAGAAAATTCCTAAAATTATATTATATTATATAAGAGCTAGGAAAAATATAAAAACTAGGTGTTGCTTTATAAAAACTAATTATGCTATTTAAAACTTAAATATTAATTAATTACTAATAAAACTAATATTAAATATAATAAATACTAAATGACAAATAAAAATCTGAGAAAATTACTAAAATTACTTTAATATAAAAGAAATTTAAGAAAATTATAAAAATGACAAGTGCTTAATAAAAATCTAAAAAGGAAAATTAAAATTTAAATTATATTAAATAGAAACTATCATTTATAATTAAATTGTTTTTTTTCTGGATTTTTCTTTTTCTAAACTACTTTAACAATAAAATCAAACAACTTTTGTGAAATTACTTTGAGTGGGGCCCAGTAAATAAGCACTACAAGTGCTTATTGCTTGGACAATTGACTTTGGTCAAACTGCCAAGCTATAAGCTTCAAACAAGCTAACAATGGACCCACAGGGATAAATAAGCTACTTTAGGAGGGAAGAACTTGGAAATAAGCAAAAGAAACCAGAAAAGCAAAAGTGATAAGCAGGTACAAGGGAATAAGCACTTGGCCAATAATCCAATTCCACAAAGTCCACTGGGTGACCTTTGCAGGCCTGTGGGGCCCACTGGGGTACTTGGGGGACCAATGCAAAAGCTGATATAACAAGCTGAGCTTGGGGGCTTTCCAAAGAGCTAATAAGCAAGCCCTGGGTCCCACTAGTGAAGGCAGGGGAGGGCTTGGAAGACAAGCTCAAAAACTAAGTGCATCAGCATATGTGGGTGAGGGACAAAAGGAATGGGGCCAGCAGCCCTAGTAAATGAGCTGAAAAACACAAAATAAGCTAAGACCTTTAAAGCCTGGCTTATTGGCTTCCTAATAAGCCAACAATCATACAATGGGGCTCACTATTGAGGAAGTTATGAACCAAGAAAAATGGGTCTGTTTGGTCAGGTCTGTGGGGCAGGGCATACCATTGCCCTGCAAGCTACTTTAAGCAGTGAAATAAGCTGTGAATAAAAATCACAAAAATAAAGAAATTGTGGGATTCCAAAGATAAGCTGACAGGTTACAACATATAAAAAACTCAGGGTCTGAATCACAATACAAAATTCCCTAAAAATCCTACAAGATTTGAGAAAAATGAAAATATGCAAATTTGACTTTTATGTTATGAACTATAGTTTGACTAATTTGAGATTTGGTTGATTCCTAATAACTGAAAAGAAAGTAATTAGCTAAATTAAAACTAAATTAAGCTATAGAAACAACTTTTGAACTGATGTGAATGATCAAGGATCCAATGAATCCCACAGTTAACTCACAAGATGTGTTCAAGTGAGATTTTGACTTTCAAACAAAGAGTAACTGATTTTAAAGGTCAAACTGAGTTAAAGGGTCCTGATGTGATCTACATCAAACAAGAACAAAATCACAAACTACCTCTACCACAGAGAAATCCTTAGTACCAAACACTCCTTAATTGTTGACTGGATTTTGATTTTCAAACCATTTCACTAATTAAAACCTTGAATCCAGTTCCAAAAGTTACCATATCATGCAATGATCTTAACTTAACACAGAAGCACCATTTATAACTACAAAAATCCATCAATCAACACTATGCAATATTGACAGTGAAAATGAAACATGAGCAATTAGAGATTTTATTGAACAACCACTAGATATTAAGCAACAATATTACTATCATATGCTAAATAAACACAAAAGAACCCAAGAGAAGCAGTCTTAAGCACATGAACAGTGAAAATGTAAAAGTGAGATCATAGCTTACAGTTTGAACCAAGCTTAGAACAAGTGAACCAAGACTCAAGACACCAACCTATTACTCCCCTTGGAGTTCTAAACTCATAGCAGTCCATTAGCAACCATATTCCACAACCTCTTCAATCCTGCAACTAACTTTTGAATTTAAGCTTATTTTTCAACTATTTTTGAGAATTTTTCTGTTTCTTAACTTAAACTGTTTCCAACTCTTTGAAAGCTTTACAAAGCTTATATTGGGACTGAAATAAGCTTAAACAAATAGCAAACAACAATTTTTCACAGCATAAGAGTACTTTGAGATTTTTAACTAAAAATGCAATTTCTAAAATTTAACAAAGAACACTGAAATTAATGATTAAAAACAATAATATTACACTGGAAGAGTTGATTACAAGCTTTGTAAACTAAAAATTGCAAATGGAAAATGATATTACACTAAAAATGTTTAAACTATGCTACACTACAACTACACTACTCTAATAATCTTTCTTCTGCTTTCTTACTTCACTTTTATAGGACCTGGAGTGTTTCTCTCACTTTCCCACCATCTCTGAGCCTTTGGATGGCTTTAAATTAATCCTAGCCATTGAAATCCTTTTTGGCGGGAAAACAGGTTGAGTGGGATTGGGTGAGTTTGGTGAAGGCATTAATGAAAGGGGGGGGGGGAAGTTGGAGTGTTGGCGAGAGTGGTATTAATGAAAGTTGGTGAGTTTGGTGAAAAGGTGAGAGGAGGAGGGGGGGACATGGCTGAGGGAAACCAGGGAAGTGGGGATGATGAACAGTGGACGGGGGTGTGAGGTTTGACCTGGTCAAACGACCAGGTATAATATTAGAGGTGGGGTGGTTTTTTTGTTTGGGCTTGGGGTGTTATTTTGGGCCAAGAGGTGTTTTGTTGGACCAGTTTTGGTTTTGGGATAATAAAAACAAAAAGGGTCCATGTGGTTTAGTGTTAAATACAAGGACCATTCATGTAAATCCAAAAAATCAAGGGAGTAATTTTGTAATATTCCCAAAGTACTTATAAGGGTAATTCTTGCCAAGTACCAATAATCAAAGGACCCTTATGTGTAATTTCAAAAAATTGAAATCCTAGGGACCTTTTATGTCAAATTTAAAAGTACAGGGACCAAAACTGTAATTTCTCCAAACATTTTACCCAAGGACTGAAAATGACTTTTGTGACTTTCCAAGGACCAAAATTGATTTTTCTTTCAAAAATATCCCACCAGGGACCAAATCTGCCAATTTCGGAAACTCTAGGGACTAAATTGCAAATTTCCAAAACTTTTGAGATTTTTCACCAAAGGACTAAATATGACAACTTATGATTTCAAAAGGACCTTTGGTGATAATTTTCCATATTTTGAATGACCAGGGACTAGTTTTGACATTTTATGAAAGTTGGGGGACTGAAACTGCCAATTTTGCAAACTTTGTACGTTTTTCATCTGTTTTTACTCTTTTTGCATCTAAAACATATAAAACACAATTTTGAAATATTTTCAGTATTTTGATGCATTTCTGAGAGTTTTTGTATGTTTTGCAGTTCAGATTTGACCAAAAATGATGAGTGTTTGAGCACTCATCACTAGACTTTAATCCTTAGCCTGGAATGAAGTTTCACTTAAGGAATTTAGGGAATAAAACATACAACCTTGTTACATGTGTTTATTAGGATAAACATAAGCGGTTAATAAACTAAACACAATATGACATGTCATTGAGGGGAGTCTCAATGATCAATCTTATATGATGAGATTGAATACATGAATGGAAACCTTAAGTTTAGCTAAAGGATTCATTATGTAAGTCATATTATGTATTGGATTATTTATATCTTTTGCATGAATGCAAGATGAGTTGATAACAACAAATATCTAAGGGAAAGTCATTAGATAATTGTTAAACGAACAACCTAATGGACGTGCAAAGGACCAAAGATTTGTTAAAATGTTTACGGATATTTGAGGATCTTTGTTATGTTTTCATTCATTGATGCATATATAACTGAGATGATGCTTAACCCTAGTCGTAGTAGGATGACATCATGAATGATGACACCTCTAACTAGACGTGCTCGATTGAGAACATTAATGCATTATACATTAAAAGAATAAGAATACTTTACATTTTAGAAAACTGTTGTTATGACTGTCTAGAGTAATTGTTTTGCTAGCTTCAAACACACTATGGAATATATTGTTGCAATACTCGTATTGTACTTGAATGCACACATACAAAAGGACAATCATCATTCAAAACATTTTTGAATTTTGAAACAAGTATTCTCAAAGTTTACTCAGATGACTACTTGTTGTCTTGTATAACAAAATTGATCATGGTGGAAACATCGGATTCCGATCTATATGTAGTCTTGTGCATATCTGTTTTTAGTATTTGGATAATGGAACTGTAAGCAGTCGTATTATATAATGAATTGATATACCGGGTATAATCGCCTTCATTTATACTACTGTGTTCTATATTTGCTTGTTTAATCCATGAATAATTAATTTATTCTAAAATTGTCCATTGCCAGTTGACGATATGGGAGTATCATCGAATTAAGGCAAGTGTGAGCGTGTTGGTGATTTATTTGCCAAAATCATATGTTGTTCATTGTGATGAACATTGGACTGACCCAACCTTCGAGATTTCACTGCATGGATCGGCGTCAATAGTGAATTTCGCAAATGGTTATGTCTCTTATCCTCAGACTTGAGATGCAAGTAGGTCTTGCATGTGTGGAATTTCATTCTTTGATATGGTTAAATGCTGTCCTGAATAAGGTAGTTATAAAAACCATTTTCAGGAGTGATTTGAAACACATGAATGACACGTGCAGTCAAAATAGGATTTGTTCCTCCACATGTCATGGAGTTAGATACTATTGGGCCCCTCGATGAAATGAACAGATGTTTGTATGGCCGTACCCAAATGAGATTAAGATGAATCTTAATTCACTTGGTAATCTTGTTCAATATCTAGATCGAGAAACATAATAGTTGAACAAATAGAATGACTTTGATCCATGTCTAGTGTTTAACATAGTATCTGTAACAAAAGGATGGATGACATATAAACCATTTAAATGAGACATTTAAGAAACTTCCCTCACATATTTCTAGGAGCATTGGCGTGTTGCTAGACGCTAACCTTTGCTTGTATAATTACTTGATTATTATGACGTCGCAAGTGGGAGCTGTTGGAGTATGCTCGTGTCATAATAAATAATTATATGGCTAGACATATGTGAGCCTATGGGGTCACACACTTATACACAGAGACACCATTATATATATTGTATTTATCGTATTTACACTATATATACGACTACGTAACTCGGGATCAATAACGGGCTACTAATAACTAAGCTAGTACTTAGTTTATTGGATTAGACCAACAATGGGCAAGCCCATTTAGGGTCCCCATGGCAAGCCTAGGTGAGAAAGGAACAAGGGAAATAGTTCAAGGGGTTAAGTGTAACATGTGATCTTATAACCTCCTCTTGATTTAGTCATTATGACTAATAAAATGAGAAAACTAATTACCAATTTTTTCTCCCCTTCCTCTATCCATGAGCCACGAAATTAAACACACCCATATTAGGGTTTGTGGTTTTTGATCCCATCTAACCTTATTCTAGTGTACTTCAAGGCTAGATCAATGATTACGAGGTCAAGACTAGCATCGGGTGGTGATCGGTGACGTGTAGTATGTTTCCATCATAGAGGTGATCTATTTTGGTCACTTGATTTCATAGGTGGTTCGTGGTGTTGGTGATGGTATCCATATGATTCTATCGATCACACTACAAAGGTATAACATGTTGTTGTTTATTATTTGATTGATCATATGGCTATATGGATCCGTTGTTGGTGATGTTTTTCCGCTGCGTTTATATGTTCTTTTATATTTATATATTCAACATCACCTATATACACACACTTAATGAGAAGTGTACCCGATTAATATGTATATAGTTGTAAGCATAGTGTCGAACACTAAAAATGGAACGTAATATCTAGTTGATTTAATCGGTATTTTAATATCTAAGTTAGTTTTACAATCTAATCTAATAAAACGGGGGTTTAGCCTGAGAGACTAACACAGATTTAATAAACAATAAAAGTAAAACTAATGAGAACGAATCAGTGAATAGCAATGACGTACACATATAGATAATAGAAACACGTAAGAAGACCTGTCCTTAAAATTAAGTAGCTTGTCACTTGTTTTATTGCTATTTTTATATGATGAATATCGTAATCTAATCTGTCTCGTTGGATCCTAATATCGGCGAGTAAACTCTTAATGATTACTTATGTTTATCCTACCTTCTAGACACTAGATAAGCAGGCAAGGAACAGGTATGGTAGCCTAGAATACTCAACTAAACACAGAGGTTATCAATGCACAAATAAAGTCACCAAAAACATCAATCATATAAACTTTAACCGATGGGAAAGCAATTTTAAGGGGAGCAGTATGGTGGCCACAAGCCCATCAATCCTGATGGATTAAAGCTTACTAATACAATAAACAAAACTACTTAATGAATTATACACATGCAGGACCTTCTTACGGCTCTAAGATCTTCGTTTGGGGTATGTCTTGTGATGCTTCTTCGACTGAATTCGTCTCCTTAGGGTTTTTCTTTACACAAAACTCGTATCTGTCTTGGAGTATTTATAATTTTTGTCAGAGGGGTCGATGCGGCGCATCTACTTAACTTCGTGTGGGGTTCAAGATTATTATATTCTGGATTATTCGTACACCGCCTTTAGATGTGGCGTAACTTCTTTCTCTATGCGGCGAATGTTCTTTAACGTCTTGGATAATATCTGGTGAAGTTTTTAGCTGATACGCCACATGTTGTAAATGAGATGCGGCGTATTTTGGAGTAGAACAAGTTGTTTATTCTTCGTTGACCAAAGTTTCATATGCGGCGCATGTTGTAATTGGATGCGACACATTCTTCAAAGACAGGCAATGGTCTTCTGTAACAATTCGCATTTTCAAGTTAATTACTTTTCCCAGCAGGTCACCCAAGCCTGTACTACTCTCACATGAGCACGCTTAACCGTATGGGCGATTAACCGTTAGACCACAAAACGCGTTTCTAAGACTATTTGAGTTTTCAACTTATTAGAAAAAGTCAACATATTTTTTCCCTCCTCCATTGACCAAAAATCATCCCTTGATGTTATAAGTCATTTCGTGATTTTTAGGCTTACGGTTTGATGTCTAAAAGACATTTAATACCAACCGACACTAGACTGAGCCCAGCCTAGACATTATAAGTCATTTTAAATCATTTTTATCACATTAGAAAAGTAACATTTTACTTTTCTCAATTTTACGCAATATTCGTACGTTTTACGTATTACGCGTTTTAGACCCGTGTTTCCAGTTTTTAGCAGGGTTTTAGCACCCGATAGATCCTACCACTCATTTTATATTTTATTATGGACTATATTGACATGTTTAACAATACTTGCAAGTTTCATATTTTTACGATACCCGGTTTTACGTTTTGAGGCTTAATCATTTACGGTTAGCTTTTTACGGAGTCAAAATGCACAAACTAAGCAAGATAACACCAAGACTCATCATCTAGTCATCTTATCCTCCTTGAACCGCCATTTAGGGGGGGGGGGAGTCACCATTTTGTGGCTTGATCTTGACCATTGATCTCTAGGATGTTTACAAGTGTCTAAATTAACCATGGTTACATTCTAACCCAATATATAGTTAACTATTTTTCTCATCCTATAAATAGCCAACTAATAACACATATAAAACTTGCACCACACCTTCTTATAACCTTCAAGTCCTAAAACCTAAGGCACTTTTCTTATATTTTGTAAGAAAGTTAACTAGTTTTTGAAAGAAAACTAGTGTTTGATCTTCAATCTTAGAAATTTTCTAAGAAAAGTTGTTATAACTTTAAAGTCTCCAAAAAGACGTCGTTATAATCTTCAAATAGCTTTGGACTTCAAGAAGGCGTCGTTATAATCTTCAAATAACCTCGATTTATCATAGGTTGCAAAGGAGGAAAGCTTGTTCAATCAAAGTCCTAGTTCTTGTCCTAGTTTCCCTTTTTCATTAAGGCCAAAAGTTGTAAGCAAACCCTAACATACTTTCTTGCTTAATTATCATTTTCATGCTCTTTGTGTTCCTTTCATGCTATATATGTTCTTGTTATTGTGTTCATGATGTTTAAAAATGGATAAAACAAGTATTGGTATACATATGTTAACTTACGACAAGTAAACAAGCAAACTAGTGATTTTTATGGAGAACCACGACCAAAATAGTATAACTTTGATATTTGACACTTACTTACTGTTAAAGAGGACTTAACAAGGAAAACATAGCAATTTGAAACTACCCCTAATAACAATCTTCATGTACTAATAAACTTTCCTAAGTTTATTCAAATATTGGACATGTAACTTTTCGGATTAAAACTTATACATTTGTTATCAAATACTACAATAGTAGGGAGCCTCATGTGAGGAGTTCATTAAGTAAGCCGTCGAGATGAGTTGTGGATTTACGAGTTAAAGTGTCCTGGCTCCTCGAACGTTTACTCCATGACTTCTGAATTATGTCGGCCCGAACGGTAGTAAGAGATATACAACTTATACATGTTTTATAAACCATTTATATTCAAAGACTTGCGCTATATACTAAATGCTACATCATGAACATTATGCAAGACATATATGGGCAATTCTTCGTATTCTTAGACATTACTCAAAACCTAAGTCGCAACGTTCTATTATAGGCTGCTCTTAGTGACTTTCACGATTCGACTACCACTTTGATTTCACATCACTTAAGCTTAAGGTGAGTCATAGCCCCTACTCTTTTCATACTTGTTTTAACTCTTGGGGGGGGGGGGGATACATGCTCAACTACTTGCTTACTTGTACAAATACTCAAAACATTTATACTTGATTGTTTATACTTGATTGTTTTACACTTGATTGTCTTATACTTGATCGCATTATACTTGATTTCATATCTACATGATTGCGTTAAATTTAATTGTGAGACTTCCAGTGGCTCCAGATTAAGTTGCTGGATGACCATTGAGACTTCCGATGGCTCCAAATTAAGTTTTGGATGACCATTGAGGCTATTGATACATCCTAACATTTGCGAATGTTGGATACATCATAAACGTGAGGTCTTCGGAGATGAAGTGTAGACTCACGACTAATTGCTAAACTGTTTTGATGAACTTATACATGTCTGTATTATTCATACTATATGTTAGCAGTGGGTTGTGAACACACAGGTTGCAAGTCTCTTATGGCGGGATTTGCAACTGAGTGGATTCTCAATGCCTTTGCTGTGTGAACATTCTTTAAGGCTTTTCAACTATTTTAAGACAAACTCTATGAACTCACCAACCATTGTGTTGACACTTTAGCATGTTTATCTCAGGTCTGTAAGGTGATAGCTGTTGCATGGAGCATAGAGTCGCTTGGCATGTTTTGAAGACTTATGCTTTTATCTTTACCATTCGATTCGTCTTAAAACTCTTATGTATTGTATTATGGAACTCAAGTTTGTATTTCGGAATTTATTAATCGAATGGTCACTTTTCAAAACGTCTCATTTAGAGTTCGTTTTCTATACCTTGTTCTTTGTATTATGAAGTAGCACCCCTATGACACAGTCTTCCGCTGCGGTATTTTGGGGGTGTTACAGATTGGTACCAGAGCCTTGGTTATAGAGAACTAGGTTGCATTGAGTGCCTAGACTATAACTGCTATATACGTTAGGACTCTTCTCTTTATTTTGCCTTACACACACTTCATGCGCATATGCTTATTGCAAATTGTTTGTTTAGAAGAAACCCCAGACAATAGTCAAGTCATCAGAAATTTAGAGCTAAGTAATAATTGTTTAATTAATTTAATCTTGTGACAGTTCTTGTTTGATAAGACATAAGATTAAGTTAAATAAATGTTATTAGTTTCCTGTAGAGATTTGATGATTTGCCTTACACTTACTTTATATGATTCTAATACCTAGAAGTGGTTCATATGTCCTAGTACGACACTCAAACCTTTCTACAAGCGTGACTAGTCCATTTCGTCATATCACCTTCTCTAGATACCCAGACTACGATACCCTTTCACAACTTAAGAGCAGATGATAGAAAGTCTACCCAATTATGTAGTTTCAATTGTTGAGTTATGTGTGCCTGGTAAATATGTATACGTGTGAAAGGAAGCAATTATAATTATGGTGGCCAACATAATTATAAATGCGTCACGACTCACGTAGACATATGTGACCATGCTTACATTAATCAATGATTGACTCAAAATTGACAAGATTTAAGACTAAGTAGTCTAGGAATATCACCTCATATCTGACGTCGACAAAATATCCCTCCTTGTAGATATCATGGCACCAAAGAGAGTAACTCGTAGCACTAGCCGAGGTGGAGCAACACCAAGAGGTGGAAGAACTGGTGGTCGTGGAGGTAGAGGAGCTGCTCACGACACTAGTAACCCTAGTAATGATAGTGGAAGAACTGGTGGACGTGGAGGTAGAGGAAATGCTCACGACACTAGTAACCCTAGTAACGATGGTGGAAATCCAGATGTCTCCACCATTATCGCCCAACAACTACAAAACCTACTTCCCACTATAGTCACACAAGTTGGCAATCACATGAACAATTCGGGAAACCACGGAAGCATAAATGACGCTACAAATAATGGAGGAAGGAATGATAACAACAACAACAACAACAACAACAACAACAACAACAACAACAACAACAACCATAGGACTGGATGTACGTATAAGGAATTTACGTCATGCAAGCCAATTGAATTTAATGGTAAAGGAGGTGCATTGGCATATACAAGATGGGTCGAGAAGATGGAGTCAGTGATTGACATCAGTAACTGTGCAATCCACCAGAGAGTGAAATATTCTGCATGCTTGCTATCAGAGAAGGCATTAACATGGTGGAACATGCAGATTCAAGCAAGGACTAGAGAAGCAGCTGTAGGCATGACATGGGACGACTTTAAGGGACTACTGAAGGAAGAATACTGCCCGGTTAATGAAATGCAAAAACTAGAAGACGAGTTTTGGCATCACTCTATGGTAGGGGCTGGTCATGCAACCTACACAGATCGGTTTCATGAACTAGCTAAACTAGCTCCTCATCTGGTTACCCCTGAATCCAAGAGGATTGAGAGGTATATCTATGGCCTTGTTCCCGAGATTCGTGGGATGGTGAAAACAACCGAACCTCCCACAATTCAGAGTGCAATATTAAGAGCAGGGACCCTAACAGATGAGATGGTTAGGAATGGAACTTTGAAGATTAGTGATAAAAGGAAGGGAGCAGGTGAATCAAGCGAGCAAAAGGGTACAATGGTTGATAATAAGAGAGCAAGAGGATTTGCGGCAACAGTTTATGATCAGGGAAAGTATGAAGGTCCACATCCTAAGTGTAATAAATGTGCTTATCATCATCAGAGGTCTGAGCCCTGTCGAATGTGTACTAATTGCAATCAAAAGAGCCATTTTACAAATCAGTGTAAAGCAACGGCAAGGCAAGTAACACCGGTGAATGCGGGCAATATAAGAAACAACCAAAAGACATGCTTTGAGTGCAACAGCCCAAACCACTTCCGAGATACTTGTCCTAAGTTAAATAGGGCACAGGGACAAGTGCTGGACAACCCAACTTTAGCCGTTATGCTTGAAGAAAATAACCCAAACCGTGGATACAATGTTAGTCCACCTCGGGGTCGAGCATACTATTTGGGTGCTAAGGAAGCCCGCAATGCGTAACGGGTACGTACCTTATCCTACCATATTATTCTATTCTAGTTAAAAATCTAGCTTTATTATGCCGTTATTAAGATAAGAGACCTTAACACACATAGAACTTCAGGACGAAGTTCCCCGTAAGGGGTAGAGACTGTAACAATTCGCATTTTCAAGTTAATTACTTTTCCCAGCAGGTCACCCAAGCCTGTACTACTCTCACATGAGCACGCTTAACCGTATGGGCGATTAACCGTTAGACCACAAAACGCGTTTCTAAGACTATTTGAGTTTTCAACTTATTAGAAAAAGTCAACATATTTTTTCCCTCCTCCATTGACCAAAAATCATCCCTTGATGTTATAAGTCATTTCGTGATTTTTAGGCTTACGGTTTGATGTCTAAAAGACATTTAATACCAACCGACACTAGACTGAGCCCAGCCTAGACATTATAAGTCATTTTAAATCATTTTTATCACATTAGAAAAGTAACATTTTACTTTTCTCAATTTTACGCAATATTCGTACGTTTTACGTATTACGCGTTTTAGACCCGTGTTTCCAGTTTTTAGTAGGGTTTTAGCACCCGATAGATCCTACCACTCATTTTATATTTTATTATGGACTATATTGACATGTTTAACAATACTTTCAAGTTTCATATTTTTACGATACCCGGTTTTACGTTTTGAGGCTTAATCATTTACGGTTAGCTTTTTACGGAGTCAAAATGCACAAACTAAGCAAGATAACACCAAGACTCATCATCTAGTCATCTTATCCTCCTTGAACCGCCATTTAGGGGGGGGGGGGAGTCACCATTTTGTGGCTTGATCTTGACCATTGATCTCTAGGATGTTTACAAGTGTCTAAATTAACCATGGTTACATTCCAACCCAATATATAGTTAACTATTTTTCTCATCCTATAAATAGCCAACTAATAACACATATAAAACTTGCACCACACCTTCTTATAACCTTCAAGTCCTAAAACCTAAGGCACTTTTCTTATATTTTGTAAGAAAGTTAACTAGTTTTTGAAAGAAAACTAGTGTTTGATCTTCAATCTTGGAAATTTTCTAAGAAAAGTTGTTATAACTTTAAAGTCTCCAAAAAGACGTCATTATAATCTTCAAATAGCTTTGGACTTCAAGAAGGCGTCGTTATAATCTTCAAATAACCTCGGTTTATCATAGGTTGCAAAGGAGGAAAGCTTGTTCAATCAAAGTCCTAGTTCTTGTCCTAGTTTCCCTTTTTCATTAAGGCCAAAAGTTGTAAGCAAACCCTAACATACTTTCTTGCTTAATTATCATTTTCATGCTCTTTGTGTTCCTTTCATGCTATATATGTTCTTGTTATTGTGTTCATGATGTTTAAAAATGGATAAAACAAGTATTGGTATACATATGTTAACTTATGACAAGTAAACAAGCAAACTAGTGATTTTTATGGAGAACCACGACCAAAATAGTATAACTTTGATATTTGACACTTACTTACTGTTAAAGAGGACTTAACAAGGAAAACATAGCAATTTGAAACTACCCTAATAACAATCTTCATGTACTAATAAACTTTCCTAAGTTTATTCAAATATTGGACATGTAACTTTTCGGATTAAAACTTATACATTTGTTATCAAATACTACAATAGTAGGGAGCCTCATGTGAGGAGTTCATTAAGTAAGCCGTCGAGATGAGTTGTGGATTTACGAGTTAAAGTGTCCTGGCTCCTCGAACGTTTACTCCATGACTTCTGAATTATGTCGGCCCGAACGGTAGTAAGAGATATACAACTTATACATGTTTCATAAACCATTTATATTCAAAGACTTGCGCTATATACTAAATGCTACATCATGAACATTATGCAAGACATATATGGGCAATTCTTCGTATTCTTAGACATTACTCAAAACCTAAGTCGCAACGTTCTATTATAGGCTGCTCTTAGTGACTTTCACGATTCGACTACCACTTTGATTTCACATCACTTAAGCTTAAGGTGAGTCATAGCCCCTACTCTTTTCATACTTGTTTTAACTCTTGGGGGGGGGGGATACATGCTCAACTACTTGCTTACTTGTACAAATACTCAAAACATTTATACTTGATTGTTTTACACTTGATTATCTTATACTTGATCGCATTATACTTGATTTCATATCTACATGATTGCGTTAAATTTAATTGTGAGACTTCCAGTGGCTCCAGATTAAGTTGCTGGATGACCATTGAGACTTCCGATGGCTCCAAATTAAGTTTTGGATGACCATTGAGGCTATTGATACATCCTAACATTTGCGAATGTTGGATACATCATAAACGTGAGGTCTTCGGAGATGAAGTGTAGACTCACGACTAATTGCTAAACTGTTTTGATGAACTTATACATGTCTGTATTATTCATACTATATGTTAGCAGTGGGTTGTGAACACACAGGTTGCAAGTCTCTTATGGCGAGATTTGCAACTGAGTGGATTCTCAATGCCTTTGCTGTGTGAACATTCTTTACGGCTTTTCAACTATTTTAAGACAAACTCTATGAACTCACCAACCATTGTGTTGACACTTTAGCATGTTTATCTCAGGTCTGTAAGGTGATAGCTGTTGCATGGAGCATAGAGTCGCTTGGCATGTTTTGAAGACTTATGCTTTTATCTTTACCATTCGATTCGTCTTAAAACTCTTATGTATTGTATTATGGAACTCAAGTTTGTATTTCGGAATTTATTAATCGAATG
Source organism: Artemisia argyi (assembly GCA_030686995.1). Classification (NCBI taxonomy): domain Eukaryota; kingdom Viridiplantae; phylum Streptophyta; class Magnoliopsida; order Asterales; family Asteraceae; genus Artemisia; species Artemisia argyi. The sequence continues at coordinate 150,199,800 of CM060700.1, read as the reverse complement.
GTCACTTTTCAAAACGTCTCATTTAGAGTTCGTTTTCTATACCTTGTTCTTTGTATTATGAAGTAGCACCCCTATGACACAGTCTTCCGCTGCGGTATTTTGGGGGTGTTACATCTTCGAATTCATGTAAGTATGATGTTGCGGCGTTTCTGTTGAGAGTGATACGGCGCGTCTCTTGAATTTCAATAGACTTTTCAAATCTTGATCATTTACCCCCATAATTCGTCCAATATCATTAACTTTCACCAATTTCTTATTTTTAGCTGAGAATCACTAAAGTAAACATTAAAACACCAATTCTCATACAAAACAATATAAAACAAGTCAATTAAATAGGATAAATGATGCTAATAAAATGTACTTATTTGATCTCATAAAATATCCCCCCACTTGAACTTTACTTGTCCTCAAGTAAACCTTTAGAATAAACATAATGAAAATGTATCCTTGATAGGATATTTTTACATTTAAGCACTTATTCGTTTTATCATAATTGCATGGCCAAACACTTAGCCAATTAGAAACAAAATATATTATTAATAAAAGCAAATCTAATCGTTTAACTGTCCGGACGTGACGAATATTCTATCATATGGTTGACAAGGATACAAATCTCCCCCACTAAAGCTAAGGAGTAAAAAGTCTAAAGTGGTAAAAAGGGTTTTTTGGTTCATGAGTTAAACCTAGCTTTGTTTGAACATTTCCAGCATAAACTTAGTAGATCGCTGGCTCGAGTCCTCGACTCTTTAACTAACGGATGGTCACTAGTATGCTTCACGGATCGCTGGCGCGAGTCCTTGATCTTTCAAATGATGGATGGTCACTAATGTGTTCTTTGGATCTCTGGCGTGTTATTTTCATAACGGATGGTCACCAAGTTGCACACCAGATCGCTGGCGCATCATTTAATCAATCTTAAACTCAGATGGTCACCAATTCACACACTAGATCACTAGCGCGTTAGCTAATTAATCTAATACTCGGATGGTCACTACCTTATTCATCAATTTAATATTCTTACTTGGCCATCATCATATCCGGATGCTCGAAAGCTAACAACGAATATAGCAATACGGTTGGGTATGGATAACATTTAGGATATAAATTGGTGTAAAATAAAAATACATAACAAGAAACAAATAAATTAAAGTCCTAAGTATGGTTAGAATACTTCCCTACCATCCCATGAATAAGACTCATATCATTGAATAACTCACGCTTTGACTCTTTTGTAACTCACGCTTTAGGTAGACACGAATTATACTCAATAAAATCTTAGACAAAGAATAAACAATCCTTAGTTGGCGTTCCCATAACGTCCAACTCCCTTTCAATCCATAAATATAATACAACAATAGTGGCGATATCAACCACTTTAATACAAAAGTTTACATCTTTGGTTTAAACAAACTTCCAACTTCTTCTTTCTTTTTCTTTTCTCATTTTTTCGATTTTTTTAACTAAAGGTGTAAAATTTCACCATAATACCATCACAATAATTCTGGATTATATATATATATATATATATATATATGTATATATATGTATATATGTATATATATATATATATATATATATATATATATATGTATATATATATATGTATATATATGTTTATATATATGTATATGTATATATATATATATGTATATATATATGTATATGTATATATATATATATATATATATATATATATATATATATATATATATATATATATATATATATATATATATATGGGAAAATGTTAGCTACAATTAATTGTAGCTAGTTGGCTACAATTCCTTTGAAAAAACTTTTAATAATGTACAGTTTAGTCCCTGCGGTTAGACCTTGACACATATTTTCCCCCTGTCCCCACCTTTTTTTTCAAAGGAAATGTAGCCAATTGGCTACATTGTGTTGTAGCTATGTTTTCCCCTATATATATATATATATATATATATATATATATATATATTGAAGAGGCGAAAAGTGTACCGCTTTTAAGGGGTCATTTAAGCCTGAATTCGATATTATTTGATCAAATATTGCCCTAAATCGTTTCTTTTGTCATTTTAGGTACTTTTGAGGAAGAATCTGGAAAAGGAAGCATTTTGGACGTTTTTGGAGCATAAAAGTTGTGGAAAACTAGAAGGGGGGTTGAATAGTTTTACGTCTTTTTCGTTTTATAAAAGTTTGCTTCTAAAGAATAGACGCAAATTTCAAAAATCTGTGATACAAAAATATAGATACTAGTTTATTCGCACTTTTCGTATAAACACTATTTGTATAGAATGTTGAGTAAAAATTATGATTTCAAATATCACATATAAGTATATATATGTATATATATATTTACATATGTATATGTGTTTTAATATGAGTATATCCTTTTGGTTTGTTTGTATAAAATTAATGTTGTGAATGGAACCTAGTTTGATCTTTATGTGAAATCAATATATGCACAACACAAGCAATTATAACTATATACAAAATGCTAACAAGTAAGTAAACAAAGAGTGAGAGATGGAAAGATCAAACCCGAGAGACAAAGGATTTATAGTGGTTCGGCTACAAGGACACCTTCCTTGCCCTACTCCACTCCCCGAGCACCGAACTTGAGAGTTTTCTTCACTAAGTCAATAACCTCCCTTATGGCGGAGAAAACCGTACACACCTTAGCTTACACCAATTTAACGACACAAAGCTAAATGTCGGGTTCTAATCGTAGCTAGAACCAATCTCACAACTATAATCACAACACAACTCCTTCTACACTCTTTCACACCTTCTACACTTCTTCACACCACTTGTTTCTTCACACCTTCACAACTTCTATCTATCCATTACTTCAAGACTTATACTTCTTCACAACTTCTAGGCTTCTATGTCTTCAAAACTTCACTACTTCTTTGTCACAACTTGAAAACCTTTTTCTATGTACTTCTCCAAGGGTTCTTCTATTTAACAAGCTTCTATGTCTTTCCCACTTCAAAGCTTTTACGTCTTCACACCTTCTAAGCTTCTATGTCTTCTCAACTTTAAGGCTTCAACTTCTTTGTCTTTACTACTAATCTCTACTACAATATACTACCACTTCTTATATCTCCTTCCACTAATCATATGCACCTCTACTTCTTCACTTCTAGTACCACTTCACACCTTCAACAAATCTAGATCCTATATCTAAATCTAGCTAACCAATGTATACACTTTATACACCAAAGAATGAATGATTTACAAGATGAAATGATCAAACAACTTAGATAGCAAGATGATACTAAGTTGTAATACTTCTAGTTTTGATAGATAGAAGTATTCTTCTCTTTGCACTTGAGTATTGAGGCTTGAATCACTTTGAAACAAATGTTAATGTTTATGTGATCAAAGGATTTTAGAGAATAGAAATGGAAGTTTGAATCAGAAAGTCTTTAGTGCAAAAAGGTGAGAAAAATATGTTGAATGATCGAGTATTTAAAGGGCCAAAAAACACTGTTCTGGAGCGTGCCGGTCCCCTTAATTAGGGGGCGGTCCCCTTAATGATTAAGGGGGCCGCCTAGTATATTAAGGGGGCCGCCCTCTTGAACGTTGGAATTTTCTGTCCTTTTGTGAGGAAAGTTTTTCTAGATTAGATTTGCCATTTTTGGTTGAAAATTTGAATTCAAATATTTGTACTGAATTAAACATATTCTTTTGATTCCAGAAATGTTTTATAAAAGATATAAAATGTTTTGTGACATTTTATACAAATCTAGTGATTAATAAAAATTTTCTTTGATCTTATAATGCATTAGCCACTTTGTTTATTCATACCTTAAGTGATTAGATGGTGAAAGTGAGTATTTACTACTAAATACTTATTTACATCATAATCTTTGGTTTGATGAGTTTTTGTTTTGTGATTATCAAAACATAGAGATATCGAAGGATATGAATAATGTTTTTAGTCAATTATTTATATCAACAATCTCCCCCTTTTTGATGATCACAAAACCTTAACTCATTAAGTCCAAAAATTTATTTTTAGACAAGTATTTAGTGAGTTTATATTCACTTCTCCCCCTTTTTGTAGAATCAAAAAGGTTTAAGCCGAAAAGATGAAAGCTCCTCCTTGATGTATGCTCCCCCTCGTTTGAGGGCACCAAGGGTTCGAGTTATGAAATTCTTGCTAGGAAAATATTAGAAGCACAAACAAAAATATATAACATACTAACAACAACTAACAAGCATGGCAAAGGAGAATTTGAAACACATATTAAACCATTCATTAATTCAAAATGATTATGTCAACCACATAATCATTGTTACATAAACTATAACGCTAGAATTCTAAACCAAGTAGAATATCATATTGTGTCAACAAAGAGTGTCATTAAACTTGCTTGCATCCCAAAAAGGTTGAAGTGTTTTATTTGAAAAACAAAAGGCATAAGCATATAGAATGCTTGGTAGAGAATGGTAAATGGGGATCATGTTGGTAGCTTAATGGAGGTAAACTTTTGGGTTCATGGATGTTGGTGAGTTTGGAGATGTAGAGCTTGGAGGTGGTGAATTTGGAGTTGGGTTTGTTGGTTGAGGGTTTTGATGTTGTTCAAGTGATGGTGTTTGTTGAGATCTAGGAAATGACCTTCAGATTAGTCACTCGTAATCCCATTTCCTGTAAGTACTCATGAAATAACCAGGAATTTCCTGCAAATCAAGAATCAGTTACAAGTCGATAAGTTGTAAACCCTTAGAATTTCAAGTTGGTGGTAGGGTCATGTTAAAAGTTCTGCCTAGGAAAGGCACGATACCATTCAGAAAAATCCGGGAAGTTAAACTCGATGTACACTGGACCATTTAAAATTTAAGACAGAATAGGCCTAGTGGCCGTCAGACTTGAGCCTTGTTAGAGAACAACCGGATTACACAACCATGTTTCACCTATTCAAATCCCAGGAAATGACCTTCAGATTAGTCACTCGTAATCCCATTTGGAAGGGAATCCAACCCTGAGACAAACGTAAACTTGGTAAGAGAACCAATAAAAATCATGGACTGTTAGGTCAAACGATTGAAACAGAGTCGAATTCCTATCGTGAAAGTTCGCTGGAATTCTCAAATATTATCACCTTTTCACCAATACCACTCCAGAGACCAACACAAACTGAACTTCGGGACGAAGTTCCTGTTAGAGGGGAAGACTGTCACAACTCGTAATTCTCGGTCATTTTCCAAACTTCGACAATCTACTATTCATCATTTACTATTCACCGATTACTATTCATCATTTTACTATTCATCATTTTTGAGGTCAATTTGATATTCTAAGAAGCGTTCATAAATTTTACTATTCACTTGACACTATTCATTTCTGGAAGAAAACCACTATTCATGTGCATTACTCATTTCATTGTAAACTTAGTTTACGGGTATTCAAAATTCGCGTAACCGTATTGGTTCAGGAGCGAATTCATGCATTATCATTGGGACATTTCATACGGACTAGAAATAGTCTGCATATCATCATTATGGCACTTGCATACTATTCCACTCGTAGGGTATTCAAATTATATTTTTGATATAATTAACGATTTACGTATGTTTATTTTAAATAAACACTAATACGCGAACTATAAACGAGAATAACACGTCCGACACTCCCGACTATGATCCCAATATATTTTTATATTCATTTTTATAATATAAAAATTATAATATTAATTTACCCGGTATTTTGGAAATTTATTTATTTCGTATCGTACGTCTAATTTAATTACGACGGTTTTCATAAAAGTTAAACGACGATTAACCAAACACCCAATAATTTTACCCAAACTACTTTTATAATTTTTATAACTTTATTTTATCCCGGTTAACTCCGTTAAAATTTATTTTTAGTTAACCCGGTACCCGGTATACACTAAAACTACTACTAAATACAATATTATACATATATTACCACAAAATATCTTCAATTTACCCAACTTTTCATCCTATCCCACGCCCCCCCCCCCCCCATTCCAAATCTCTTACACATTTGAATTTACTTACTAACTCCATTAAATGTTTGTACAATATGTTTAAAGTCAATAATTCACAAACTTCACATATCATTCTTTTACCTCATTCATCAAATCATAAAACAAAACTCACTCACTCATTTCCTCTCATCCTAACACCGGCCAACAAGGAAGAAAACACCAAGAATCCCAAGATTTTCAAAGATCAAGTCCTATTTAAGTGCTAGTATTGAGCCTTTTTAGAGTTTTGAGATAAAAACTCAGGGATTGTTAGATTTTCACCATCCAAACTTCATTAATCTTCCAAGTAAGTTAACAAAACTCATTTCATAATTTTTACATGTTATTACTATGGTTATATATTTTTCTTACAAGAACTCATGCATGTATCTTATACCACTCCATTTTTGAATATATTTAACTTTTAAACCCTAGAAAGTGATTTTTGGTTAGATCCTTGTTAGATCTACTTGGTTATGATGTTTAGGAACCCATGACACCCTAAGAAGGTGTATGGTAGGATTATACTAGTTTTGTGGTGATTGAAAGTGGTTTGATTGAAGTTAGAACTAGTTTAGAGACTTGAAAATGGTTTTTGAAACTACATATTGACCTACTGTCCCTATTTTTGAAACGTGGGAAAATCAGTGAATGATGGGTAATTTTTGATCAAAGATTTAGAAAATACTTTCAAAAATGAAACTTTTGGCGAAATAACGGATTAAAAAGAGCTTATAACGAAGGAGATATGATTTTTGTAAATTTAACGACGAAAACTATTTTTCTAAAAACTGCATGCTGTTTGACAGTTTTCGACGGGCAAAAAGAGGTGTTAAACGTAACCTAGAGGAGCCGAGTTATCAAAAATATATTAGTATATACAAAAAAGAATCCGTGGATATAAAGAACGATGAAAATGAGCTTAAAACGACCAAGTTATACCCGTTTTAACATCGTCAAAACTATATATATATATACTTGGTCACAAATAAAAATAATAACTTACACACTAAATGGTATATTTTCTAGAAATGTTACTAAGGACTATATTCTTAACAAATGAAATACGTATGACCCAAAAGAATATTTATACGACTTAACGACGTTATTTTAAGGTTTTCGATACGAGGAATATAACGCTAACATTTTCATACGAGATAATACGACAAGTTATATACTTCTATATTTGGACTTATTTTTCCTAAGTATGGAAACTATTTTACTATGACAATAACGAGTTTTTCCAAGTCACGAGTGGTATAGGTATCATGTGCATGTGCATTCATTACATCACGACATGATCTAAATTAGATCACGATTATTCATTTAGGTTGCGGCTAGTGTTCGCGCCTCATTGTCCTGACTACTTTACCATCATTGTACCATCTTTGTACCATCATTACGAGGTGAGTTCTCATAGCCCCTTTTTAATTACTTATTTGATTTTAAATCCCACGGGGGAGAATACATTGCACAATTATTTTTGTACATGCCCAAGTATTACAAATTCCATACATTGCTTAAGTTGCCTTACTACCAAGTTAAGTCCCCTTATATATCATGGACCGTTAATTATATTGCCAAGCGAGAGTGAGTGGATAGATCTATCGAGGGTGACGCCTCCATTCGTGTTTGGGTTGCTCCAACGGGTACGAATGCATTTCATGTCTTAACAAATTGAGTGTCTGGTAAACACTCTGGTGGGGCCATTACAAAGTCTAGGTTCGGGGTCATGAGCTTAAGAGCCAATGTAGCATTTTTGACATTTTTGTCGGTTTACTTTATACTTGTGGCTTATGTACATACGATTTAACTTATAAATCTATGATTATTCACCAACTTTATGTTGACCGTTTTCGCAATGTATTTCTCAGGTTATTAAGGTAGCTCATGTTGCATATATTTGGACCTTCATGGAGTCGCGGAGTCGACGCGTCTCACTATATTTTCTGCACTTATGATACGTTTGATCTGTTGAATTTGTTTTATCTAAATTGGTAACATCTTTTGGGACCTAAGTTTTGTAAACTTTGAATGTTTTAATGATCAAACGATGTATTTTTCCAAACGACACTTTAGGTCGTTCAATATGTCCTTGTTTTTGATGCTATGACAGTCACCCCTAGGTATTCCATTCCGCTGCTAAAAACAGGTATTTTGGGGGTGTGACAGATTGGCATCAGAGCTAAGGTTATAGCGAACTAGGATGTATCACGGACCCTAGACTATAACCACATCATCATAGCATCTCATCATTTCATCATAGGTGCATATTCATTATACATGTTGTTTCATGCACACACTGTGCGAGTTATTTATACCCATACTCATATATATATATATATATATATATATATATATATATATATATATATATATATATATATATATATATATATGATTATATTGACCTGGTTCACAAGTGACATGTCTTCAGATACTCACCCTATTATCCTTTTATCGGATTCCGACATTGAAGATGCCTTGTCATCTTCCACTACCATTATACCACCAATTGCGCGTATACCACCATTAGCACTATTGATTTGTTATAGGAATAAGGTTTTCCTATCATTTAACCTATACATAGAATGCCGTTTGGTAGAGTATTCAGACTTAATTTTAATGGACTTATTAGGATGCTTATTACAAGGGAGATAGCATGTTTTCTTTCCTCCACTAGTAGGACGCTTACTACTCAGGTACTACCACCACCGTCAGTTACTTATTTCACTATTGGTCGTCCCATAGTGCGTACTTCAACTGTACCTCTTGGATGTCGCGGGATAGCGCGAAAGAGGGTAGTATTCCATTCACTATTATCACCATCGCATCTTAACTCGTCACTAGGATTTCATCGTCATCAATGTTATTCTCATCCTTTAGAATACCACCATTGTCATTTCCCTTTTCCATTTTCACTTGCCATGAATTACATAACGCCTTGTGGATAATACCAAGATTACGGACTCAACAAGAACATCCACAGATTCCTCAGGATTAGTTTGGAACCTACACTATTTAGAATATGGTCGATGCACAACTTCAGACACTGCTTCAGGACTATCTCGACCTTATGATGCCGTAAAACCTGATTTCACTTAGAGGGACTACAGGAAGTCTTTAGACTAGACTTATATCTTTAATAGCTTTTACTATTATCCTAGCCACAAGAGGTGTGGCATGGTTCGAAGAAACTTGTGGTATTTTGATTGTTGTACCATGGAATTACCAAGTGTTGACTCAAACATATGGATATGGTTGTGCTATCTTTGATATCGGTCCGTGTAGACCAAAAATTTCATGTGTTATATTCATGAGTTATGAATATGATGGTTTTATTACTTATAGATTCTCATGGTCCCTTATAATTTGATGAAAATAGATTTAAGCAAACCACTTCAAAAATGACGCAAGCCGCTGTTGGACAATTCACTGTCAGGAACATAGCCACCGCCCTCACCAAGGAACTTACTCACGTGGAATATATGGGTTGTAATCCCCCCTCCTTTGGCGGAAATATAGACACAAAGGAATTTCTCAAATGGTTCGAAGAAATAGAAACAATATTTCAATGTGGCGACTGTCGTAAGGAAGACAAGGTTAAGTTCGCCACTTGCACTTTTCAGGATCATGCCCAGAAATGGTGGACTAAATATGTTCAAGTAGTAGGAGTGGATGCTGCTTACTCACACTCTTGGGAAAAACTAAAAAGGATGATGAGTTTAAAATTTTGCGTGAAAAGCGAATTACAAGCAATTGAACATGAAACACTAAACCTTACCATGGTAGGAGATGATGTTGTCAAGTATACTGCTTATTTTTATGATTTAGCCCGACTAGGCTCTGCAATGGATGAGCCGGAAAGCAAGAAACTTGAAAGGTACATAGGAGGACTTTCTCCTGAAATTCATATGTTGGTCATCTCATTGGAACCCGATACCATGCCTAAAGCTATCAAAATGGCAATCGAAGCAAAGGAACGCATAGCTCACACCAAGATTTTAGGAGGCAATGGTAGCAACAAGAGAAAGTGGGTCGGTAATCTGGATGCTAATGCTTCTCAACAACCATTTAAGATACAACAAGTGGTGGAGACCTGTGCTGCTGGGTCAAGCCAAAAGAAAAGATATGTGGGTAAATTACCCGAGTGCAACAAGTGTCAGTTTCATCACAAAGGATCTTGCCCCTCTCAATGTAAAAACTGCCAAAAGCTCGGACATGAAGCCAAGGATTGCAAGGCTCCCACCCTCGCAAAGCATCAGAAACTCACGGTAACCTACCGCGAGTGTGGAGTAGTGGGACACTTCAAGAGTGAATGCCCGGAGTTGGGAAACCAGAATTGGAAGAAGAAGTTTATGTTTTAATTATATAAACCGTAGTTGAGCCCTCTAGGGTTGTACTTTTCTTTTGGTACTTTCCATAAGTACGTTGGTGTAACCTAGTTGTATTAAGCACTTTCCTATCTAATGTAATGACTATCTTTTGTTATCTATGTGATAATCATAACCTTCGTTTATTCCATTTTCTATTGCAATTGTGCAATTTTCAATCGTTTCGCAACATTACATCACTGTCTTACTAGAGATTAGGCCGATTCCGTTTTTAACGGATTAGTAGACTATTACCATTCCATAAGATTCACCCATGTATCCAATAAACCATTTGACGAATTTTATCTCAAGCTATTTTACTACCAAATGGGGAAATTGTTTTACGGAATTATTAAAAGAAACTATTTTATTACCACCTTATAAATTGATTTTTCCGTCATTGCGTCAAGTATTTACTATTAGTATACGAAACAATGTTCATATTACTTGAAAGGAAATGACTAGAATACCATTTTTCAAAACAAAACGTTGAACACCATCTAAAACTTTTGAGAAAAATAATATTATTTTGACTAAATCAAGCATCGCATCATTAGTCCTCAACTATACATAGCCTGATCACCTATGTATACTTCAGGAAGGATTATGCCATGAAGGCAATAGTTACTTTTTAAAGTATTGCTAATAACAATCTTCATTTAAAAGTGTTTTAAACAAGTAAACTCTTTCATAAATGTCTCTTTCTGACAAACTTTTCCCTGGATACTTACCTCACCTGTCACTCACTTAGCCATTAAGTTGGACTTTCCATTGACTTCTTTAGGAGAGACTTTCCCTATCAAGTACTAGGAGGATTACTCGATACAAGAAAAACAATAAAAGGGTTACGGAACTACTAACCTAGACTAGAAGTATACACCAAGACAATTTATAACTCAACAACAATTCTAAGATGCCACTAGACCATCCGAACTACCATCTCTGACCTAGTTATCCAATTTTATCATTCAAAGGTACTAGCAAGACTGAGCTACAGGATCGAACACATTGTGAAGGTACGCTAAACAGCACTATAGAAATAAACCAAGCACCTAATTGAGACGGTAAAGCAATTCATTTAAACATGGCCTCATCTAAATGCAAACTTCCCTGCAGCAAGTTTACGCCAAGAATGATTGATTCGAATTATGGATATCGATATAGATTCCCCTAAAGCGTTGTGTCCTCAAGAAATTCTAGATAACCTCACCTATGCATCAAGAGAGGCATCAGGCCCAAACATATTTCCCCAGCTTCATGTGGAAATGAAATAGACATTTATCGACATAGTATCAATGGACACCCTCATTTTGCCAACACGATGACAATTTCAACGATAAACCATTTCAGAACTTAAGTCGGTTGAATACCTAGGCTTGTAGTTTTGCCAGATAATCGCCAATAGGCATTTTCTATTATCAGGAACTAAACGTTAGACATCTATGCATTTATGCGAACATTACCTATCCTACTATTTTATCCTTGTTAGTGTTTTCACTTTTAAATGAAGTAGATTTAAAAATTGCGTTTATACAAATCACATACCTCGTAGAAGATAATTTTAGAATTGCCTATTTTGAACAAATACGATCCTTTTTGGTCAATATTTTGCAAAACCATTGTACAATGGGAAATAAATAAACATCAAACTTTGGTAAATAGTCCTATTCACTATATTTTGAAGACGGTTTCACATTTTTATAACTACTGAATTTTGAATCATCAAGAAAGAGATTACTTAGTAACCCATTTGCTCCATTTTCTAAATTAGTTTATTCGGAAAAATATTTCTACCAAAACTCACAATCACGAGATAAATATTGAAAACCAATCACCTTACAAGATTGCTTATGCATTTAGGGTTTTGCGATTTGACAATAAGGAATATTAGAATGTGTGATGAAGGAAATTAGGAGGAACACCATAGATCGATTACAAACGTCAGAAATGAAGACCAAGCACAATTGGCAAAGAAAGACACATGTCTTAGCATCCCTTAGACCAAAACACAAGGAATCAAAGTGTTACCCATATTCTATCTTCTTCGTATAACGCCCTTTTCGAAAAGTATAACGTTGTAGAATTAGTCACCAGATTCATTGTAACCGTTTCAATATTTCCTGATAAAGGTGATCGAATCACCTCAGACTTCTAGCAATCATTTTAAGATTTCCTTCGGAATCCCATTTAGATGTACACACCGTCTATCATCCTCAGACCAATGGTCAGATTGAGAGGACAATTCAAACATAGGAAAGATATGCTCAGAAAGTGAGCAATTGACTCTAGAAATGGTTGGACTAACCATTTATCATAGATCATATTCGTTTGCAATGATAGTTATCGCACGAGCGTAGAGACTACACTATTTGAGGCACTTTATGGTCGAAGTACCAATTACCCACTTACAGACCGAAATTGGAAAGTTAAATTCACTGGTCTAGAACTAAACTATGGAACACCAAAGGAAATTTCACAAGTCAAGAACCAGCTACAAACAACGAGAAACTAGTAGAAGTTAGGTTGGTGCATGACGCACACCATGCGGATTGGGTATCCCTGAACAGCAAACCATCTAGATTCAAGTGGGAGAACGAACTAAGTTGAAAGCTTTGCCTTGGAGAGGCATGATACAATTTTGGTAACACAAGAGATTGAACCTCTAGTATATTGAACCATTTAAGATTCATTTTGAATCGACCAGCTGACATAAAAATTTGAGTTCTGGCAAAGTTCAGCAGCATATATTACCAATATCACATTGTAAACCTCAAGAAGCACTGATCATCTATTGACGGACCGAACGTGGAAAAAGCCAAACTCACTATTCCTGTAAGTACTCATGAAATAACCAGGAATTTCCTGCAAATCAAGAATCAGTTACAAGTCGATAAGTTGTAAACCCTTAGAATTTCAAGTTGGTGGTAGGGTCACGTTAAAAGTTCTGCCTAGGAAAGGCACGATACCATTCAGAAAAATCCGGGAAGTTAAACTCGATGTACACTGGACCATTTAAAATTTAAGACAGAATAGGCCTAGTGGCCGTCAGACTTGAGCCTTGTTAGAGAACAACCGGATTACACAACCATGTTTCACCTATTCAAATCCCAGGAAATGACCTTCAGATTAGTCACTCGTAATCCCATTTGGAAGGGAATCCAACCCTGAGACAAACGTAAACTTGGTAAGAGAACCAATAGAAATCATAGACTGTTAGGTCAAACGATTGAAACAGAGTCGAATTCCTATCGTGAAAGTTCGCTGGAATTCTCAAATATTATCACCTTTTCACCAATACCACTCCAGAGACCAACACAAACTGAACTTCGGGACGAAGTTCCTGTTAGAGGGGAAGACTGTCACAACTCGTAATTCTCGGTCATTTTCCAAACTTCGACAATCTACTATTCATCATTTACTATTCACCGATTACTATTCATCATTTTACTATTCATCGTTTTTGAGGTCAATTTGATATTTTAAGAAGCGTTCAGAAATTTTACTATTCACTTGACACTATTCATTTCTGGAAGAAAACCACTATTCATGTGCATTACTCATTTCATCGTAAACTTAGTTTACGGGTATTCAAAATTTGCGTAATCGTATTGGTTCAGGAGCGAATTCATGCATTATCATTGGGACATTTCATACGGACTAGAAATAGTCTGCATATCATCATTATGGCACTTGCATACTATTCCACTCGTAGGGTATTCAAATTATATTTTTGATATAATTAACGATTTACGTATGTTTATTTTAAATAAACACTAATACGCGAACTATAAACGAGAATAACACGTCCGACACTCCCGACTATGATCCCAATATATTTTTATATTCATTTTTATAATATAAAAATTATAATATTAATTTACCCGGTATTTTGGAAATTTATTTATTTCGTATCGTACGTCTAATTTAATTACGACGGTTTTCATAAAAGTTAAACGACGATTAACCAAACACCCAATAATTTTACCCAAACTATTTTTATAATTTTTATAACTTTATTTTATCCCGGTTAACTCCGTTAAAATTTATTTTTAGTTAACCCGGTACCCGGTATACACTAAAACTACTACTAAATACAATATTATACATATATTACCACAAAATATCTTCAATTTACCCAACTTTTCATCCTATCCCACGCCCCCCCCCCCCATTCCAAATCTCTTACACATTTGAATTTACTTACTAACTCCATTAAATGTTTGTACAATATGTTTAAAGTCAATAATTCACAAACTTTACATATCATTCTTTTACCTCATTCATCAAATCATAAAACAAAACTCACTCACTCATTTCCTCTCATCCTAACGCCGGCCAACAAGGAAGAAAACACCAAGAATCCCAAGATTTTCAAAGATCAAGTCCTATTTAAGTGCTAGTATTGAACCTTTTTAGAGTTTTGAGATAAAAACTCTAGGATTGTTAGGTTTTCACCATCCAAACTTCATTAATCTTCCAAGTAAGTTAACAAAACTCATTTCATAATTTTTACAAGTTATTACTATGGTTATATATTTTTCTTACAAGAACTCATGCATGTATTAACTTATACAACTCCATTTTTGTATATATTTAACTTTTAAACCCTAGAAAGTGATTTTTGGTTAGATCCTTGTTAGATCTACTTGGTTATGATGTTTAGGAACCCATGACACCCTAAGAAGGTGTATGGTAGGATTATACTAGTTTTGTGGTGATTGAAAGTGGTTTGATTGAAGTTAGAACTAGTTTAGAGACTTGAAAATGGTTTTTGAAACTACATATTGACCTACTGTCCCTATTTTTGAAACGTGGGAAAATCAGTGAATGATGGGTAATTTTTGATCAAAGATTTAGAAAATACTTTCAAAAACGAAACTTTTGGCAAAAGAACGGATTAAAACGAGCTTATAACGAAGGAGATATGATTTTTGTAAATTTAACGACGAAAACTATTTTTCTAAAAACTGCATGCTGTTTGACAGTTTTCGACGGGCAAAAAGAGGTGTTAAACGTAACCTAGAGGAGCCGAGTTATCAAAAATATATTAGTATATACAAAAACGAATCCGTGGATATAAAGAACGAGGAAAATGAGCTTAAAACGACCAAGTTATACCCGTTTTAACATCGTCAAAACTATATATATATATATACTTGGTCACAAATAAAAATAATAACTTACACACTAAATGGTATATTTTCTAGAAATGTTACTAAGGACTATATTCTTAACAAATGAAATACGTATGACCCAAAAGAATATTTATACGACTTAACGACGTTATTTTAAGGTTTTCGATACGAGGAATATAACGCTAACATTTTCATACGAGATAATACGACAAGTTATATACTTCTATATTTGGACTTATTTTTCCTAACTATGGAAACTATTTTACTATGACAATAACGAGTTTTTCCAAGTCACGAGTGGTATAGGTATCATGTGCATGTGCATTCATTACATCACGGCATGATCTAAATTAGATCACGATTATTCATTTAGGTTGCGGCTAGTGTTCGCGCATCATTGTCCCGACTACTTTACCATCATTGTACCATCTTTGTACCATCATTACGAGGTGAGTTCTCATAGCCCCGTTTTAATTTCTTATTTGATTTTAAATCCCACGGGGGAGAATACATTGCACAATTATTTTTGTACATGCCCAAGTATTACAAATTCCATACATTGCTTAAGTTGCCTTACTACCAAGTTAAGTCCCCTTATATATCATGGACCGTTAATTATATTGCCAAGCGAGAGTGAGTGGATAGATCTATCGAGGGTGACGCCTCCATTCGTGTTTGGGTTGCTCCAACGGGTACGAATGCATTTCATGTCTTAACAAATTGAGTGTTTGGTAAACACTCTGGTGGGGCCATTACAAAGTCTAGCTTCGGGGTCATGAGCTTAAGAGCCAATGTAGCATTTTTGACATTTTTGTCGGTTTACTTTATACTTGTGGCTTATGTACATACGATTTAACTTATAAATCTATGATTATTCACCAACTTTATGTTGACCGTTTTCGCAATGTATTTCTCAAGTTATTAAGGTAGCTCATGTTGCATATATTTGGACCTTCATGGAGTCGCGGAGTCGACGCGTCTCACTATATTTTCTGCACTTATGGTACGTTTGATCTGTTGAATTTGTTTTATCTAAATTGGAAACATCTTTTGGGACCTAAGTTTTGTAAACTCTGAATGTTTTAATGATCAAACGAAGTATTTTTCCAAACGACACTTTAGGTCGTTCAATATGTCCTTGTTTTTGATGCTATGACAGTCACCCCCAGGTATTCCATTCCGCTGCTAAAAACAGGTATTTTGGGGGTGTGACAGTGGAAGAGAAGCTTCATGAGTTGATGGTGTTTTTGTTTAATGAGCAACATGTGAAGTATTGGTTGAGAGATTGGGATTGTTGTTTTGGGATTGAGCATGCTCATCATATGAAGAAGCATTAATGAGGGCATGAGTGGATGATAGGTTGTGAGATGAGTCATTAGTGTGTGTTTGAGGTTTAGTTGTTGGTTGACTTGGAACAACATCACTTGAATTGTGACAAGAATCAAGTTTCCTCCTCCAAACGAGTTTGACGGAGATCCTTGCGGTTCTTGAAACCTTAGGTTTTTGGTTGTTGGGGGATTACATGTTTGGGTGTGATAGCATTTATGATGGGAAGAAGGTATTTATAGTGTAAGAAAAATGTGGTTTAGGAAGGTAAATTGTGAGGTATAGTATGGGACAAAATATGTTTGCGAATTTTGGGAAGTATATGGTGAAGAGGGTCAAAAAGTGATAAAGAAAACAGTAACCCCGACCATCAGATGGCCGGTCCCCTGAATTTGGGGCCGGTCCCCTTAAACATTAAGGGGGCCGCCCATCTGGTGAATTCCAGAATGCCAGAATTGGGTTTTTGGTAGAAAATTTTCAGAAAGGTTGTATTTTTGGGTTTGGATTCAAGTAAGTTCAACTCTTTAAGGCAATATAGGATATACTAATCATAAATGTAGAGAATGTTATTAAAACAAATTAAGTAGACAAGAAATTTCTAATTTACATGCAATCTACTTATTGGCCAATTAAGTTAAACAACCAAGGAAACAATAAAACATACTAGTCAAATATACAACTATATGAAAATGATAATATGTAGGCTAGTTCAAACATATTGATGAGTGCTTACAAGTAACAAATGGGAAGATATGATTGTATGGACTTCAAGACTTGTTACAAACAAGATCCATATGGGCAAACCATGATTCTCATGAAATGATTTGATTAAATTGTGAATGTCATTTTCATAGAAGTGTATGACACATATGAGATAATCAAATATATTTTTAATAAAACGTTTTTAGTTTTATTCAACAATGCTTTGAAATAGATTCAAGTGTGTATTAGAGTAAAATAGATTGAGTTTTACTTCATAACATGTTGACAAATTGGATAAGAAAAATTTTCCAATCTTGATTTTGATTAAAATAAAGTTATGGTAACTTACAGTTAAATATGTTGTTTGAAGAAAGATGAGATAGATATTTGAAAGATTATTTTTCAAAGCGAGAGGTTTTAACCATGATATTTTATTTTTGATAGCAAGAAATCACAAATGAAAGATTTGAAATAGAAACTTATCATATTCAAGAGAATCAGTTGAGCCCATTGTCACATATAATCATCTTTAATGGAAACTAAAGACATGGATGAGTGATGGTAAATTCTAATGATCTTAATGCAATATGATTGAGAGGGATAAAGAAAATTATCTATAGATACAAGATTAACACATGTATATATATACTAAACTCATCATAGTATTAAATGTTAACAAGTCTTAATTATAGCACATCTATTAATGCAACTAGAATGGTCATTTAGCCTAAACAATAAGTATTCTACTATTGATCATAGATGATTTCCAATATAAATGATGAATAAGAAAACCGATAATAGACTTAAAATCAAGAGGGTCAACTAGCCTAATTTCATGTATACATATATTAGTATTAATGATATATGAACAGGGCAACCTATAAATTTAATCATATTAATATACTAATTATAGTATACTTTAATATAATGTGATATTGACAAGTTTTTGAAAAGAAAACTTACCTCAGGTCCAACTTTTCCTTAAGAATGGGCATGAGAGTGTTAGAAGACATCTTTAACGTTTTCCCAAAGCATGTCGAAGTAGCAAGGTAAAATCCCAACGCAATAAAAATCAAGGAGGCTTGATCCGAAATACTTAATCGATCACAAAAATCATCATAAGTCGTGTAGATCAAGAATAATTGCGCTTGAATCCTTCATCATGAGGTAGTAACGAACACACCATAAAACCAATACTCCAAAAGTAAAGAACAAAACACCGAAACAATAAATGGCCGCAACAGCGTCATAAGCAAATCGTGTGTAGAATGTGAATCAGAGTAATAGGAACCAATAGTCATCAAATGTAAGAAAGCAAAGTGAGCGATCCAAAAAGTAATAGTCTCTTCGTTTGTTAACTACTTAAACATGAAAAAGAGCTTGGTACCTAGATTCTCATGGGTCCGAGATGGTTAGTTGAGGACATCCGTTGCATTTAAATGCACATGATGAGGATGTTGCCGAGAAGTACAAGACTTCATCAATAGTTTGTTTTAACTAACAAACAATGACTTTCTTGACTAGAGTAATAAATAATGGATGTAAATAATATTAGTTCTAAATTTCTCCACTAGGTTTAACAAATTTTATTTGTTTTGATATATTTTTTAAAGGATCATTTGCGCTAAATCCTAAACCGGTTTTATCATAAAATGCCTTTGGAATTTTAAGTAGATATTTTAAAGATTTAGAACTATTTTTGAATTTAGCTAATGTTATTGCTTTTTCATTTTCCATTTTAATTTCATGTTTGTAGTCTTGGCATATTTTACATTCAAGATCAATTTCAATATTACTTTCAAGTCTAGACATTTTATCTTCTAATTTTTTTTTCAAAGCGATTTTCAACGAAAATTGAAGATCCATTTTTAAAAATAATTTTTGAGTCAATGTTGCAAAGATGTTTGAAGTTGTTTTCCAATTTTGAAAATTCTAATATAAATTGATCATAGCAAAAATGTTTGGTTTCGGATTGTACCTTATTTGTAGTTGTACAATCTTCACATGCTATATGTTGATCAATTCCATCGTCCATGTCGCTCCATGTTTTATTTTTAGTTTCGCTTAGATCTTGAAACATGTAATCCTTGCCATCAATACTTGTATTTACATTTGTTTGAATATCTTCGCATGCCATATTTTCATCATCTTCTTCGTCCTTGTCGCCCCATGATTTATTTACACTCTTTCTTTAGATTTGACTCATGTATTCTTTGTTATTGATACCTTCAATGATCACATTTGAACTAGTAGTACTTGTTTTATTTTAACAAAATATTTGTCTATCAAATTTTCTAGAGTGACTAATTCTTGTGCAACATCAAGTTTATCATCTTTGGTTTTAAATTTCTCTTGGTGAAAATTTAAAAGACATTTCCAAATATCATTTGCCGTTTTACAAAAGAGTACTCTTTCATATTCAACTCTTGGTAGAGTTTTGTAAATCAGTAATTTAGCTTTAGTATTTTTATCGATTTTTGTTTGAAGATTATTATATTGATTTTCCAAATCCATTATAGTTGGTTGAAGATCACCAATTGAAATGATATGCCAAAGATCAAGATCTATTGATTTCACATAATTTTCAAATTTATTTTTCCATTCAAGAAAATGATCATTTTCAAATAATGGTGGTTTTTGCGTAAATTCCCCCTTCTTGATATTTTTCAAATTCCATAGATCGTTACAAGTGTTAAAATACAGTATATTTTAAAAATCTTGTTAGACTTGGCTCTTGATACCAATTGTGGAAAAGTAAAAGGGGGGGGGGGTTGAATAGTTTTACGTCTTTTTCGTTTTATAAAAGTTTGCTTCTAAAGAATAGACGCAAATTTCAAAAATCTTTGATACAAAAATATAGATACTAGTTTATTCGCACTTTTCGTATAAACACTACTTATATAGAATGTTGAGTAAAAACTGTGATTTCATATATCACATATAAGTATATATATGTATATATATATTTACATATGTATATGTGTTTTAATATGAGTATATCCTTTTGGTTTGTTTGTATAAAATTAATGTTGTGAATGGAACCTAGTTTGATCTTTATGTGAAATCAATATATTCACAACACAAGCAATTATAACTATATACGAAATGCTAACAAGTAAGTAAACAAAGAGTGAGAGATGGAAAGATCAAACCGAGAGACAAAGGATTTATAGTGGTTCGGCTACAAGGACACCTTCCTTGCCCTACTCCACTCCCCGAGCACCGAACTCGAGAGTTTTCTTCACTAAGTCAATAACCTCCCTTATGGCGGAGAAAACCGTATGTCACAACTCACCATTTCAGGTCATTTCCCAAACTTTGGAAAAATACTATTCATCAAAAACACTATTCATTAGTTTACTATTTATCCTTTTTGGTGTCAGTTTGACATTCCGAGAAGCATTCAGAAATTTTACTAGTCACAGAACACTATTCATTGCCGGAAAAGTTTTCACTATTCACTTGCATTACACATTTCATCGTAAATTTAGTTTACGGGTGTTCAAATTCGCGTAACCGGATTGGTTTTGGTGCGAACTCATTTCATTAACAGTAAGGACACTGCATACGGACTAGAGACAGTCTGCATATCATCATAACAACATTTCCATGTTATACCACTCTTAGGATTTTCAAATTTATATATTTGATACATTTAACGTTTTCCTTATAAGTATTTATAATAAACGTTAACACCCGGTTTATACACGACGAATATATCTAAATATTCCCACAGTGGTCCCGACATATTTTTATATCCATTTTATCATCATAAAAGTTATAACATTCAGTTACCCAGTATTTTAGAAATTTATTTTATTTATAACCTGAACTTATGAATATTACGACGGTTTTCGTGAAAACTAAACAATAATCACCCGAACACTCGGTAATTGTACCCAACATATTTTTAACATTCTTATGACTTTATTAAGTCCCGGTTAACTTCA
This sequence comes from Artemisia argyi, assembly GCA_030686995.1. Taxonomy (NCBI): domain Eukaryota; kingdom Viridiplantae; phylum Streptophyta; class Magnoliopsida; order Asterales; family Asteraceae; genus Artemisia; species Artemisia argyi. The sequence goes on along the minus strand of CM060700.1, from coordinate 150,178,330 downwards.
TTAATATTTATTTCTAGCAAACCCGGTACCCGATTATAACTAATACTTACACTAAACTACAACTAATATTACACCACATTTCCTAAGTTACCAAATCCGATTTTTGCTACTCCTTTTCACTTTGAAAACCGGCCATGAGCACAACACTAGACCACTTGACTTTTATTTTCACCTCATGCATACATGTGCTCTTATAATACAATAAACCTCCAAAGTTATATCTAAACTAATAACCAAAATCATAACATTACAATTTCATAAGCCAAAAAGTTCTCATCCTTCCTTTCTCTTCTCCATATCCACGACCCAACCCAAGAACATAGATCAATCCATTATTTTTCAAAGTACAAAGCTACAAAGTTGTTCATTTCATCATTCTAATCAAGAATCATACAACAAAAACATAAGTAATCCAAGGTTTCTAATCATCTCATCACCAATTATTTCAAAGTGAGTATTCAAATTTATTTTCATGTTTTCATCAAATTAACATACGTATCTTATGGTATCCATGCTTAATTTCATGCACAAACTAGTTATACCACTTTATTTTTGTTAACTTTTTGAACATACAAACCCTAGATTTTGATTTAGGTGTTCCTTTGTTAAATTAACATGATTACTAGTGATTAGGAACCCATGGAACCCTAAGAAGGTGTATGGTAGGATTAGTATAGCTTTGTGGTGTTTGCAAGAGATTTGGTTGAAGTAGAAACTAGTTTTGGACATGAAAAATGGGTTTGTAACAAGTATATAAACATTCTGTCTCATTTTGTTAAATCCTGGAAAATCAGTAAATACAAAGGAAACTTTGGCAAAATTTTTATAAAATACTTTCAAAAACGAATCCGTAGGCGAAAGAACGGATTAAAAAGAGTTTATAACGAAGAAGTTATGATTTTTGCAAGTTTATTGACGAAAAGTATTTTTCTGAAAATTTCATGCTGTTGGACATTTTTCGTCGGACAAAAAGAGGCTTTAGACGTAACCCAGAGGAGCCAAGCTTTCCAAAATATATTACTACATACTAAGACGTAACCGTGGATATAAAGAACAAGTAAAACGGACTTATAACGACAAAGATATTCACGTTTCAATATCGGCAAAACTCATTTTGTTTTGACAGCTTTTAGAAATAATAATACTAAAACTACGTAGTAACTCTAGATTTTCTAGAAATATTAACCAAGTACCCAAATTCATAACTAATGATGTATTAGTGAACACAAGTATATTTTCATTACTTCAAGGCGTTATTTCAAGGATTTCAAACCGAGGATTTCAACATTAACATTGAAACATACGATATATATAAGTATATATATTGCAACTAGCTTTATTTTTCTAATAGCCATATTTTTCCTAAGTCTTGGAATATATATGCTTTTTTTTATAACAACAAGTGTTTTTCGAAGAGTAGAGTGGTATAGGAACATGTGCATGGACATTCATAACATCATTTGGTGATCTAAAGTAGATCGTTCATCATTCACATTAGGTTGCGGCTAGTGTGCGCGCCTTGTTTTTCAGCTCATTACATGTTCATGGTTGTTCATTTCACTTCATCACAGTATCATCAGCTTAAGGTGAGTTTTCATAGCCCCGTTTTCAATTCAACATTTTTGATTGTTTTCAAATCCCACGGGGGAATACATTGCATCAACCATTTTAGTACGAGCCTAAGTACCAAAACATATGTACATTGCTTAAGTTGCCTTACCAATCAGTTAAAGTCCCCTGTTTATTATCATGGACCGTTAATTTTCCGATTAAGCGAGAGTGAGTGGATAGATCTATGGAGGGTGACGCCTCCATCCGTGTTAGTGATTACCAACCGTAAGGGGATGCATTTCATTTTGACACAGTTACGAGTGTTCTGGTAAAACATTCGGGAGGGGCATATAATTTCATCAGTCATAGCTTCGGGGTCATGAGCTTAAGGTCTATTGTACAATTTTCATGAGATTTTTATCTTGCACTTTTACTTGTGGTGGCCGTACATCATTACATTTTACAAACCTATGGAATTCACCAACATTCGTGTTGACGTTTTAGCAATGTATTTCAGGTTGTTAAGGTAGCTCATGTGACATGCATTTGGACCTTCATGGAGTCGTGGAGTCGACGCGTCTCATCATTATTTCATGCACTTATGTAAACATTTGATCTAGTATGAATTGTTTTTCATAAACATGCAACACATTTTGGGGACCTCATTTTGTAAACTCTGGATTATTTCAATGATCAAATGCAGTATTTTCCAAACGACACTTTAGGTCGTTCAATGTAACTGTAACTATAGTGCTATGACAGACACCCCCAGGTATTCCATTCCGCTGCAAGTAAGGTAAATTGAGGGTGTGACAGATTGGCATCAGAGCTAAGGTTATAGTGAACTAGGATGTATCTTGGACCCTAGACTATAACCACATCATCATAGCATCTCATCATTTCATCATAAGTGCATAATCATGATACATGTTGTTTCATGCATACCCTGTGCGAGTCATTTATACTTATATTCGTATATATATATATATATATATATATATATATATATATATATATATATATATATATATATATATATATATATATATATATATATATATATATATATCATTTTATCGACCTGGTTCACAAGTGACACGCCTTCAGATACTCACCCTGACATCCTTTTATCGGATTCCGACATTGAAGATGCCTTGTCATCTTCCACTACCATTATACCACCAGTTGCACTTATACCACCATTAGCACTATTGATTTGCCATAGGAACAGGGTTTTCCTATCATTCAGCCCATACATAGAATGCCTTTTGGTAGAGTATTCAGACTTAATCTTAATGGACTTATTAGGATGTTTATTTCAAGGAAGATAGTGTGTTTCTTTCCATCACTAGTAGAGCACTCACTATTTAGGTACTACCACCACCATCAGTTACTTATTACACTATTGGTCATCCCACAGTGCGTACTTCAGTTTTACCTCTTAGATGTAGCGAGGTAGCGCGAAAGAGGGTAGTATTCCATTCACTAGTACCACCATTGTCATTTTCCTTTTCCATTCCCACTTGCCATGAACTAGATAACATCTAGTAGATAATACCAATATCACGGACTCGACAGGAACATCCGCAGATTCTTCAGGAATGGTTCAGAATCTACATTATTTGAGATTTGATCAATGCACAATTTCAGACACCATTTCAGGACTATCTCGACCTTATGATGCCACAAACCTGATTTCACACAGAGGGACACCAGGAAGTCCCTAGACCAGACTTATATCCTCACTAGTTTTTACTATTATCCTAGCCACAGAAAGTGTGGGACATAGTCTAAAGAACTCGTTGTCTTTTGATTGTTGTACAAACAAATATATCAAGTGTGACTCTACTATGTAAGAAATGGTTGTGCTATTTGTGATATCGGCTCACGTAGACCGAAATTTTCATGTATCATATTCATGTGTTATGAATATGATGACTTTGATTAATTATATCCTCATGGTCTCTTATGAGTTGATGAAGAGAGAATTAAGCAAACCACTTCAAGCATGACGCAAGCTGCTGTTGGACAAGTCATTGCCAAGAACATAGCCACCGCCCTCACTAAGGAACTTACTCACGTGGAATTTATGGGGTGCAATCCTCCCTCCTTTAGCGGAACTAGAAACACAAAGGAATTTCTCAAATGGTTCGAAGAAATAGAAACAATATTTTGATGTGGCGACTGTCATAAGGAAGACAAGGTTAAGTTCGCCACATGCACTTTTCAGGATCATGCCCAGGAATGGTGGACCAAACATATTAAAATGGTGGGAGTTAATGCTGCCTACTCACACTCTTAAGAGAAACTAAGAAGGATGATGGGTATAACATTTTATGTAGGAAATGAATTACGAGCAAAGGAACAGGAAACACTAAACTTTACCAGGGTAGGAAATGATGTTAACAAGTACACTACTCATTGCTATGAATTAACACGACTAGGTTTTGCAAAGGATGAACCGGAAAGCAAGAAACTCGAAAGGTACATCGGGGGACTCTCAAATGAAATTCGTATGTTGGTCATCGCATGGGAACCCGATATCATGTCTGAAGCTATCAAAATGGCGATCGAGGCAAAGGAACTCATAGTTCGCGCCGAGACATCAGGAAACAATAGTGACAATAAAAGGAAGTGGAACAACAATTTAGTTTGCAATGCTGCTCAACAATCACCCAAAGGACAAGAAATGAATAGAGCCTTTGCTGCAGAACCGTACACAAAGAGAAGGTATATTGGAAAGTTACCTTACTGCAACCTGTGTAATCAACATCACCGAGATCATTGCAGTAAAACGTGTGGAGTGTGCAAGAAACAGGGTCATCGGAATGATGACTGTAGGAAACTCACAAATCAGAAGACCCCAAGGAGTTGCTTCAAATGTGGAAACTTAAGGCATTTCAAGAATGACTGCCCGGAGCTAAGGAACAAGGAAAATCAGGAACTTGGAATCAAAACTGAATCGCTCAAGGAATAGCGCGATCTTTTGAAAGAGAACCGTCAAATATTAGCAACATCAAGGATAACAACAATGCTTCAGTAGGAGGAGCTTTGTTTCAATATATAAACCGTAGTTCGAGCCCTTTAGGGCTGTATCTTTCCTTTTGTACTTACCGTTGGTACGATGTCATGACCTAGTTGTATTAAGCACTTTCCTATCCAATGTAGTATCTATCCTTTGTTACCTAGGTGATAATCATAACCTTCGTTTACTCCATTTTCTATCCCAATTGCTCAGACTTCAATCGTTTCGCAACATTTTAGCGTTGTCTTATCAGGGATTAGGTTGAATTCGTTTTTGATGAATTAGTAGACTATTACCATTCGACCAGATTCAACCACGTATCCAATACACCATTCAAGCTATTTTACTATCATATGGGGAACCTGTTTTACAGAAAAATTTCTGAAGTAAGCTATTTTATTACCATCCTATAAATTGATTTTCTGTCATTACACCAAGTATTCACTATTATTACGCGAGGCAATTTTCATGTTATTTGAAAGAAAACATCAGGGTACCATTTTTAATAACAATGCGTTGAACACCATCTAAAACTTTTGAGAAAAGTTATGATATTTTGACAAAATCTAACATCGCATCATTAGTCCTCAATTGTACATAGCCTGATCACCTATGTAAAATTCAGGAAGGATTATGCCATGAAGGAAATAATTACCTTTTCAAAGGATTGTTAATAACAATCTTCATTTAAAAGTTTTGTAAACAAAGGAACTCTTCCATAAACATCCCTTTTGCCGAACTATCCCTGGATACTTACCCTACCTGTCACCCACTTAGCCATTAAGTTGGATTTTCCCATTGACTTCCCTAAGAGAGACTTTCCATATCAATTACATGCAGGATTCCTCTATACAATAAAAGCAACGAAAGGATTACAGAACTACTAACCAGGACTAGAAGTATATAGTGAGAGAATTCATAACTCAACAACAAATCCTAAGATACTGCGAGACCATCCGAACCATCATCTCTGACTTAGTTGTCAAATTCTATCATTTAAAAGTACTAGCTAGACTGAGCTACAGGATTGAACTCAATATAGATGTCCGCAGGACAACACAATAGAAATAAACCAAGCTTCTAATTGAGACTGTAGAGCATTTCATTTAAACATGGCCTCATCCATACATAAACTTTCCTGCAGTAAGTTTTCACAAAGGCCAATTGTTTGAATCAAGAATATCGATGTAGATTCCCCTAAGGCATTATGTCTCTATAAATTTCAGATAACCTCACCTTCATACCAAGAAAGGGATCAAACCAGAACATATCTCCTCATCTACATGGGAAAACAGAATAGACATTCATCGACACAACATCAAGTAATACCTTCGTCTTGCCAATTACAACGATAAACTATTTCAGGACTTAAGTTAGTCTAAATACCTATGCTTGTAGCTATGCCTGATAACCACTAATAGGCATTATCCAACCTCAGGAATTAAGTGTTAGACATCAATGCATTTAAGCGAACATTTCCTATTCTACCATTTTATCCTTGTTAGTGTTTTCACTTTTAAATAAAGTTTATGCGTTTACATAAATCACATACCTTGTGGAAAAATGATTTCTGAAATTCCTATTTTGAACAAGTACGATCCATTTTGGTCAATCTTTAGCAACACTATTGTACAATGAGAAATATAAATAGACATCAAACTTTGGTAAGCAGTTTTAATCACAACATGTTTGAAAACATTTTTCTACTTCATAACTACTGAAATTTTGAATTATCAGGAAAAATATTACTTAGTAAATCATTTGCTTCATTTTCCAAATTCGTTTATTCAGAAAAAGATTTTAACCAAAACTCACAATCGCGAGACAAATTTCCAGAACTAATTTCCCTACAACATCGCTTATGCATTTAGGATTTGTGACTTGACAATAAAGAATATTTGGAATATGTGATGAAGGAATTAGGAGGAACATCACAAATTAATCACGAACTTCAGTAGTGGAGACCAAACCCACTAGGCAAAGAAAAACTTATGTCTTATCATCCGTTGGAATAAAACATAAGGAATCAGATTGTTACCTATATTCTATCCCTTTTAGATAACGCCAAGTTCAAAGGAAAGAACGTTGTGGGATTATTCACAAAGGTTTATTGTACCCATTTTAGTTATTCCTGTTAAGGAAACCGATTCACCATGGACTTCAAGCAATCATTTCAGGATTTCCTTCAGAAACCCATTTAGATGTAAACATCACCTATCATCCTCAGACCGATGGTCAAAGTGAGAGAACAATTCAAACATAGGAAAGTATGTTCAGAGCATGAGTGAATGACCCTAGAAATGGTTGGACTAATCATTTAACATAAATCAAATTCATCTACAACAATAATTATCACACCAACAGCGAGAAACAGGCAGAAGTTAGATTGGTACATAACACACATCATTTGGATTGAGTATCCTGAACAACAAATCATCCAGATTCAAGTGGGAGAACAAATTAAGTTAAAAGCATTGCCTTGGATTGGCATGATACAAATTGGATAACAAGAGAGGTTGAACCTTTAGCATATTGGACCATTTAAGATTCATTTTAGAATCGACCAACTAGCATACAAACTTGAGTTCTGGCAGAATTCAGCAGTATATATTACCAGTATCACATTTAAAACATTAAGAAGCGCAGACCATCTATTGATGGGCCAAACGCGGAAAAAGTTCAACTCACTAGTCTAGTAGGCATTCATGAAATAACCAGAAATTTTCTACAAGTCAAGAATCAATTACAAGTTCAATAAGTTGTAAACCATTAACACTTCATGTTGGTAAGCAGAGTTATGCAGAAAGTTCTGCCTAGGAAAGGCATGATATCATTCAGAAAACTTGGAAAGTTAAACCCGATATACACTGGACCATGAAATATTTTAGACAGAATAGGCCTAGTGGCCGTCGGACATGAGCCTTGTTAGAGAACAACAGGATTACACAAACATGTATTATCATCTCTTCAGATTAGTCACTCATTATCCCATTTGGAAAGGAATCCAACCCAAAGTCAAACATAAACCTTGTAGGAGAACAAGTAGAAATCATGGACCGAGAGGTCGAACAGTTGAAGCAGAGTTGAATTCCTATCGTTAGAGTTCGCTGGAATTCTCGAATATCATCACCTTTTCACCAATATGTTTTCAGAGACCAACATAAACTGAACTTCGGGATGAAGTTCCTTTTAGAGGGAAAGACTGTCACAACTCACCATTTCAGGTCATTTCAGGACATTTCCCAAACTTTGGAAAAACACTATTCATCAAACACTATTCATCAAAACACTATTCACCAGTTTACTATTCATCATTTTTGGTGTCAGTTTGACATTCCGAGAAGCATTCAGAAATTTTACTATTCACAGAACACTATTTATTGCCGGAAAAGTTTTCACTATTCACTTGCATTACACATTTCATCGTAAATTTAGTTTACGGGTGTTCAAATTCGCGTAACCGGATTGGTTTAGGTGCGAATTCATTTCATTATCAGTAAGGACACTGCATACGGACTAGAGAAAGTCTGCATATCATCATAACAACATTTCCATGTTATACCACTCTTAGGATTTTCAAATTTATATATTTGATACATTTAACGTTTTCCTTATAAGTATTTATAATAAACGTTTACACCCGGTTTATACACGACGAATATATTTAAATATTCCCACAGTGGTCCCGACATATTTTTATATCCATTTTATCATCATAAAAGTTATAACATTTAGTTACCCAGTATTTTGGAAATTTATTTTATTTATAACGTGAGCTTATGAATATTACGACGGTTTTCGTTAAAACTAAACAATAATCACCCGAACACTCAGTAATTGTACCCAACATATTTTTAACATTCTTATGACTTTATTAAGTCCCGGTTAACTTCATTAATATTTATTTCTAGCAAACCCGGTACCCGATTATAACTAATACTTACAATAAACTACAACTAATATTACACCACATTTCCTAAGTTACCAAAACCGATTTTTGCTACTCCTTTTCACTTTGAAAACCGGCCATGAGCACAACACTAGACCACTTGACTTTTATTTTCACCTCATGCATACATGTGCTCTTATAATACAATAAACCTCCAAAGTTATATCTAAACTAATAACCAAAATCATAACATCACAATTTCATAAGCCAAAAAGTTCTCATCCTCCCTTTCTCTTCTCCATATCCACGACCCAACCCAAGAACATAGATCAATCCATTATTTTTCAAAGTACAAAGCTACAAAGTTGTTCATTTCATCATTCTAATCAAGAATCATACAACAAAAATACAAGTAATCCAAGGTTTCTAATCATCTCATCACCTATTATTTCAAAGTGAGTATTCAAATTTATTTTCATGTTTTCATCAAATTAACATATGTATCTGATGAGGCGAAAAATGATCCATTTTTAGGGGGTCATTTAAGCCCAAATTCATATTTATTTGATCAAATATTGCCCTAAATCGTTCCTTTTGTGATTTTAGGTAATTTGGGAGAGAAATCTGGAAAAGGAAGCAATTCGGACGTTTTTGGAGCATAAAAGTGAAGAAAACGCCAAAGTCTTAATTTTCCATGCTGGGAACAGTAGGTGACGGCGTTAAGAGTAATTCTCTGACGCGTCAAGAGCAGAAGTCCATGACGACCCAGTACAAATTTGATGGCGTCACGAAGGTAGGGCGTCAAGAGTAAAAAGTCATGACGGCCTGGAAATGATTAAGTCTTGACGGCGTTAGATGTAGATCAAGGCAGTCCGAGAATAGTTTTGGCGGCGAGGTGACGGCGTCACAAGGATGGTCTTGACGCCGTCAGACCCATTTTTCTATATATAGTTTTCTAATTTTCACATTAAAAAGAGGAGAAGTTTTGGAGAAACCCTAAGTACGATTTTGGCGCAACTTTTACAGGTTTTTCAAGGGTTCCAAACCCTTGATACCTTTCATTGTAATTAAGATAAGTGTTCTTTTAATTCAATCAATATGTCTATGTGTTGGTTGTCTATATCTTGTTCTTATCTTAATTCCATCATGCTAGGCTAGATCTATCTTGTGTTTGCTTAGATCTAATGAAACCTAGATGTTAATTATGTATTGATTACTTGTTTATTCTTGTCTTGGATGAATGATTTATATGTTAGGCTTAAGAAAACTGGCAGATCTCCACTTGGTAACATGCTTGAACGTCTTAAGAAACATGAACCGACGCGCACTAGGTCTTTATTGGTTGTATTTAATGCATGAGCCACTGTTTACAATCCCTATAGTTGTGCTGGGCATGGTGTAGGAGGAGATAAGAGCTCATAGAATTGGGGAGTTATGTGTGCCACCCCATGAATGGTATTAAGGAATACGATCTGTCATCCATGCAATTATAACAAGTAATTAACGTGTAAAAGATGTCTAGGGAGTAGTGAAATCTAAGTAAACACATTTTCTCCACTTATTGCTCACAACTTTAGTATAAATTAGTTTATTTTCATTTCTAGTATTTTATTTTGATTGCATTTTTAGTATTGGGTTAGTTGATTAGCAACTAATTCCGCCCAAATCCTTCAAACCCGAGATATTTACTTGCTTTCTGAAAAATATAAAAATACAAAAATAATCATCCCTCACCTTTAGAACTAGTATTTAGGCTTTCTAATCCTAGCGACACTATTCCTAGCTGAACGATCAATCCCCCGGTACTTGTCACTATACTATACTACAACGATCGGGTACACTACCTGGTGGGGGTTGTAAGCTTCTCAGGATCCCTCGAGAGGTAAAGCCTGGTGCGATTCCCACGTATCAGTATCTTATGGTATTCATGCTTAATTTCATGCACAAACTAGTTATACCACTTTATTTTAGGTGTTCCTTTGTTAAATTAACATGATTACTAGTGATTAGGAACCCATGGCACCCTAATAAGGTGTATGGTAGGATTAGTATAGCTTTGTGGTGTTTGCAAGAGATTTGGTTGAAGTAGAAACTAGTTTTGGACATGAAAAATGGGTTTGTAACAAGTATATAAACATTCTGTCCCACTTTGTTAAATCCTGGAAAATCAGTAAATACAAAGGAAACTTTGGAAAAATTTTTAGAAAATACTTTCAAAAACGAATCCGTAGGCGAAAGAACGGATTAAAAAGAGTTTATAACGAAGAAGTTATGATTTTTGCAAGTTTATTGACTAAAAGTATTTTTCTGAAAATTTCATGCTGTTGGACGTTTTTTGTCGGACAAAAAGAGGCTTTAGACGTAACCCAGAGGAGCCAAGCTTTCCAAAATATATTACTACATACTAAGACGTAACCGTGGATATAAAGGACAAGTAAAATGGACTTATAACGACAAAGATATTCACGTTTCAATATCGGCAAAACTCATTTTGTTTTGACAGCTTTTAGAAATAATAATACTAAAACTACGTAGTAACTCTGGATTTTCTAGAAATATTAACCAAGTACCCAAATTCATAACTAATGATGTATTAGTGAACACAAGTATATTTTCATTACTTCAAGGCGTTATTTCAAGGATTTCAAACCGAGGATTTCAACATTAACATTGAAACATACGATATATATATATATGTATATATATTGCAACTAGCTTTATTTTTCTAATAGCCATATTTTTCCTAAGTCTTGAAATATATATATATATATATATATATATATATATATATATATATATATTGATAACAACAAGTGTTTTTCAAAGAGTAGAGTGGTATAGGAACATGTGCATGGACATTCATAACATCATTTGGTGATCTAAAGTAGATCATTCATCATTCACATTAGGTTGTGGCTAGTGTGCGCGCCTTGTTTTTCAGCTCATTACATGTTCATGGTTGTTCATTTCACTTCATCACAGTATCATCAGCTTAAGGTGAGTTTTCATAGCCCCGTTTTCAATTCAACATTTTTGATTGTTTTCAAATCCCACGGGGGAATACATTGCATCAACCATTTTAGTACGAGCCCAAGTACCAAAACATATGTACATTGCTTAAGTTGCCTTACCAATCAGTTAAAGTCCCCTGTTTATTATCATGGACCGTTAATTTGCCGATTAAACGAGAGTGAGTGGATAGATCTATCGAGGGTGACGCCTCCATCCGTGGTAGTGATTACCAACCGTAAGCGGATGCATTTCATTTTGACACAGTTACAAGTGTTCTGGTAAAACATTCGGGAGGGGCATATAATTTCATCAGTCATAGCTTCGGGGTCATGAGCTTAAGGTCTATTGTACAATTTTCATGAGATTTTTATCTTGCACTTTTACTTGTGGTGGCCGTACATCATTACATTTTACAAACCTATGGAATTCACCAACATTTGTGTTGACGTTTTAGCAATGTATTTCAGGTTGTTAAGGTAGCTCATGTGACATGCATTTGGACCTACATGGAGTCGCGGAGTCGACGCGTCTCATCATTATTTCATGCACTTATGTAAACATTTTGTTGATATAAATAAATAACTAAAAACGTTATTCATATCTTTCGATATCTCTATGTTTTGATAATCACAAAACAAAAATTCATCAAACCAAAGATTATGACATAGATAAGTATTTAGTAGTAAATACTCATCTTTACCATTAAATCACTTAAGGTATGAATAAACAAAGTGTCTAATGTATTACAAGATCAAAGGAAATTTTGTCTTAAGACATAACATATTATAAAATGGTATAAACATTTTATATATATTTGTAAATCATTTTTGGTAATGCTATATTAAACCACAAAGATATGATTTCAAATTTCCAACCAAAAAGGGCAAATTTTATCCAGAAAAACTTTTCCAACATTCAGGAGGGCGGCCCCCTTAATTTTACTAGGCAGCCCCCTTAATGATTAAGGGGACTGGCCTATAATTAAGGGGACCGGTACGCCCCCGAACAGTAAAATCTGGCCCTATAAACATCGGATAATTTTACACATTTTCCTCACCTTTTTGCACTATAAACTTTCTGATCTAAACATCCTTCTCTATCCTCTAAAAATCCTTTGATCTTATATACTTTGATCTTTGTTTCAAAGAGATTCAAGCCTCAACACATACGTGCAAAGAGAAGAATACTTCTACTAGAAGTATTACAACTTAGTATCATCTTGCTATCTAAGTTGTTTGTTTGTTTCATCTTGTTGATCTTTCATATTTTGGTGAATAAGGTGTATGTATTAGTTTGCTAGATTTAGTTGTAGAATCTAGAATTGTTGTAAGTGTGTAGTGGAAGTTGGAGTGAAGAAGTAGTGTTGGATAATAGTGAAGATATGAGAGAGTGGCAATAGTGACTAGTTGTGAAGAAAGTGAAGCTTTCAAGTGGAGAAGACTTGAAGACATTAGTAGATTGTAGTTGTGAAGACTCTATTGGCTTGAAGGTGAAAAGATATTATTGACTTGAAGTTGTGAAGACATAGGTGCTTTGAAGTTGTGAAGTTGCAAGACATTGAAGTCGTGAAGAAAGTTGTGAAGGCGTGAAGATACTCGTGGTGTGAAGACTTATTGAAGAAGTCAAAGGTGTGAAGAAGTTATGGTGTGTTATTTGGTGTGAGATTGGTTCTAGCTACGATTAGAACTCGACATCTTGCTTTGTGTCATTAATTGGTGTAAGCATTTGGTGTGTACGGTTTTCTCCTCCATAAGGGAGGTTATTGACTTAGTGAAGAAAACTCTCGAGTTCGGTGCTCGGGGAGTGGAGTAGGGCAAGGAAGGTGTCCTTGTAGCCGAACCACTATAAATCCTTTTTCTCTCGGTTTGATCTTTCCATCCCTCATTCTTTACTTGTTTACTTACTTGCTTCTCGTACATTATTAGTATTGTGTGTTGTGCATATATTGGTTTCACATAAAGATCAAACTAGGTTCCATTCAAAACATTAATTATACATTAGCAAATCAAAAGTATATACAATCATTAAAACACATATACATATATAAATACAAACTTATATTCAAGTGAGATATATGAAATTATAATTTCTATTCAACACTTTAAATAAGTAGTATCTATATGACATATGTGAATTAATTTGTATCTATACTTTAGCTTCAAAGGTTTTTACAAATTACTATCAATTCTTTGAAAGTAAATTTTTATTAAACGAAAAATAAGCAAAACTATTCAACCCCCCCTTCTAGTTTTCCACAATTGGTATCAAGTGCCACGTCTAGCAAAGTTTTTAAAATAGATTGTATTTTAAAACTTGCAACGATCGATGGAATTTGAAAAATATGTAGAAGGGAAATTTGCACAACAACCACCTTTATTTGAAAATGATCATTTTCTTGAATGAAAAAACAAATTTGAAAATTATGTGAAATTAATAGATCTTGATCTTTGGCATATCATTTCAATTGGTGATCTTAAACCAACCAAAATAGATTTTGAAAATCAATATAATAATCTTCAAACCGAATTTGATAAAAACACTAAAGCCAAATTACTTATTTTCAAAACTCTACCAAGAGTTAAATATGAAAGATTATTTCGTTGTAAAACGGTAAATGATATTTGGAAATGTCTTTTAAAGATTCACCAAGAGAAATGTAAAATCAAAGATGATAAACTTGATATTGCACAAGAAATAGTTAGTATAGAAAATTTAGTAAATAAATATTTAGTTGAAATAAAAACATGTACTACTAGTTCAAATGTGATCATTGAAGGTAGCTATAACGAAGAATACATGCGCCAAATCCGAAGAAAGAGCGTAAATAAATCATGGTGCAACAAGTGCAAAGAAGACGATGATAATATGGCTCATGAGAATATTCAAACAAATGTGAACACAAGTATTGATGGCAAGAACGACACGTTTCTAGATCCAAGTGAAACTACAAACAAAATATGGAGCGACATGGAAAATGGAATTGATCACCGTATAGCATGTGAAGAATGTACAACTACAAAAAAGGTACAATCCAAAACCAAACATTTTTGCTATGATCAATTTATATTAGAATTTTCAAAATTGGAAAACAACTCCAAACATTTTTGCAACATTGACTCAAAAATTATTTTTAAGAACGAATTTTCAACATCCGCTGAAAACAACTTTGAAAAAGAAATAATTTTAGAAGATAAAATGTCTAGACTTAAAAGTAATATTGAAATCAATCTTGAATGTAAAAAATGTCAAGACTACAAACATGAAATTAAAATGGAAAATGGAAAAGCAAAAACATTGGCAAAATTCGAAAATAGTTCTAAATCTTTAAAATATCTTCTCAACATTCAAAAGCCATTTTATGATAAAACCGGCTTAGGATTTATCGTATATGATCCTTCAACAAATGTATCAAAACAAATAAAATTTGTTAAACCTAGTGAATAAATTTAGAACTAATACTATTAACATTCATTATTTATTACTCTAGTCAAGAAAGTCATTGTTTGTTAATTAAAACAAACTATTGATGAATTCTTGTACTTATCGACGACATCCTCATCATGTGCATTCTAATGCAATGGATGTTCTCATCTAACCAACTAGGACCCATGAGAATCTGGGTACCAAGATGTTTATCATGTTTAGGTAATTAATGAACGAAGAGTCTATTACGTGTTGATCTACTCATCTCGCTCTATTACCTTTGACGGATATTGGTTTCTATCACGTTGTTTCACATTCTGCAATGTTTCGCCTATGACGTCGTTGCGGGAATCTTCTTGTCTCGGCATTTTGTTCTTCACTCTTGGAGTATTGGTATCATGGTATGTCCGTTACTATTTCAAGATGAAGCCTCCTAAGTACTATTTCTATTAGCCTTCACGACTTGTGATGATTGGTGTGATCGATTGAGCATCTCGGATCTAGCTCCCTTGATTTCTATTGCGTTGGAATATTACTTGGCTACTTTGACATGTTTTGGACAAACGTTTAAGATTTCTTCTATTACCGTCATGCCCACTCTTAAAGAAAAACTGGACCTGAGATAAGTTTTCTTTTCAAAAACTTGCAAATATTACATTAAATTTTAGAATGCTCTAATTAGTATGTGTATATGATTTAACTTATAAGTTGCCATGCTTTTAGATCATTAACACAAATATATGCATATATGATATTAGCACTATTAACCTTCTTGTTGCTTAGTCTATTATCATTCTTCCTAATCTTCTATGATCTATAGTAGAACCTTTCCACTCAAGCTATATGATCTTACTAGTTGCATAAATAGATGTATTTTAATTGAGACTTGTTTGCAACTTGATATTATGATGTTCTTTGTATATATATATATATATATATATATATATATATATATATATATATATATATATATATAGAAATGCCTATCTTGTATCCATGAACTATTTACCTTGCTCCTTCCTATCCCGTTGCATTTAGATCATAAATATCTATCATCTCACTTTAATATCTTTAGATGTCATTAGAGATGATTATGTGTGACAATGGGCTTAATTGATTCTCTTGAGCATGATAAGCTTCCATTTCAAATCCTTCACTTGCAACTTCTTGATTATCATGATCAAAACATCATGGTTAAAACTTCTCTCTTTTTAAATGAAATATTTCTTTTTATTTTTATTGAAACAATTTACTTAACTAAATTTTTTTTACAACCTTATTTTAATCAAAAACAAGATTGAATTTTTTTTTTATGATACGTTATGAAACAAAACTCAACTTGTGTTATTGCAATGCACACTTGAATTTACTTCAAAACATTGTTGAATAAAACTAAAAACGATTTGCTTAAAACACATTTAACTTTCTCACATATGTCATACACTTCTATTGGAAATGACATTCACAATTTAATCAAATCATTTCATGAGAATCATGGCTTGCCCATATGGATCTTGTTTGTAACAAGTCTTGAAGTCCATAAAATCATATCCACCTATTTGTTACTTGTTAACAATCATCAACATGTTTGCTCTTGACTAAATGTTATCATCTTCATATAGCTACACATTTAACTTATTTGCCTTATTGCCTTCTTAGTTGCATGTCTTAATTGATAAATGAATAGATAGCATGATTATTAGAAATTAATTGCCTAATTCAATTATTTCTATATCACTCTCTACATGCATGAATAGTATGCCCTATATTGCCTCAAGGAGTTGAACTTACTTGAATCCAAATCCAAAAACACAACCTTTTTGAAATTTTTCTGCCAAAAACCCATTTCTGGCATTCTGGGAATCACCAGATGGGCGGCCCCCTTAATTATATAAGGCGGCCCCCTTAATGATTAAGGGGACCGGCCATCTGATGGTCGGGGATACTGTTTTCTTTATCACTTTTTGACCCATTTCAGCATATACTTCCCAAAATTTTCAAACATATTTTGTCCCATGCTATCCCTCAAAATTTACCTTCCTAAACCACATTTCTCATACACTATAAATACCCTTTTTTCCATCATTATTGCCATCACACCCAAACATGTCATCTCCCAACAACCAAAAACCTAAGATTTCAAGAACCGCAAGGATCTCCGTCAAACCCGTTTGGAGGAGGAAACTTGATTCTTGTCATAACTCAAGTGATGTTGTTCCAAGTCAACCAACTACTAAACCTCAAACCTACAATCATGACTCATCTCACAACCTATCACCCACTCACTCCCTCATTCATGCTTCTTCTTATGATGAGCATGCTCAATCCCAAAACAACAATCCTAACCTCTCAATCAATACTTCACATGTTGCTCATTCAACAAAAACACCACTCACTCTTGGAGAACCTCTTCCACCCATTTCATGTTTTCATGACTACCCAAGCTCAACCATGTCTCCACCACCAAGAGTACCACCACCACATCCTACAACCTCACATGCCATTCCTATGTTGCATGTTCAAACCTTCACCCAAGACAACCATCTTGCTCCACCATCATCACCTTCCTCCGAACACTTGAAGTTCGTTGAGGAGCTAAAAGAGGCTCATGAGCTTAGTGCTCTTTTAGCATTACATCTTGCTCAACGCAATTTGGATCCACCCCAATCAAGCTCACCATCATCACCACACAACATCAACCAAGTTGAGAAGCATGTCAACAATTGCCCTTGTTGCATCTTCCTTCAACAACAAACCATTGCTTTGAATGAGCACTTCACTTGGATTGAGTATCTTCTTACAAGATCTCAACAAACATCATCACTTGAACAACATCAAAACCATCAATCAACAAACCCTATCTCTAGCCCACCACCTACAAGTTCCACATCTCCAAACTCACCAACATCCATGAAACAAAAAATTTATCTCTACTAAACCACCAAGCATTTTATATGTTTATGTTTCTCATTTTCAAATAAAACCTTTCAACCATTTTGGGATTCAAGAAAGTTTGGTGACACTCCTTGTTAGCACAATAGGATACTATACTTAGTCTTAGTATTCTATAGTTATGGCTTTTGTAACAATGATTATGGGTTGACATAATCATTTTCTATCAATGAATGACTTAATATGTATTCCTTATTATCTTTTGCCATGCTTATTACTTGTTGGTATTATGATATATGTGTTTGCTTGTGCTATGCTTGTGCTTCTAATATTTTTCTTGCAAGAATTCCAATTCTTGAACCCTTGGTGCCCTCAAACGAGGGGGAGCATACATCAAGGGGGAGCTTACTTCCTTTTGGCTTAAACCTTTTTGATTTTACAAAAAGGGGGAGAAGTGAATATAAACTCACTAAATACTTGTCTAAAAATTAATTTTTGGATTTAATGAGTTTAGGTTTTATAATCATCAAAAAGGGGGAGATTGTTGATATAAATAAATAACTAAAAACGTTATTCATATCTTTCGATATCTTTATGTTTTGATAATCACAAAACGAAAACTCATCAAACCAAAGATTATGACATAGACAAGTATTTAGTAGTAAATACTCATCTTTACCATTAAATCACTTAAGGTATGAATAAACAAAGTGTCTAATGTCTTACAAGATCAAAGGAAATTTTGTCTTAAGACATAACATATTATAAAATGGTATAAACATTTTATATATATTTGTAAATCATTTTTGGTAATGCTATATTAAACCACAAAGATATGATTTCAAATTTCCAACCAAAAAGGGCAAATTTTATCCAGAAAAACTTTTCCAACGTTCAGGAGGGCGGCCCCCTTAATTTGACTAGGCGGCCCCCTTAATGATTAAGGGGACCGGCCTATAATTAAGGGGACCAGCACGCTCCCGAACAGTAAAATCTGGCCCTATAAACATTGGATCATTTTACACATTTTCCTCACCTTTTTGCACTATAAACTTTCTGATCTAAACATCCTTCTCTATCCTCTAAAAATCCTTTGATCTTATATACTTTGATCTTTGTTTCAAAGTGATTCAAGCCTCAACACACAAGTGCAAAGAGAAGAATACTTCTACTAGAAGTATTACAACTTAGTATCATCTTGCTATCTAAGTTGTTTGTTTGTTTCATCTTGTTGATCTTTCATATTTTGGTGAATAAGGTGTATGTATTAGTTTGCTAGATTTAGTTGTAGAATCTAGAATTGTTGTAAGTGTGTAGTGGAAGTTGGAGTGAAGAAGTAGTGTTGGATAATAGTGAAGATACGAGAGAGTGGCAATAGTGACTAGTTGTGAAGAAAGTGAAGCTTTCAAGTGGAGAAGACTTGAAGACATTAGTAGATTGTAGTTGTGAAGACTCTATTGGCTTGAAGGTGAAAATATATTATTGACTTGAAGTTGTGAAGACATAGGTGCTTTGAAGTTGTGAAGTTGCAAGACATTGAAGTCGTGAAGAAAGTTGTGAAGGCGTGAAGATACTCGTGGTGTGAAGACTTATTGAAGAAATCAAAGGTGTGAAGAAGTTTTGGTGTGTTATTTGGTGTGAGATTGGTTCTAGCTACGATTAGAACTCAACATCTTGCTTTGTGTCGTTAATTGGTGTAAGCATTTGGTGTGTACGGTTTTCTCCGCCATAAGGGAGGTTATTGACTTAGTGAAGAAAACTCTCGAGTTCGGTGCTCGGGGAGTGGAGTAGGGCAAGGAAGGTGTCCTTGTAGCCGAACCACTATAAATCCTTTGTCTCTCGGTTTGATCTTTCCATCCCTCATTCTTTACTTGTTTACTTACTTGCTTCTCGTACATTATTACTATTGTGTTTTGTGCATATATTGGTTTCACATAAAGATCAAACTAGGTTCCATTCAAAACATTAATTATACATTAGCAAATCAAAAGTATATACAATCATTAAAACACATACACATATATAAATACAAACTTATATTCAAGTGAGATATATGAAATTATAATTTCTATTCAACACTTTAAATAAGTAGTATCTATATGACATATGTGAATTAATTTGTATCTATACTTTAGCTTCAAAGGTTTTTACAAATTACCATCAATTCTTTGAAAGTAAATTTTTATTAAATGAAAAATAAGCAAAACTATTCAACCCCCCCTTCTAGTTTTCCACACATTTGATCTAGTATGAATTGTTTTTCATAAACATGCAACACATTTTGGGGACCTCATTTTGTAAACTCTGGATTATTTCAATGAACAAATGCAGTATTTTCCAAACGACACTTTAGGTCGTTCAGTGTAACTGTAACTGTGGTGCTATGACAGACACCCCCAGGTATTCCATTCCGCTGCAAGTCAAGTAAATTGGGGGTGTGACACTGTACACACCTTAGCTTACACCAATTTAACGACACAAAGCTAAATGTCGGGTTCTAATTGTAGCTAGAACCAATCTCACAACTATAATCACAACACAACTCCTTCTAAACTGTTTCACACCTTCTACACTTCTTCACACCACTTGTTTCTTCACACCTTCACAACTTTGATCTATCCACTACTTCAAGACTTATACTTCTTCACAACTTCTAGGCTTCTATGTCTTCAAAACTTCACTACTTCTTTGTCACAACTTGAAGACCTTTTTCTACGTACTTCTCCAAGGGTTCTTCTATTTAACAAGCTTCTATGTCTTTCCCACTTCAAAGCTTTTATGTATTCACACCTTCTAAGCTTCTATGTCTTCTCAACTTTAAGGCTTCAACTTTTTTGTGTTTACTACTAATCTCTACTACAATATACTACCACTTCTTATATCTCCTTCCACTAATCCTATGCACCTCTACTTCTTCACTTCTAGTACCACTTCACACCTTCAACAAATCTAGATCCTATATCTAAATCTAGCTAACCAATGTATACACTTTATACACCAAAGAATGAATGATTTACAAGATGAAATGATCAAACAACTTAGATAGCAAGATGATACTAAGTTGTAATACTTTTAGTTTTGATAGATAGAAGTATTCTTCTCTTTGCACTTGAGTATTGAGGCTTGAATCACTTTGAAACAAATGTTAATGTTTATGTGATCAAAGGATATTAGAAAATAGAAATGGAGGTTTGAATCAGAAAGTTTTTAGTGCAAAAAGGTGAGAAAAAATATGTGGAATGATCAAGTATTTAAAGGGCTAGAAAACACTGTTTTGGAGCGTGCCGGTCCCCTTAATGATTAAGGAGGCCGCCTAGTATAATTAAGGGAGCCGCCCTCCGGAACGTTGGAATTTTCTGTCCTCTTATGAAGAAAAATTTTCTGGATTAGATTTGCCATTTATGGTTGAAAATTTGAATTCATATATTTGTAATGAATTAAACATATTCTTTTGATTCCGAAAATGTTTTATAAAAGATATAAAATGTTTTGTGAAATTTTATACAAATCTAGTGATTAATAAAAATTTACTTTGATCTTATAATGCATTAGCCACTTTGTTTATTCATACCTTAAGTGATTAGATGGTGAAAGTGAGTATTTACTACTAAATACTTATTTACGTCATAATCTTTGGTTTGATGAGTTCTCGTTTTGTGATTATCAAAAAATAGAGATATCGAAGGATATGAATAACATTTTTAGTCAATTATTTATATCAACAAAAGTGTAGAAAACGGCAAAGTCTCAAATTTCCTTGCTGGAACAGTACCTGATGGCGTCAAGGTTCTACACGTGACGACATCAAGAGTTACAAAAGAGGTGGATGTGGAACTTATAACGTGGCGGCACAGAGAGTTTTTAAGCTTATGGCCTGACGGCGTCACCAAGGCCGTCAGGGTCCAAATACTAGTGACGGGCCAGAGTAATTTCCTACATGACGGCGTCACAATTGGATCTAGGCAATACGAATTTTATCATGGCGGAGAGTTGACGGCATCACAAGCTATAACATGACGCCGTCAAGATGTAAACTCTATATATAGTTTTCCCATTTTCATTCATTAGTGGGCAACTTTGAGGGAATAAACCCTAGGCCGAATTTTACAGTTTTTTCAAGGATTTCAACCCCTTGATTCTTCCATGTTCAATTGAAGATAAGTACTTATTCAAATCATTCAATATGTCTATGTGTTGTGTGATTATATCTTACGCTTGTCTTCTCTTTAACATGCTAGGCTAGATCTTATTTGTGTTTGCTTAGATGTAGTGAAACCTAGATGTTGATTATGGGTTGATTGTTTGTTTATAATTGTTACGGATGATTGTATTCGATGTTAGGCTTAAGAAAACTGGCAGACTTCCATTGGTAACTTGCTTGAACGTCTTAAGAAACATGATCGGAGGTGTACTATGATTTTTGGTTATATTTAATGCGTAAGAGAATTCTAATGATCCCATGTTAGGAGCTTCTAACGGCTCGACATAGGAGTGAAGTAGGATCTTATAGAGTTAGGGATATTGTACACGGCCCTACGACTAGTATTAAGGAATATGACCAGTCATCCCTGCAATTGTAACAAGGTAATGAACCTGTGAAAGATATTTAGGGAGTAATGAAATCTAAGTAAACATAACTTTCCTCATTATTGTTTCTATCACATTAGTACATTAGTTTTATTTTCATTTCTTTTACTTTATTTTGATTGCATCTTTAGTTTATTGGGTTAGTTGGCTAGCAACTAATTCCGCCCACTCCTTCAAAACCCAAGATTTTAATTGCTTTCTATAAAATATAAAAATACAAAAAGAATCATCCATCACCTCTAGACCTAGTTTAGTAGGCTTTCTAATCCTAGTGACACTATTCTTGAGTTGAACGATCAATCCCCCGGTACTTGTCACTATATTATACTACAACGATCAGGTACACTGCCTGGTGGGGGTTGTAAGCTACTAAAGATCCCTTTAGAGGTTAAACCTGTTGCGAGGGCGCAATTCCCACGTATCAAGTTTTTGGCGCCGCAGCCCGGGGAATAGTTATTGTCTAGGTTAGGATTTCTTTTTATTAGGTCTACTTGCTAGATTCCTTTCTAGTAAGATTTTTATTTTTGTTTTTAGGTTGTCTTTAGTGTATCTCATTTCTTCGTTTCGTTGTTCGTAACCATCACCATCCGCCATCATGGCAAATGAAGATCTCTCTAACTTTAGAATCACTAGGAGTCGTAGTTCCGTAAGAAATCTTGTTTTGCCATATGCAGAACCTGAAAGGGAAATGCATAAGCTAAAGCAATCTCTCTCAACACCCGAACCATCTAGCATAGCCATCAACTTGATGAGGCCCTTTCTGAAGAAGATTCAGATAATCACCTCACACCCTCTATCCCCCAATCCAACAACGATTTGAGCCCCCCGAAACTCCCATCCCTAAGCGCCTTAAGGACTACTCCTCCCCGAATCCTCGTGGCTTCTCAAATGCCATTGTTTTCCCAAACGAACACACCGATGAGGTCTTGCGTGCAAACGATGTTTGGCTTGTCCAAAGTGTATGCAAGTTTCGTGGACTTTATACCGATGACCCAATTTAACATATCAGGGATTTCTTGAAGATAGTGGACACCCTTTGTCACACCTCGCCAAGGCAGAAACGCGAGGGTGTAACTTCATGGATATCATCACAACACCTGGTATCTATATAGTGAACAACTACATGCACAAAAATAGAGTAAAGTACAAACACAAAGTGTTGTAACAATACCCCAAAATAAAATAACCAAAACAAAATCCAAACATAGATGATAAACCACTTCCAATGCAACTAGGGTCTCGTCTAAACACATCCTTCTATCTTATCCTTAGAAAGCTCACCTGAAAATGATGCTTAAAACGTCAACATAATGTTGGTGAGATTCATAGGTTTAAGACACACATACACTCTCAAGGCAACCAGTTCACTATGATTATAAAATATAGCTGGACAAATAATTTAAAGTTATCATGTAAGCTACAATCCATTCGCAAACGAATATCCACACACAAAGGCAACAACTGGACGGCTCATGTCCCCCAATCCCAACATTAATTAGGTCCCATGCACGAGCAACATGATAAGCATCCTCCTAATTGAAGCACACATAACATCAAATGGGTCGCATGCGCGAGCAACAGGATAAGCATACTCCCAATTGAAGCACACAGAACATCAGATGGGTACCCAAATGAAGCACACAATGATTACATCACACATAGCATACATACGATAACATTATAAGTCCAAGCTATTTTGACACACACATAATCACAGTAACTTAAACAATTTAAGACAAGCATCATTCCCATCCCAAGTTTAAAAGAAAGTAAAAATATGGGACTATGAACTCACCTCAAACCTTGCAGCTTCCACAAAACCAAATCACAATCTATAACACACAAAATAAATCCACATTGCACATGGTCAAGCTAAAAGCTACAACCCATGTAATACACATATGATGGATGTCTAAGACTCATATGACCCACGAAGGATCTCCTAGACACCATATCAACCATTATCGTAACCTAGCACTCACTAAATCCCTTGCACTTTTAAAACCAGAAAACGCAGAATTTTTAGGTACATTCACCCACAAGAAATCACAACAATTAAAGCTCAACAACTCACACAAAAAATTCACCATGGTCTTTCATAAGCATAAAAGCTAATCCCAGAAGGCCATGGACCAATAACACACACAAGTACTCAAATGAAAATCAAACTTGTCAACTATCCAAATTCGGATCTGAACGCAAACCAAAAAGTTTTAATTAGAATAAAATACTTCTACAACTTTTTATCGCGAATCCTTTTCGTGGTAGTCTAAGATAACCTAAAACTTAAATATTCCAGAAGGGCTAGTCTAAATACCACTTTTACACCCACAATTCACTATCAAACTTTTACCCAAATTCTGTCCCGGTTTGACAGCTTTGACACCTTAACAAAGAAAAATCAAAAGACCAACTTCCCGACCTTGAAATCAATCGTGGCTGGACTTTTTGGAAATCTCTTTCATTAAACTTCAATTTAGACCAAAAATTCGTGACCTAACTCTTCACCATCTGTTATTTACACTCACATCTTTACAACCATAGTTTTGTGTCCAAACCTTAACACAATAACTAGCATGTTTTACGCTCAATTCTCTTCACCAATCATCATAACATTATCATTAATTGATCCCAACATGTTTTAATTAATTAATTTACAGAAACTTACAAACCCTAGATCCATCATATCAATTATTACATAAATTGAAGTAATAACTAAGTAATTATATGAAAACTAGTGTTAGAATTATACCTTGAACTTGATTTTAGCTTCAAAAGCAAAACCCTAAATTTTTCTCCTTCTCCGCTCCCTTGATCGGCTCAAAATATGCAGTAAAAGAGGGCATAGGGTCGTTGGTATTGGTATATAAGGGTATGGGTTGGGCTTATTTGGGTTGGACTAGGACTCCGTATTGCTAGGAATTGTATTTGGGCTCAAATTTTGTTTCCTTTTCCCTTGTTTTTCTCTATGGCCGATATATGTATATATATATATATATCTTTTTATTTTTTTATTAAATTAATTATTACAATCAAAACCTTATACTTTTCATATTTTATAAACTCCCAAAACAAAACCTAACGTCTTTCGCGATAACCTTAACTTTTACGACAACCGAAAAAAATTATCATTTTCAAAACAAAGTTTGCAAAAATAGAATTCCACACTCTTTTGAAACATAACACATAAAAACAAACTCCTCGTAACCCGCTAACGCTCAAACACTTGAACGAAGACTCGTTACGCAAAAACAAAAAAACATCAAAACTACACAAGTCATTTCTACACCACAAAGGTGACCAAAATGAACTTTCTCAAATTACAAACTTTCCAAATCACAATAAAACCATTTACGCAAAGGGATTTAGTGCTAAAACTCACCTATATCACTTCGAACACCTAAAACACACCAAACAAAAGTCAACCGAGTCAAGACTATCAGTCAAACTGACCTGCCAAAACCACGGTTGTTACATCATCCCCCACTTAGGGAAATCGCGTCCCGAGATTTCAACTACTCTAGTCACCACTCACGACAGCAAAAGAAAATTTATGGATATTCAATCAGAATAATACCACTCCATAAAATCACAAAGAAAGAATCACAAAAATGTGAACCGACTAAATACTCGAATTCACACGATAGAAAAACATTCTGTCACTCTAACGATACACGCAAATAGATACACTCCCCGATCAATAACACCAATGTTCAAAACGACTTCTCACAGGTAGGTACGATACTCCCGAACCAAATGAAAAACAAATGGTAACCGCAAGACGCACTCACAAATAACAAATACCCATAAAACAAACATTTATGAATACCCCGCATCTAACTTCCACGATCTAAAATCCAACTACAAATGATCTACTTCACCAACCACATCCTCAAACAAATTTGGGTACTTATATATCATCTGATCCTCACGTTCCCAAGTAAACTCAGGACCACGTTTAGAATCCCACCATACCTTTACCAACACTATCTCAGCACACTTTACACTTTCGACCACTTGGTCCATAATCTTAACAGGTTCCTCGACAAAACGGAGAGTCTTGTCAACCTTAATCTCATTTAATGGCACATGCAGATTAGTATCCACCAAACACTTCTTTCAATTAGATTCATGAAACATATCATGTACACCACTCAATTCCTCAGCTAACTTCAACCGGTATGCCACAAATTCAATCCTTTCTGAAATTTCAAGCGATCCAACACGTCTCGGTGCTAACTTGAATTTCTTACCGAAACGCATAACACCTTTCCAAGGAAACTCTTTCAGCATCACAAAATCACCAACACCAAACTCTAAAGACTTACACATACTTAATATTAGAATGATAACTGTTGATATAGGAGAACTCAGCTAAGGGTAAAGGTATACCCCGACTTCCTCCAAAATCAAACACATCCATGCTCTCAGCTCACCATCCAATGCCTGATTTGTATGATCACTTAGTTCACTCATTAGAGAATGACAAGTCGTACTCATCTACATACGCGTTCTCAAGTCTCTATAACACGTTTACCACCCTCGTGAAGTAAGTATTTCATCATGTATCTTGATGATCAATGCGACACCCCATGGTTCTTTATCTACTCACTGAGCGAAAAGTCTCGCCAATTCCTCCTTAATGAAATCTCCAGGTACCTCTGGCTGTTGCAACACCCTAATAATCGTTGACTACAACCTTTACCTTCAAGCATTTCAAACACTTGCTAACGTATCGGTATTCTCCTTCATACCCACTCCTCCATACATCTCTTGCTAAGGTAATAATACATCTTATCCATTCTCGGGTGTATCAAATACCTTGCATGATTGATGTCCTTACGCTTCCTCTTAATGAAACCAATAACTGGTCCGCAAAGTACATTCCTCCATCTTCGTTCCTTTCCATTTACTGGTCTAAACCAAGTAATCATTCTTCTTACATGTTTTCATCCTTGAACCTCTCTCTCTAGGCTGTCAGTATCATCCTCTTAACTCCGAACTGAATTATCATAATCATTGCTCACAAATATCTAAGTTTCACTCGTTCACTCCCGCTCAGCGCTCTTACCATGATGTTCGCCCTTCCTTAACGGTAGAAAATCAGACAATCGTAGTCAATGAGAAATTCCACACCCAACTTCTCTTCAACATATATTAACCTCTTCTCAAATATATGCTAAAGATTCTTATGATCTGTGTAGCTAACACTTTCTGCTCCATACAAATATCATCTCCAAGTTCTACTTCCCAACTTTAAATCATTTATCACACAGTTCCTCTTATGGATCTTCCACCTCCACGATGCCTACACAATCTATAGAAAGATAGAAATGAATCATCAATAGTACCTGCCAATCCTAAGGACAATCGTCTCTTAGATGGTGTCTTAGGTACTTTCCACGCTTCACTACTTTTATCTTACTAGCGTCAACGAAAACTCGCTATCGTTGGCCACATACTTGAAGAACGTCCATCTTGAAGCTGAACCTCTCACTTGGACACTTGGCAAACATTTTCATCTTCTTCAACAAACACAATGATAACCAAATCGACAATCTATCCTAAAGAAACGACATGAAACATGTAACCAGTCGAACTATAACGTATATCAAACGAACTCAAGGGCTAAGAATTATCGACTAGCATAGTAACGAACATCAAAAATCAAAGCTAGAAGAACAAAATGAGAAATTTCCCCCCAATAAAAGTAGACATGGATTAAATGTTCATGAAAACCCATACAAAGAAAATATAAAATACACATACCCATAAAACATCCACAAACGTACCTCAACGAAAGAAACAATCGATGAACCAAATACATTACAAGTTTGGTAAATGAGAACCATGGACAGTTCTTATTCCCGTACTAGACCTTCCCAAAATAAATGAACACCGTTTTTCACAAGACATATCTTAAACTTATACATTTTTTATAAAATATATATAAACCATTTTATATAAGACATCAACATAACCATTTTTTTTCCACACTTCATTTTCACCATAAAAATAATAGTTTCCAACAAATGACCTTGAAATACCCAAAACGAATTTTAAAATACCATAAGGACTTTAACACAACCCTTTTATTGGATGCGAAAAACACAGAAGAATCACATAATCAAAATAATCATCAAACGAATCTCATACCAGTGAACACTCACGCAAATACAATGCAAACCAAACGATGAACTTACAGACTCCTTCGTACAACAATCAAACCAAAATCATAGAAAAACACCGATACTAACAGGTCACAAAACATTTCATGAAATTCAATTGGTGTGTGTAAATGAGGGATTAAATATCCACACCAACTCATCATGAACCAACAATACTTGAAGAATAGTATAACATTCATCCGAGGAATGATGTATGGAATAACCAAAGAAACGAACCAGTATCCAACGAAACAAATTCAATTACCCAACACCTATGACGACGTCAAAGAGAAAGAATATGGTATCTGTACCATCATGGTACGAATAGGAATGCCAACCGAAGAATTAGGTATACAAACGGAGTGTCTAGAAAACGAATCAACTTAAATATCACAGCATAAGTATCCACCGATAATTGAGGTATCAACATATGATAGGTAGGATAGAATCTCACCACCTAGACACCCCAACATATAACGACTGCCCTAATGGTTAAGAGAATACTTCTCTAACCATACAGCCATCACCAACATGATATCACATACCATCTACCACAACATATAACAACAAACATCAATCAATGCAATAATGGTCACAAGTCCACATGTGTGATACCCTTATAATTATGTTCACGACCATAGTTATAAGCCTATTCCACATGCATACTTACTTCCAAAACCAGACATCTCAATGATAACACACATATACCACATAACACCTAATACACCATGCAATCCATGCTATCATACTTGCAAGTCCACTTGTGTTGTGACGCATGTATAATTATGTTGGCCACCATAATTATCTATGCCCCCTTTCACAAGTGTACTCCCTCCTATGACAACACATCATGCAAACAAAAACAAAAATGGCTAACAATCATCTCACATGGAACAATTCCAATGATCATGTAAACTCTATAATCAAAATCACTTGGATAAGGTCGATCAATATCCAGGAGTAATCACGCTCCAACATGGCTCCAGACGGCAAAACACAATATACGAATTCCAAAACATAACACAAAACAAAAGACATCGCACAATGGCTCAAACTTCATTCTCGCACTTGCCTCCCCACTCAAATCGATTAAACTTACTACTCGCTGTGGACTCCATATCCAAATCAACATTATTCCATCCTAACTCCCCTTTCATCTTTACTCAACCACTCATTCCTATTTCCTATACGTTGAGGAAATCGACAACATACAAAACCATCTATATTCTTTTCGCCACAATATTAAATAAACATGTATATTAGTAATTGTTAGAGTCAAATGCTTGTATCGAGTCATAATGATGTTTTGTAGGATTTTCCAGGAAGTAGGACATAAGTTTTTCCAGAAATTTTCCGGAAACATAACATAAAGATTTCTGCAGGTCACTTTTGACGGCGTCAGGATTTAACCCCTGACGGCGTCACGTGTAAAATTCTAGAAATTTTGCGAGTTTTGTTTTTCTAACGGAGTCTTAAAAGTTTTTGTTAATTATTTAGTTTTATAAACTCCAGGAAATCTGCAAACATTCATTCCACAAGCATTATATCTTAAATTGGTTTCTAGGATTTGTTAGTATATATAGATTGCCACCTATTTTACGCGAGGTTGCCTTGATTGTTTTCTCATGTTTAACAGGTTATATATGACAAGAAGATGATTTATATTTCTGGAAGGGAAGCTTTGAACGTTCATTTTCTTGGAGGAAGATCTAACCTTGTTAACACACTATCCACACCGAACGAATCAGGGGAGTATTTGCTTTCATTCTTTTAGCTATTTTACTTTTACATCCTTTAATTGAACATTGGGGACAATGTTCATCCTAAGTGTAAGGGGAGGGTAAATGATGACACCTTATAGGATACAATTGCACTTGAGTTTGTTTGTTCGATGGTAGGTGTGTAATAAAACTAAGAGAAATACTTGTTAGTGTAATTTTAGCGCCAAATTTAAAATTTTTTACAACATTTAGGAGTGAAACTTTAGCCTTAACAAGCGTCTCATGGATAGGAGTTGTATGACTAGCACAAAACCGTACCATTCAGAAAAATTTTCCACCCAAATATGTGAGGTTCGTCTTTAGATTTGATAGGAAAAACATTCATTATTAGTGCTTATGAGTGTACCGGTAGCATTTAGATTCTAGAACTTGCGTTAGTGATTCATCCCGAGATCGCTAGTGAGACTACATTCGTGTAGTAGGATTTACTACATGATAAGAGGCATTAGGATCACCCTTGATTTAAACCTGTATCATAATTACTTGATCATTTAATTCATATTACTTGACTAGTAAAGTCAATTGATTTTCCCATACCTTAGCGTTGTACTCATTTTTAGTACACGATAACCCTAATACACCCCTCCGAGCCTATCTTTTCATGTCTAACTTTAAGCATCTTACTTAAAGGAAGAATTTGTTACAACCCACCCCAAATGTGCAACCAAATCGCCTTAGCCTTCCGTGTATGCACTCATCTTTAGTGCATTATTGTTATTTGTTTAAACCCTTAGTTAATTGTCTAATTGATTACATGGTTGCTAGGTCGAGTCATATCTTGTACATATTGTTTTGGGACGATTGGGACTCATGGGTAAAGTACTTATGTTTTGGAGTAATGGGGAAGAACATCATATATTACCCCCATATGTGCGTTAATCTTAAAAAGTACTCCAACTATTTTGATTATCTTGATTCGAGTCACTAGATTAGTTTATTGTAAAGTATGTAAAAATTCAAGTGTAAGGGGAATGTATATTCCCTATGATGTATTATTTTGGATGGTAGGGTAAAAGTTTATGTAAAATATATATATATATATATATATATATATATATATATATATATATATATATATATATATATATATATATATATCAAAAAATTAAGAAAAAAAGAAAAAAAAGAGAAAAAAGAAAAGAGAAAAAACATACGGACTACCTTCCCATTTCATTCTATGTTTATTTTATGTTTTTGTTATTTTTTATTTATTAGCTTAAGTCGAGTCGAGTCTTGGCTTAGCAACGCCATATTGTACATGTAATTAACCAAGATGATTAACTCGCCACCAATAAATATTGCCTTTATCCAACAAAACCGTGTTTTCCATATCCCAACACCTAACGTTATAACCCTTTAAAAGACCTCTTTGATAGTTTATCCTAGGTGCTTACACCAAGTGGTGGAGGTTTGATCCTTTCCCAAGCCTATGGTAATCTATTTGTTATGACAGGTAGTGAGAGATGTTTTCCATTTCCATATTGTGATATATACTTTATTGCACCCGAGAGATGTGAGTATATAAACACTATTTGTGAGGTGCTAGTGTATGACCTCCGTGCTTGCTTTTGGTTTTTAGTAGAACGATTATTTGTTGTAATTACTTTTATATTAGTGTTAAATGACCCCTAACTTGTATTTGATGAGGCGAAAAGTGCATTTGCTTGAGGACAAGCAAATCTCAAGTGAAAGGGTATTTGATGAGGCGAAAAGTGTACCGCTTTTAAGGGGTCATTTAAGTCCGAATTCGATATTATTTGATCAAATATTGCCCTAAATCGTTCCTCTTGTCATTTTAGGTACTTTTGAGGAAGAATCTGGAAAAAGAAGCATTTTG
Organism: Artemisia argyi; assembly: GCA_030686995.1. Taxonomy (NCBI): domain Eukaryota; kingdom Viridiplantae; phylum Streptophyta; class Magnoliopsida; order Asterales; family Asteraceae; genus Artemisia; species Artemisia argyi. The sequence continues at coordinate 150,146,166 of CM060700.1, read as the reverse complement.
GACGTTTTTGGAGCATAGAAGTGAAGAAAACGGCCAAGTCTCAAATTTCCTTGCTGGAACAGTACCTGACAGCGCAAGGTTCTACACGTGACGGCGTCAAGAGTTACAAAAGAGGTGGATGTGGAACTTATAACGTGACGGCCCAGAGAGTTTTCAAGCTTATGGCCTGACGGCGTCACCAAGGCCGTCAGGGTCTAAATACTAGTGATGGCCCAGAGTGATTTCCTACATGACGGCGTCACAATTGGATCTAGGCAATACGAATTTTATCATGGCGGCGAGTTGACGGCGTCACAAGCTATAACGTGATGCCGTCAAGATGTAAACTCTATATATAGTTTTCCAATTTTCATTCATTAGTGTGCAACTTTGAGGGAATAAACCCTAGGCTGAATTTTACAGCTTTTTCAAGGGTTTCAACCCCTTGATTCTTCAATGTTCAATTGAAGATAAGTACTTATTCAAATCATTCAATATGTCTATGTGTTGTGTGATTGTATCTTACGCTTGTCTTCTCTTTAACATGCTAGGCTAGATCTTATTTGTGTTTGCTTAGATGTAGTGAAACCTAGATGTTGATTATGGGTTGATTGTTTGTTTATAATTGTTACGGATGATTGTATTCGATGTTAGGCTTAAGAAAACTGGCAGACTTCCATTGGTAACTTGCTTGAACATCTTAAGAAACATGATCGGAGGTGTACTACGATTTTTGGTTGTATTTAATGCGTAAGAGAATTCTAATGATCCCATGTTAGGAGCTTCTAACGGCTCTACATAGGAGTGAAGTAGGATCTTATAGAGTTAGGGAATATTGTACATGGCTCTACGACTTGTATTAAGGAATATGACCCGTCATCCATGCAATTCTAACAAGCTAATCAATCTGTAAAAGATATTTATGGAGTAATGAAATCTAAGTAAAAACAACTTTCCTCATTATTGTTTCCATCACATTAGTATATTAGTTTTATTTTCATTTCTTTTACTTTATTTTGATTGCATCTTTAGTTTATTGGGTTAGTCAACTAATTTCGCCCACTCCTTCAAAACCCGAGATTTTAATTGCTTTCTATAAAATATAAAAATACAAAAACAATCATCCATCACTTCTAGACCTAGTTTAGTAGGCTTTCTAATCCTAGTCACACTATTCCTGAGTTGAACGATCAATCCCCCGGTACTTATCACTATACTATACTACAACGATCAGGTACACTACCTGGTGGGGGTTGTAAGCTTCTCAAGATCCCTTGAGAGGTAAAACCTATTGCGAGGGCGCAATTCCCACGTATCATATATATATATATATGTGTGTGTGTGTGTGTGTGTGTGTGTGTGTCTAAAAAGTAATATATATATATATATATATATATATATATATATATATATATACAGTAGAAACTCGATAAATTAATACTCGATTTTTTAATAAACTCTCTAAGATAATATTTTTTGCCGGTCCCGACTCGGGGATAGGGTGCTAAATTAATAATTCGCTACAATTATAAGATAATACATTTTTGATAATTTCTTTAGACCCCATATAAAATATAAATTAATAATTCCTTATATATAGCATATTACGTGAATGATTTATGAAGGTTTCTTGATAAATGACTCAATTGTCTTTTGTTTTTTGGTTGAAATCAATTTCCCCTTGAATCTCGTATTTATATAGAAAATATTTTTAATGTCCATAAAGTGATACATTGAACACAAGAAGCATAATAAGGTGGGAGTTTGAAGGTTTCTTTCAAATTGGGCCGTTCATTTGATATACATGCATTGTATACAATAATTAAGTGGAAGCTTGAAAGGTGTTTGTAAACTAAGTATTCTACTATAAATTAATATAATATTAATTAATATATAAATTAATAATTAATAATTTATCGATTAATTAATAACTTTTTTAATTAATAAATTTTGGTGGTCTCAAGTGTATTATATTATAGAGTTTCTACTGTATATATATATATATATATATATATATATATATATATATATATATATATATATATATATATATATATATATATATATATATTACTTTTCAGACTTTCAGACATAATGTAATAGTGAAAGTAGTGAACACACGAAAAACTGACTAAAAATATACAATATGTACTTTCACTCCGATTGCATTGTGCAATTTCCCGACTAATCAAAGATAATGAATTTACGCACACGAACGCAGGTAATGTAAGGAAACACACTTTGTCTAAGCAACTATCCACGTACTTAAATCTACAGGGTAGGCTAAGGTGTAAGGTGTAACGAAACATAATAACAAGGTGTATAAGTCTAAAGGAATAGCTCTACATGTTTTTTAGGGGTATCTTACTTTAAAAATGAGAGTAAACAAATGGTTTATACGGGGGTTAACTAACCAGTGTAATTAGTTAATATCAAATAACATATAAAGGCTTTTTGATGTAATCTTAGAATTTTACCAATTTAGACAAGTCACACTAACTATAAAAATAATACTTATTATGGTTGTATCGAATAGTATACAAGTCAAGTTCTAAAGTTTACAAGTCACCGGCATACTCATAGATTTGTGAATTTTGAAATCAGAATTTTAGAAAATAAAGCCTTGTGTGCAGCTACGCAACTTAGATTAAACAAAAAACATGCTAAAATTTTTTAAAATTTGATATATTAAGCACAAATTAAAGCATATTTTTGAAAAATAAGGACAAGTAAGAGTTAAGTAAAAGTTCTAATTCTCCATCCCCCACTTAAGTTAAACAACGTCCCCGATGTTTATTAAAATTAAAAAGAAATAAAAAAGAATTAGAACGAAAAACTTCCCTGAGATTTGCTCAGTTTAATCCTCCATTCTGAATTTGCGAGCAATAAATATAAATACCACAAATTATACACCTGAGTTTAAAAAGATCAATACTTGTACAAAATTCATTAGTGGTTAGAAAATAAAAAAATAAAATAAAAATAAAACTGTAAATCATCAGGTCAGTCGATGCGCCGCATCTTATTGAAGAAGATGCGCCGTATCGATCCTGGAATAAATACGGGTCAGAAAGATTAGATGCGTCACATCCTTAACTAGGGATGTGTCGTATTAAATAAACTGACAGAAAGTTCATAGTTCAGAAAATAAAATGAAGAAAAAATAAAAACAGATATGATCTGTGCAGTAGATAAGCCGCATCTATTGATGGAGATGTGCCACATCTACTACAGGCTGACAGACTGGACAACAAAAATAGTAAAGATAAATCCGGGTTGTCTCCCGGTAAACACTTCTCTTTATTCCAGAGTCTTCAAGTTAGACTCACGTTCAGCTTTTATTTTGTATCATTAACACCCAGATGCCATTTCATAATATACTTGCTAATCAAATCATCTTGGACATAATCAGGTCCCAATTTCAACACTCCTTCGTAGAATCCCTTCATCTTTTGATACGGATAGTTGATCTCATTCATTTCGTCTTTGTCATCTACATAAGGAAATGGTGAAAATTTGTAGCAATACTTGTTAGTGGCATGTTTAAAACTTGGGTGAGTGCGAGGCATCATAAAAGTGATAATGTCGCTTCCACTTTGAAAGGTGATTCTTCCTTCAAATCTTTTGGCAATAATAGTAATCTCCCTGCAAAATGGTTTGCCAACAATCACATCACTCATCTCTTTATCACGATAGGCATCCATGTCATCCACTACCGCGAAATATGTAACAACAACAAATCTTCCAACAAAAATGGGCACATTTATAAAACCACCGACCACATACTTTCCTATATATTCAACCTTCTTTTTCACAATAGAATTATAAAAGGTTTTTGACATCACATTAATTGGTAAAATAGGAAAGAAGTTAGCGCTAACTTGTTTGTAACCTATCATAAAAGGAAATTGCAAATTGTACGCACAATCTACATGGATTCTTCTACCGTAATTACAAAAACTAGGATATCCATCGAACTCGTCATAACTCTTAGTACTAATAACATTAAGTCTAGGCATATCCACAGTCTCTGCATCTATATCGGAATTAGAGTTAACTATAGATCGTTCATTTATCCCTAACGGTGTATCAAGCTCCTTTAATTCTATGTAGTCTCCACTATAGGGGTTAAGCGACCTATTGTGAACTAAAATTTCTCCCATAAATCTTGCTTCTAGGTCGAGGTCCGTTCTTACACGTAATCCTAGCATGTATACATTCCTAATTATGCTTTTAACCGAATTTTCACACTTATAGACTAATTTGTCATCCCCTACTCGTAATGATAATTTTCTTTTAAACACATCAATTTTAGCATGAGCATTAGACAGGAAAGGTCTTCCAAGGATTAAGGGAATCTTAATATCCTCAGGCATGTCTAGTATTATAAAGTCTACGGGGAATACAAATTCTCGATCCTAACTAGTACGTTTTCAGCAATCCCTTCAGGTCATTTTACCGTTTTATCAGCTAATTCAATAAGAAACTTAGTTGGAGCTAATTTTTCTAAACTAAAGAGTTAAAGGTCTTAAATGGCATGACACTAACACTGGCTCCTAAGTCAGCTAAGGCATTATTGAAAGATATATTATTAATTGAACAAGGTAAGGCAAAACTTCATGGATCTTTTTCTTTATGAGGCAAGGCGTTGTAGTCAGTTGAAGAGCACTCTTCTTTCAAAGCATCCTTGATCTCCTTTTCAATCCCTTATTTTTCCCTAAGCAGTCTCTTGACACTAATTAAAGAGTTAAAGAAATATTGGGGTGTTAAAACATCACCATTCTTCAATCTTCCAGGGAAAGGTGTGTTAGGCATGACTTCTTCGGTAATAGTGATAGCCTTGACATGATCTCTTGGATTAGTTTTAGTTGATCTTGGTAAACTTTTGTATCCCCTTTATTGAAGTACTTTTCTCATTTGACCGATTTGTTGTTCAAGTGCTTTGATCGAAGCTCCTTGGTTCCTTACAGTAGCATCAGTAGAAGCTCGGATTTCTTTGATCATAGAAGTATTCTCTTCATGTATTTTGGTAGCATCGGCCATCATTTGATTTAAGGTGTCATCCAAAGTCTGCCTCATTTCTTGATATGAGGGATTTCCAATGTTTCTTTGATAATAAGCTAGAGCAGTTTCCCTAAATCTTCCTGAAGGTTGGAATGATTTTCCAAATTGTGTGTAGTAGGCCTCCTCAAATTTTCATCATTCCTTGACGGACAATCTTTAGTGTAATGGGGACCTTGGCACTTTTTACATCCAACTTGGGCAGCATAAGCTCTTTTATCTCTCTTCTTAATCTCTCTACTAAGCTTGTCCAATTGAGCTTGAATTGTAGCAAAACCATCAGAATTAGTGCTGATTTTGGACCTAGTAGAGGTTTCATCGTGCCACTTCTGAGAATGATGAGCAACCTCTTGAATAGCTTTCCTACCATCAGCTGCACTCATCTGAGGTACAGCTCCTTTAGCATCCAACTGCTGTCGAGTAGGCACGTCCAAAGCTTGATAAAACAATATTATTTCCTGCATAGGGGTTATATAATGTTGAGGACATTTTAGTAATAGTTCCTTGAATTGCTCTCAAGCATGATATAGAGTTTCATCGGGCTCTTGCTTAAAGTTATTGATAGCCTCCATCCTTTTACCGGTCTTTGCAGGTGGAGAATATCGCTTGAGGAATTTGCTCTTCAAGTCTTCCCATTTGTCAATAGAACTAGCAGGTTCATTCTTTAGCCACCTACTAGCAACTCCTGTAAGAGAAATAAGGAAAACACGAAGCATAACTTTGTCAATTTTTAGTTTCTCATTAGTAAATAAATCTGCAATTTCAAGGATCTTTTCCACATGGTCATTTGCATCTTCATTCTCTGATCCACTGAAAGCATTTTCTCTAAGCTCTTTGAGAAATTGACTCTTCAATTCAAATTTAGTATCGTCATCAAACTTTGGTTTAGCAACTCTCGAACTATAGTTCGCTCGGGTCTTGTTCATGTATTCCTCCATGGTAGTGTTTTCCGTCATTGTTTCAGTTACTTCTTCTTCACTAGCTTCCTCTTTTTCAGAAAAGTAATCGAGCTTAGTTGGACTCGAGTAATCAAAATCTCTTGTGTTGAAAAGCCTTTTAAGTGAATGAAAAGCTTTTTCAGGTTCGTCGAAAGGTTTGGTGAGTTCTTTAATAGAGCTCCAGGTCATGCACTTCCTGAAATTCAGCACAAAAGCATAAGTAGGATAGGTTTTATGAAGTATAAAATCAGAAAATAAGTAAAGAAAATGGAATACGAAAAATAAAAGAAGTTGATATCTGCTGTCGATGCGCCGTATCCCAGAATTAGGATGCGTCGTATCTTATTACGTTAAAGATTAAATTAGTCTTTTATTCAGAAAAATGATACTTCGTATCTGTGAAAACAGATGCGTCGTATCTCAGTTTAATAATTTCAAAAAATTGTTTTTAATAAATAAATAGATGCGCCGCAACTGTCGAGACAGATGCGTCGTATCTCGTTAGGGTTTTGAAAATTTTCTGATTAAAAATAGAATACATCGTGTGTAACTTCCAATCCTAATGGACACATCAATTTTTTTGGCTTTATACATAGAAGTGGGCAACGCATTGTCTTTAGGTAACATTTTATTTACCAACTCTAATATTTTATTGAAACATACATCACTCACGCCATATTCTGCTTTTAAGGCCAAATTAACATTACCTCCATCATATACTTGATATATTGAGAAGAGGCTTTTGTTTCCCGTCATATGCCTTGAACACCCACTGTCTTTGATCCATTCATCCGGTTCCAAACTAACCTTTAAGCATACCTATTTTAAACAAAACACTCAAACGTTTGGTCCCCAATATCTCGGGTCCATTTTGGTTAAATATACCATTAACTTGATCCATGTACGGAAATGGGAGATACGGGTTCCATGACACATAATTTGGAGTTTGATAATGTCTAGGCACATTTTTGTTCAAACTATGATGGTAGTTTGGTTGTGAGTTGTAGTTGCTCTTTGGAAAGGGGCATTTGGGAATAGGAGTTTTAGGCCTTGGTTTAGCCGTTTTGGTTTTAAACTCATTTCTAGTAAGTCCTACTCCTAATTTAATAGCAGGTTTTAGTTTAGTTTCTGTTGAACTAGTACTAGGTCTTTTTGTGACTTTAACAAATTCAGTACGAGTGGAGTTTGAAAATTTCTGTTCTGCACCAGGCCAATGGGTGGAACCAAATTCATTTCGAGTGGAGTTTAACAAATTCAGTACAATGGGCGGAACCAAATTTTTGGTTCCGTCTGATCCATGAGAGCCTGCAACAGTTTTGGCAGTTTCTTGTGCTTTTTCTTCCAATTTCGTTAGATTACTTGATGTTCCTAACTTCATGAATCCTAGTCCCGTTTTATCAAATGGTGACTTCTAAAGTTTCATTATTTCATCCGCACAAGAAATACTTTTATCGAATCTTTTAAGCTTTGTTTTGTTAGATCATTTTGAGTAATTTTAATCCTCTCAATTTCAAGTTTAAACTCTTGACACGATTTGCACATTGTGTCAATGCTTTTACTCTTTTCTAACCTCTTAGCCTTTTCTTTTAATTCATAAACTTCATTTTCCAAAAATTCCTTTTTAGTTTTCAAAAATTTGTTTTTGTTTATGATTTTCAAACTAAGGTCACAAAGTTTGTTATATTCATTTTGTAATGTGTCATCATCAATAGAAGAACAAGATGAATCGGATTGTACCTCATTTGAGTCTTAAGCCATGAGTGCAATCTCATCATTCTTTGGCTCCTCGTCATCATCTTCACTATCGCTCCAAGCACCACTTACAAAAGCTTTTTGAGTTTTACTTTTGGGTGGTTTCGAACATTCTCCAATGAGATGACTTGTGTCTCCACACCTAAAGCACTTTCTTTGACTCTTTCCGTTATTATCATCACGATCTTTTCGGAAGACTTTCTTGTCATCTTTAGGTTGCCTTACAAACCTCCCTCGTCTTCTAAAGAACTTCTTGAAGTCTCTAACGGCCATGGTATATTCTTCATCGTCACGATCCGAGCTAGATTCATCATCACTTGATTGAACTCTAGCTTTCAAGGCAATGGACTTGACTTTTTCTTTCTTGACTTTAACTATTCCCAAATCCTTTTTCATCTCCATTTCATGGACTTTGAGGTTTCCAATTAGCTCATCAAGTGACATGCTTGAAGGATCTTTAGATTCTTCAATTGCGGTCACTTTGGCTCTCCACTTCGGATGGAGTGCTCTAAGGAATTTCCTGACAAAATTCTTGCTACAAAAGGATTCATCAAGTGCTTTAAGTGAAGTAATAATAGTGTTAAACCTAGCAAATCACAATCAATAATCTCATCTTCTGGAATAGAAAATTGTTCATATTTTTGAATAAGAAGATCAATTTTGTTATCTTTAACTTGTGAGTTTCCTTGATGAGTGACTATTAAGGATTGCCAAATTTCTTTAGCGGTTTTACACATAAAAACTCTTTCATACTCTTTCTTTGGTAAAGCATTGTAAAGCATCATTTTAGTGAGTTACATTAGCAACTTTAGGATACCTTAGACTCCGTAAACCTTAGTACAACCCTCTAGAGCTTAGGTACAAGTCCCTTAAGCACAAAACCCTAATTAGGTCTTATAAGTCCTAAAACTAGGTTAAACCTTCCCAAATCTTTACCATAAGTTACCACCACTTAGTATAAGCCTCCTAAGACTTAATATTAGTCACTAAGCACCCATAGGACCCTAATCTAGGCACTAAACCCTAAGCTAGACCCTAATCACTCACTAAGCTAGATTAAGCCTAAACTAAACCTAAACTAGTTCAAACCTAAACCAAAGCACCTCAAACACCTCAAGCACCTATCCTAGCACCTTACCAACATACTTTTCATCACCAAGCACCCTATCACCCACCTTACAAGTAGGTGCATCACCTACTTGTCACCTCCTTTAGGCCGCGGCATCACTACCCGCACAAACACCCCTACACCGCCCCCTACCTACTCACTAGCTCCCATTACTCATAGATAGTTGTATTTAGTCACCTCCATCCCCCTCACCACACCTCCCCTTTGCTTGCTCTCAGCATCTTTCGACCCTATAAATAGCCGCGACCCTCCCTCCATTTCAAATCACACCACCTCTCTTATTTACCTCAAATAATCAGTACCTAGTAGTAGTATACAAGCCATAGTAAGCCTAAGAATCGAAGAAACCAAGTCTTAAACCCTTGTCAAGTTGATTTCCCATCGAGAAACCCTAAACCCTAGTCGCGACCCATTTCTTGATCACGTAAGATCTACACTTGTTTTACTAGCTTTAGTACTGACCTAGGATAGTTATAGGTTGCCTTAGATCACCTAGGAACTCATGCTTAAGCCTTGATCATTTTCATTTGTTAGTTTTCATTTTGAAACCCTAAAATAAGTTGAAACCAGGTTTGCATGCTATAAGCCCTTACCATAAGCTATAAACTAGTTTAGGAAACTTAGTTAAGCTAATAATACTGAGTCATAAGATTAGAAACTCCTATGTTTCATAAAAATATAGTTTGCATGGTTATAGGACAAGTTTTGCAAAGTTTACCATGCATAGGGGTATATATGGTAACTTTCTAAAACTAATAAGTCTGAGGACTATTTTTGACATTTCTTAGAAGTATTAGGTATAAGGACCTATTTTGAAAAGTTATATAACCTAGGGATAAAAGTTACAATAGGTATAAATATTTAGGACTAGATACGTAAAAGTTATTAAGTTAAGGGTATAATTGGTAAATGCTAAAAACTAATAAGTCTAAGGGTCATTTCTGTTATTTTCTCAAAATATATAAGTATAAGGGCTAAATTTGTGATATATAGAAAGTTGAAAGTCTAAATTATATAAGTATATAAGTTTAGGGTAAATATTGTAAATATTTAAAACTTAACGGGTATAAAGTGAAGTACTTTCCTTTAAAAACAAAACCTATCTTTTACTTAACAACATGACACAATAGTAAGGAGCTTCATGTGAGGGGTTTCATTTGGGTATTCGTTTTGACGAGTTTGCTGGGTTTACGAATTAAAATGCACCGGCTCCTCAAGCATTTACTACATGACCTCTGGATTATGATGGCCCGAACGGTGTTATGTTATATTTATAATTTAAATACTTAACAACATGACACAATACTAGGGAGCTTCATGTGATGGGATATATACCTCTGGATTATGATAGCCCGAACGGTGTTATGTTGTATCTATAACCTAAGTAATAAACAACTTAATATAATACTAGGGAGCTTCATGTGAGGAGTTATATACTTCTAAATTATGATGGCCTGAACGGTATTGTGTTGTAACTAAATTTAGAAACCCTAGGAGTGATTACTTAAGAAAGTTAGACAACTAAGAACTTAACACACACAAACACACCTACAATACTCCCAGGATACGTGAGTAAAGCGGTCTAATATCTGAGTCACTTTTCACATCAATCATATTTTCTTAGGCCCAAGTGAGTTTTCATAGCCTCACTTTTTAAATGCTTTACAAACCCTGTGAGGGGGATACATGCTTACTTTTTCTCTTTAAACCGAATACAAGTCTTTTCTTTGGTTATTGCACGAGTGTTACTTTTTGCCACCATTACATAACTAAAATTCATGAACTATAATCACTTGCGAGTGAACACGAATATAGTTGATATCTATTGGAGTTTGACAACTCCCGTTTGTTTGCCTCGTCCGGGTACCAATAAGTACTATATTTGAAAACACCCCTTTAGGTTTAACTTTAGCAAGTTAACCTTATCTGTAACACCCCAACCCGACAAGGGTAAAAGTGTTACAACAATATGGTGTTACATCAGAACAAATAGAACTGACCAGAAGCGGAAGTCTTAAATAAATAACTTACTTTAAAGACTATGGTCAAAATCTTCAATTCAACTCTACTCTCAATCCCAGAAAGATATCCCAAAGCTAACTTGAATACCTGCCGTGGTGAAAAGAAAATGCGGCTGAGCTTAAAAAGCCTAGTGAACGGATATATAACAAAATGAAATGGAAAATGCGGCTGAGCTTAAAAAGCCTAGTGAACGGATATATAACTTGAATACCTGTCCATTTTTGTAAAATCTGGAAAGATCAGGGGTTTTCGGGTAACTTTGGGCTAGAGATTTGGAAAATACATTAAAAAACGAATCCGTGGGCGAAAGAACGGATTAAAACGAGTTTATAACGAAGGAGATATGATTTTTGCAAGTTTAACAACAAAAACTATTTTTTGAAAATTGTACTTGCTGTCCCACGATTTTCAAGGGCCAATCTGAGGTGTAAAACTTGATCTAGCCATCCCGACTTATCAAAAATATATTAGTATGTTGTCCCACGATTCCGGGGATATAAAGAACGTAGAAAACAAGCTTATAACGACCAAGATATACACGTTTCAAAATCGACGAAACTCTATTTATTTCCATCAGCTTTTTAGCAAAATAATCCATGTATAGAAAAACTACTTTTGTAATACAACATGTTGAGAGCCGTTTATCTTTCTGATAAACCCATTTCTTGAAACTTTACATCACCGACAAAGAGATAGTTCACCTAGCCTAGTTTACAAAACATCCAACCGTTTGTCAAAAGGATTGATAACGAATAACTTATGTTCTTCCAAACTTTCCCGAAAACTGCCCAGAATCTGCCAAAACAGCCCAAACACCTCACTTTGCGGCTATTTATCTTTATGATCGACACTCGTATGGACAAACTTCAGTTATGTGACTTTTTAGATATGGTGAAAATATTCTCAAAACTACTGAGCTTCTTTCCTAACTTTTAATATTCACTATTTCGCGACTAGTTTTGCGACACCACTTTGGTCATATTTTCAAGTTATGAAAAGTGTCATTTTACGACGAAAATACTATATTTACCGATAGAACACCAAACGAGGATCGTGGAGTACCGTTTCAACGTATTTACATGGAAAGTGGTTATTAACTTAACGAGACGTCAAAAATGTATTTTTCGACGATAAACGTTATTTTCAAAACTAACGAGTGGTATCGATAACATACATATTTGCTTGTGTAGCATCATTTCATTTCTTACATTAGACCATATCATTCATATTAGGTTGCGGTTAGAGATCGTGCCTCTTTTCTGTGTATTCAATGTTGTCATCGTAGCTATTGCACCAGGTGAGTCATAGCCCCTACTCTTTTAATTGTTTTGTAAACTCTTTGGGGGAGAATACATGCTCGTTTTACTTAAACGCATTACTTGCTATACATGGTTGATTACTCAAATATTTTCAGCTTTATCTAAATACTTGTTTGATTATCCGAGTACAATACTATTCACTTGTTACCTACTTGCTATTTACTCACGGACATGAGTGCATAAATTTAAACTATTTACAGATTGCCTAAGATTGCCTAAGTTAGGAACCGGTAGCTACATTTCATAGGTATGTGATTACCTACATTTCATAGGTATGTGATTACCTACATTTCATAGGTATGTGTGATTACCTACATTTCATAGGTATGTGATTACCTACATTACTTGGGAGCGTAACCTCCTACGTATAAATAGAAAACCTTTTCGGTGCCTTGAACTTAGTGCAATCAATATTCTTTTCTAAATTGGTGCTATGAAACTTTGTTCGATAAACTATTTATGCGTTTTGCTTATGGTCAGATTTATTTATATGGCAACATCGCCATGGCTACATTATCACTCTTACCTTTATATAGCGACATTGCTACACTTACCTTTGAATCTTGGTGCACATATTACATTTGTTTACACAAACTAAATCATATTTGGCAGTGGGTCGTAAACACACAGGTTACAAGTCTCTTATGGCGGGACTTGGAACTGAGTGGATTTACGATGCCTTTGCTGGGAAATCTTAATTCATATGCATTACATTCTTTTTCACAAGACTCTATGAACTCACCAACCTCTTGTTAACACTTTAGCATGTATTTTCAGGTATTAAGCAATGGCACGCTACAGGAGGTTTTGGCAGTGCATGACATGGTCATAGAAGACTCTGATTATTCATTTGGGGACCGTTTTAAACTATTTTAAGGGCCTACTTCCGCATTACTTTTAACAATGTAGATTCAACATTTTGATTAAACTATTTTATTCTAAATGATTCAAGTGAAAACCATTTTTGAACTTGTGTTGTAATACCAATTGAGTTACACCCCAGCTAAATGTATGCTTCTGCTGGACCCGATTTTGGGGGTGTCACAGATTGGCATCAGAGCTTTGGCTATAGCGAACTAAGTGTTTTTAAACCTAGACTATAGCTACTTTCAAGAAAACTTAACCCTATGACCGTCACGTGCCTGCCTGCCAAGATGATGCCTCACTTGTGGTTAGTTGCTGACATAGGTGATGAGATTTGTGTCTCATTATCTGGTATATTATATTCATTTATTCTAGTGGATTACTATAATTGTCTTTCATATAAGCATGTTCACGTATCATATATGTCACCGCATTATGTTTTCCTTGCATAGTTTCATCATTTGACCTCGAGTTTGGTCACCTGCTTTAGTCTTTCAGAACGTCTTGGTATTTGTGAAGGACATAGTCTTAGTATGACTGAGCTAAGTATTTCAAAATTCATGGAACCTGGGTGGAATATAGACTGGTCATCTATATTCAACCCAGGATAGTGAGATATAGGCTGACCACTTATGTCTGACTCAGAGATGAATTTTGCAACACTGAGAATAGTTATAATAAAATTTTGTCTGGAATAAATTCTCAACTCATTTTCCAAATGTTTCATTTATGTGTGTGTATACCCTCGTTGTCAGAACTGTCATACTTTTCATCACTTCGTGAACCACCGATTGGAAGCACGTCAACTGGTCATTTCATCTCATGAATCTTCACGTCTATGCATGATACACATACAGCACAGTATTTTCTTTCATCACAATTTTATTATGTTGCAGTTGTCACAGTATTTTCCCTTCTCACCATCACTCTCATTTCCTTTCCCCATCCCCATATATATAAGGAATTAGGTGACACTATATAGATTCCTATGCCACTCATCACTCACTACTCCCTATATTGATAAGTGGATATTATCAATGACCTCCCTAGGAAAGACTTTCCATACCATCTATGAGGAGGATCCCTCGGTACATTAAGACCGTTCAAAACTCAACAGAACTCTTAGGATATCACAAAACTATTCGAACCACTATCACTGGCCTGATCACCAAAAATTCTATCATCTAGAAAGTATTGGTTTGACTGAATTATAAGATTCGTTTAGATACGAGTGCTCACTAAGCAACACCATAGGGATAAATCCAACCTTTTAACCGAGACTATAGATTGATCATGTCCTCACCAATAGACTTTATTCAAACATGTTAGACACCTATGCATTTGTGCAGACATACATACCTGGCTATTTTATCCTCTTAATACTTTCACTTTTAAATGGACTTTTCTCCAAACTACAGTTATACAAAACATATATCTTGTAATAAATACTTTTCTGAGACACTTATTTTGATAAGAAAATTCCTTTTGGTTAATCCTTTACAAAACTATTGAATTGTTAGGAAATTTTAAACATCGATCTTTGGTAAACCATATTATCCACCTTATATTGAAAACTGTCCTATCTTGCATAACTATTAAATTTTGAAACATCAAGAAAAATGTTACTAGGAAAGCCGTTTGCTTAAACTTGTAGATTCATTTATTCAGGGAAGGTTTATGAACAAAACATACAATCTCAAAACAAACTTTGAAAAATCAATCACTATATTACATCACTTATACCTTTAGGATTTTGTGATTTGATGACATAGAGCTTGGGGAAAATCTTAGTAATGGAGACTAAGCATCGTAGGTGTAGAAAGACTCAATTCATGACATCCTGCGGAGGATCACAACCTTATCCTAATCTATTATTTTCAACAACACCCTTTTACGGGCTTAATCTTGTAAGTTTTTCCACATGATTCATGATATCCATTTAAATTATTCCTAATAGAGGAATTTAATTCACCTCAAACTCCTAGCGATTTCAATAAGATTCCTTTAGAACTACACCACCTATCATTTGCAGACCAATGGTCAGAATTAGAGAACGATTCAAACATAGGGAGATATGCTTAGAGCATGAGTGATTGACTATAGAAATGGTTGGACTAACCATTTGCCATAAATCGGATTCTTTTACAACCATAGTTACTGCACGAGCTTAGAGACTACATCATTTGAAGCACTCTATGGTTGAAGTGCCAACATCCATTGACGGATCAAAATTTGGAAAAGCCCAACTCACTAGTCCCGTAAGCATTCATGAAATAACCTGGAATTTCCTACAAATCAAGAATCAGTTACAAGTTCGATAAATTGTAAACCCTTAAAATTTCAAGTTGGTGGCAGGGTTATGTTGAAAGATTCTGCCTAAGAAAGGCATGTTACCATTCAGAAAAATTCAGAAAGTTAAACCCGATATACACTGGACTATTTAATATTTCAGACAAAGTAGGCCTCGTGGCCGTCAGACTTGAACCTTGTAGGAGAACTAGTAGAAATCATGGACTGTAAGGTCGAATAGTTGAAGCGAAGTCGAATTCCTATCATGAAAGTTCGCTGGAATTCTCGAATATCATCATCTTTTCATGAATACCACCGTAGAGACCAACACAAACTGAACTTCGGGACGAAGTTCCTTTTAGAGGGGAAGAATGTCACAACTCGTAATTTCATGTCCTTTTTCAAACGTCGAAATTTCATTTTTATTTCACAACTCGTAATTTCATGTCCTTTTTCAAACGTCAAAATTTCATTTTTATTTCAGGAAGTTACTATTCATTTCTACTATTCACTATTACTATTCATTTTCACTATTCATTTCCGAAATTTTTATTTCATATTCTAGTAAGTTAAACTATTTTAATGATAATCCGAGAGTTTGGTGCTCGTCGGATCATTTTTGCAAAAATAATGAAGCCGTGTCCGAGATTTACATTTGGGTTTAAACGTCATTCCAGCATCCCGATATGTCTATAAAACACTATAAAGAATAGAAATATTATTTTCTCTCATTTTACGACAATTCTAAAAGTTTTGGAATTTTACGTTTTCCAGTTCAGCGTTTTACGCGAATCACGCGTTTTAGACTCGCGTTTCCAGTTTTAGCATCGTTTAAGCAAACTGATGGAACTTACCATTCATTTTATATTTTATTATGGAGTATTTTGACAAGTTTAGTTATTCTTTCAAGTTTCATATTTTTACGATACCCGGATTTACGTTTCGCGGTTTAACACTTTACGGTTAGTGATTATCGGAACCAAAACTGACTCCGTGAACGAGATATTATCAAACTTCCTTCATACTCATCCTAAATATCTAACAAATATCTAGATACTTTCACTTGTCACTAAAATTACAATTATGCCCTTTTGATAAAATTACCAAAATACCCCTGAACCATCATTTTTTCAAGAATCAAGTGCTAAACAAGTTATATTAGTAATCTAGTTTAAGGTTTTGAAATAAAAACCTAAAGATTAATTAAGTTTCTAGCTCCAAAACTCATCACCACATCAAGTAAGTTCAAGTATACTTTTCTTACTCTTTTCATACTTTCATTATACTCAAAATAATATATTTGTGATTTGTTATGCAAATATATATGTTATTGTACCACTTTTACTTGATTTTTGCTAAATAAATGGATCTATATAAATAACTAGCATACACTTGAGATCCACCATTTTTGGTGAAGACTAGGAACCCATGACACCCTGAGAAAGTTTATGGTAGGATTGGGTATTTGTGGAATTGATTTTAGATAGTTTGGTTAAGTTTTGAACAAGCCTTGAACTAGAAAAGTTGATTTTTCAAACTATATATAAGTTGCTGTCCATTTTTGTAAAATCTGGAAAGATCAGGGGTTTCCGGGTAACTTTGGGCTAGAGATTTAGGAAATACTTTCAAAAATGAAGCCGTGGGCGAAAGAACGGATTAAAACGAGTTTATAACGAAGGAGATACGATTTTTACAAGTTTAACAACGAAAACAATTTTTTTAAAATTGTACTTGCTGTCGCACGATTTTCAAGGGCCAATCTGAGGTTTAAAACTTCATCTATCCATCCCGACTTATCAAAAATATATTAGTATGTTGTCCCACAATTCCGGGGATATAAAGAACGTAGAGAGCAAGCTTATAACGACCAAGATATACACGTTTCTAAATCGATGAAACTCAATTTATTTCCATCAGCTTTTTAGCAAAATAATCCTAAGTATAGAAAAACTACTTTTGTAATACAACAGGTTGAAAGCCGTTTATCTTATTGATAAACCCATTTCTTGAAACTTTACATAATTGACAAAAAGTTAGATCACCTAGCCTAGTTTACAAAACATCCAACCGTTTGTCAAAAGGATATATAACGAATAACTTATGTTCTTCCAAACTTTCCCGAAAACTGCCCAGAATCTGCCAAAACAGCCCAAACACCTCACTTTGCGGCTATTCATCTTTATGATCGAGACTCGTATGGAAAAACTTCAGTTCTGTGACTTTTTAGATACGGTGAAAATATTCTCAAAACTACTGAGCTTCTTTGCTAACTCTTAATATTCACTATTTCGCGACTAGTTTTGCGAGACCACTTTGGTCATATTTTCAAGTTATGAAAAGTGTCATTTTACGACGAAAATACTATATTTACCGATAGAACACCAAACGAGGATCGTGGAGCACCGTTTCAAAGTATTTACATGGAAAGTGGTTATTAACTTAACGAGACGTCAAAAATGTATTTTTAGACGATAAACGTTATTTTCAAAACTAACGAGTGGTATCGATAACATACGTATTTGCATGTGTAGCATCATTTCATTTCTTACATTAGACCATATCATTCATATTAGGTTGCGGTTAGAGATCATGCCTCTTTTCTGTGTATTCTCTGTTGTCATCGTAGCTATTGCACCAGGTGAGTCATAGCCCCTACTCTTTTAATTGTTTTGTAAACTCTTTGGGAGAGAATACATGCTCGTTTTACTTAAACGCATTACTTGCTATACATGGTTTATTACTCAAATATTTTCAGCTTTATCTAAATACTTGTTTGATTATCCGAGTACAATACTATTCACTTGTTACCTACTTGCTATTTACTCATGGACATGAGTGCATAAATTTAAACTATTTACAGATTGCCTAAGATTGCCTAAGTTAAGAACCGGTAGCTACATTTCATAGGTATGTGATTACCTACATTTCATAGGTATGTGATTACCTACATTTCATAGGTATGTGTGATTACCTACATTTCATAGGTATGTGATTACCTACATTACTTGGGAGCGTAACCTCCTACATATAGCTAGAAAACCTTTTCGGTGCCTTGAACTTAGTGCAATCAATATTCTTTTCTAAATTGGTGCTATGAAACTTTGTTCGATAAACTATTTATGCGTTTTGCTTATGGTCAGATTTATTTATATGGCAACATCGCCATGGCTACATTATCACTCTTACCTTTATATAGCGACATTGCTACACTTACCTTTGAATCTTGGTCCACATATTACATTTGTTTACACAAA
This sequence comes from Artemisia argyi, assembly GCA_030686995.1. Lineage (NCBI taxonomy): Eukaryota > Viridiplantae > Streptophyta > Magnoliopsida > Asterales > Asteraceae > Artemisia > Artemisia argyi. Next base: position 150,127,559 of record CM060700.1, on the reverse strand, counting down.
CTAAATCATATTTGGCAGTGGGTCGTAAACACACAGGTTACAAGTCTCTTATGGCGGGACTTGGAACTGAGTGGATTTACGATGCCTTTGCTTGGAAATCTTCATTCATATGCATTACATTCTTTTTCACAAAACTCTATGAACTCACCAACCTCGTGTTGACACTTTAGCATGTATTTTCAGGTATTAAGCAATGGCACGCTACAGGAGGTTTTGGCAGGGCATGGCATGGTCATAGAAGACTCTGATTATTCATTTGGGGACCGTTTTAAACTATTTTAAGGGCCTACTTCCGTATTACTTTTAACAATGTAGATTCAACATTTTGATTAAACTATTTTATTCTAAATGATTCAAGTGAAAAGCATTTTTGAACTTGTGTTGTAATACCAATTGAGTTACACCCCAGCTACATGTATACTTCCGCTGGACCCGATTTTGGGGGTGTGACATCATGCTTAACCTGTCATTATTAATTTTTGTGGTTAATTGTTATTTTACTTGCTTAGTTGTGTTGTTCTTTATTAAGTAAAAGTTTGTGCATCAGTTTCATAACCTCTTTTTAGTTTGCTTAATTGACTTTATAAAACAGTTAGATAAAAAGGGTGTTTGGAATTGTTCGACTCATATAGCCAATCTTAGTTTTAGTCACTCTTTGGATTTTGATTTGCTGAGCTATGATAACAGGAGTCGTTGAGATTTTTTTCTTGCTTGTTTCTAATCGTAATTCAGGTTGTGCTCACGTAGTTTAAAAGTCGTATATTAATAATAACACAGGTTTGCTCACACAAGGAATTTTAGATTTAAAGCGTTGTAGTTGTTTAAATGGGCACATACTAGTCTAATCTTACATAAGTAACTCTGCTGCAACACTAGTTTGGCACTTTTTTTTTTTTTTTTTTTTTTTTTTTTTTTTTTTTTTTTTTTTTTTTTATCAAATCTAACCCGTTTGCTATGGCCCTTCCCTCGTTTATTTCCTGAGCTTGTGTGTTTCATATTGAGTATATATTCCGTTCGTGTCAACTAAAAGTTACTGTGACAGTTGTTAGTTCCACTAATATCACTTTACGCGTAATTGGTTTTCAGTCATAATCTCTAGTTAATATCTTACTGATATTTGTGGCTTTTTACTTGATCTGAGACATATTAGGGAATTAGTATTACTGCCTCTTTGAATCTGTGGTTTGCTTGGATTTGTTAGAATTACTTGATGAGCTTGTTTCACCATTGAAGTTGCCTTTAGCCGCTGGTATCTAATGAGTTTAACTCAGTATGCACTTAGCTTGTTTGATTACCATCCTAAGTTTGTTCGTAGCTTATGATACAGCTTGTGTAGTTGTGGGTTCTAGCTTTATTGTGATAGTTCGAGCATGTATTCCGTCTGTGTTAACTTAGAGTTACAGTGATACTTACTCACTTCGTTAATATCGCTTTAAGTAAATTCGTAATTGTGGGAACTTTAAGTGCATCAAAAGTTTGTTAAAAGTATTTCAAGACAACCCCATTCACAGAAATTGTTTAGAATCTGGTGTTTAGTGGTTTTACTAAAAGAGAAGTTTAAAAAATAAGAATATTGGCAAAAAGTGCCACGACCAGGACTTGAACCCAAGCTAATTTCCTCACAACACCACAAACGCGACCATCTGCTCCACTGCTTCTTTCTTGATATAGCTTGCATAGTTTGATATTTAACTAGTTAGTTCGCGTTTTGTTTAACTTAAATATTCAGTTATAGATAGCTTATTTTCTGCTTATTCTTGCACTATGTTGCACCTTCTAATATTTTTCCAAGATCAGTAAATATTCGTAGTATTCAGCCAAAAAGGTTTTAGATTCATTTGAGTAGTTGTAGTATTAATTAGGATTTATTTAGTAATTTAAAGTTTTTTTTATTAATAATTAGTAGAATTTTAATCAAATAATTAATTTTTTCTAAAAATTCTCTTTTGTCATCTAGATTATAAAAATAGTTATAGGCTCGTAGGACTAATCGTGCTTAGAAGTCATTTTGTATTTTGCATAGTCGCGTTTATTTTTATGCTTTTATTGTAATACTTGTCTTTAGTTTCTTATACATTTTCAAATTTGTTGCTCACGTTTCTGATTCACAATACCAAATAATCAAAATCTCATCCTTACGAGCATTTTAATCTCGAACCTCAAACGATATTTGCCCATTCACACCTCGTTGGGACACCACCCGGGTGATCACTTGCCCGGTATCACACACACACACACACACACACACACATACACACACACACATATATATATATATATATATATATATATATATATATATATATATATATATATATATATATATATATATATATATCTATATTATATATAACAGGAGGCGTTACACGTAGATAATGCCACGTAAACGCCACCTCATTGCCCAGTAATTCATTATGTGCCATGTCATCACATTGTCGCCATGTAAGCAATTTTTATAATTTATTTTGTATTTTTATAATTAATTTCAAAAATCTCTACATTTTATGAAATTCGGAGCTGATTGTGTAAAAAAAGTAGCCCTCACAAGATTCGAACCTTGGGTTGTTCGTTCACTAACAAGATCCTCAACCATTAGACCATGTCACAAGTTGTGGTATACCATTGCAAAACAAAATCTATAAACCTACTCAACCAATTATTGACCATCCATTCCTTAATTTAGTTTCAGAATTATAAACTTTAACCCAAATATCAGTCGTACCTCTCAAACCCTAATATTATTCATTCATCATCCATAATGATCAAACGTTTTTCTCAAACCCTAATATTTTTCATTCATCCTCATGCATAATGATCAATTATTTTTATAAGGCAAATGTCTGTTACTTTTTATGGTTAATTCACTAATTGTATGCATTAACTTGGCAGATGATTAAGCCGGATACTAGAGCTACACTTATAAAGTTCATGCAACTAAGGATGTCTCATCACCCTTCCATGAGGTTCATACCAGCCATATGATCTTTCGTTACTTTGCTAATATGTTCTTTAGATAATTATTATTGTGTATGTTCTTTATAACATGTTAGGCTATGTTTGTAATAATTCTAGGTCGTGCACAACTTTCAGAATTATTGTTAAAAACTTAGAGGTGATCGTTCCAAGGTAATATTTTTGTATATAATCTTTGAGTTTTGATTTATTTGATATTAAATTAATGATTGATTCTTGATTTTGACATTAGGGTTCTTGATAAAAGTAATTTTTTGAATTTATACCAGATTTTTTTGTTTAAAGTTCCATTTTTTTTAAAAGTTTTTTTGTTTATTCAAGTTATGAAGATTGAATTGCATTCATGGTACTGAAAGATATAGAAGACCTGACCATCAAGAGGTTTTTTTTCTCTTTATTCATTTTATGTTTCCTATAAAAAGATTCAAGGTAGTGTTTTTTTTTTAATGTTGTGTAATTTTTTGATGTTTAAACGGCTTTAATAGCGCGGGTACAGCTTCCGTTTATTGTCAAGTTTAAAGAAGCTTAGGTTGATAAGGTGTAGCTTCAAGAGGTGGAAATAGTGGTGCGTCTGCCATGTGCTTTAGGTGTAATCAACCGGGCCATTAGGTACGCGATTGCCCTGCTAACTGACTTTGAATGTACGGGTCAGTTTCAACATACTTTTCTTGAAAGATATTTGAGTTACATAAATTGTTTGTGTTAAATTTTCATTATAAAATTGTCTATTTTCTTAGGATACGGTGATTGTGTATGAGAAAGAAAGTGGTTACCATTGTCAATGTGATTGTGCCTGAATTTAAAATTGGCTTTCAAGTATGGTTCATAGTGGCTGAAAACATTTTGATAAACAGGAAATGCTAACGAGATGTATCTGGTATTTTATCATGCTAACTAAGAGATGCTATTTAATGTATTCATTGTTAATTTCTTTATTGCTTGGAGTTAATTTGTCTGTTAAGTGTTAACTTACTTGCATGTGATACACATTTACGACTATACATGGAAGTTATGCGGTGCAGCCATGCTTTTAGTTACCAATGTATTAAGCATAAGAATTAAGTTTTGTGTGCCGCCATGTTTAGGTTCCTTAGGCGGAAAAAGGTACTTTTAGCTGGAGATTGGACTGCCTCGCCAAATGATAAAGAGTATTAGGTTGTTCACTCTTAATGATTCACCAAATTTTGATCATAAACAATGTCTTATGGAGGTTGACCAACTTTCAGGTTCAAGATCTTAGATTATGTTTGTTAAGAGGGGTGTTTGGAACAGGCACCTGTAGAAATAAAGTGAGTTCAGACCAGCCAATTGCCCCAATAAGATGTACTTAGATTAGGTTACTGCATCAATAAGGTGAGTTTGGATTAGGCTACATCAACAACAAGGAGTGTTCGGATCAGGTTATAAGCCTCTTAATGTTTTTGTTTTACATTCATTAAAAAAAAGTTATTTCTATTATTAGTATGAGTATAGAAGTTACCTTTTTATATGCTTTTACAATTGTTTTTGTTTATAACTAACATGCTAATGCTTTAATTTTGATGCAGTTGCTACTGTAACAACAACTGGCAACACTAAGCAATGAAGAACGTTAACATCTTGCAACAATTGTATTCTGGTGTGAGTACACTAATTTATATGCTTTTTTTCTATTGTAAGAAGGCAACCAGGATTATTAGTGCACTCTTTACCAGATGGGAAAAAAATACAGTATTACGAAAACATGCTATTTTCAGTCTCTGGTGACACTATGCTTGACGTACATATGACTGCCAAGCATATGCGCATGCAAATGGAAACGGTTGTTGAGACACAACCTGTTTCCCTTATTTTAGAATGTCCAGTATCATACTAATGAAGGTTCGATGGGTCATTCAATTTCAGCTTTTATTTACTTTACATTACATAAGGTTTGATTGCAAACCATTGTGGTTCTTCATTAATCTCTCAAAAGTCTTATGCAGTTGTTCTATTACAAGCATAAGTATTGGGAATGATGGATCCTTTACTATCAACAGGTCACGATATCTTAGCATTCCCTTGCAATCAATTCTTAAACCAGGAACCCGAATCAAGCACCACCACCTCCACTTAGTGCACTTGTGAAACGATGAATTTGCAGACTGCGTCTTATTAGAAGTGTACAACCTGAATTTTTTGGATGCCTTTGACCTTTTGTAAACCACACTTGATTGTAGGCGTACATCGATAGTCTACTATATCGTGTCAGCTCTAATCGAGGTATTACACAAGGTTAATTTTGTCAATTCCCTATCTTTATTTCAGGTTGTTTCCATCATACACTAAGTTTTTACTTATAGGAACCCGAAACTGAAATATACGCAAGTATGCTGGATGGAATTACGAGTGTGTTCAGGTGTGCATCATCTCTTTTTTTGTACAATGTGTAGAATCTTAGTTTTGATGTTATGGAGATTATCTATTATCCTAAATTTAATCAAGTGTTATTCTGAAATTCTGTTTTTTTAAAACTATTAAAGGTTGCAAAAGTTGCTCGCATGCTGGCTGCAAAGTCTGATGAAGCTGTACCAGAAGATAAGGCATGCACTATTATGGCTCTTCTAGATGTAGGAACTTTAAGAAGACAAAAAGGTTGGTTAAAGGTACTAATATCTCTCAATTCGTATGTGTATAAAACCTGATTTATTTCCTCGCGTTTCTGTTTGCTCTTGCTGCATTCTTTTTCAACTTTCTGAATTAGTAGTGGTCAAATGTTCGCTGTAAACTTATCAAACTTTAGGCACTTCAAGATTAATATAAGTGATTTCCCAAATCTGGGTGTTAAGCACCAAGTCCCAAAATTTATTACAAATGAACTTTGGCCGAGTGTGATGAACAAAGATATTGATAGCGTTTTTCTGGATGGCATGACTTTGTAAATATTATGCTTTTACAACTCATGGCGACTTTAAGTAGCTTGATACTTGATGGGAAGCCTGTCATATTAAGTTTTCCTACAAATTTGCTGGATACTGAAATTCTGGATAGAAGTAGGAAACTTTAAGACGAGCTTGCAATGTAGGGCCATCAAGCTCCATACCACCAACAATTTTATATTTCTACAAAACTATACATGGAATTGGAATGTATGTGTTCTTTACTGTTTTTGCTAATTTTGTGTTTATACAGATAGTGGAGGTTGTCCCGTCTGCTCTTGTGCTATTCATTATCAAAAAATGCCACCAAGATGAGTATCAGATCAAATCAAGATAAATAATAAGCCATCTGTGAGTTTGCCATTAGTACAAACCAGCACAGATAGCTTCAATTGGCAAGAAGCTTCCACGCAGGCAGAAGAATGGAAGGACTCAGTTACTGAATATGAAGATGACGATGATCTATGGTATCAAGAAATAATTAGGAGTGATTTACAAGAATCACTTGAAGAGTTGTATGACAATGTTGAGGACACCACAGAAAGTTGGTTTTGGTGGAACTTCCTATTTGGAAGCTGCTCTTGCCGGAAGGAGTAATACCTTCTATTCGACTGATGATGGTGATGGCAGCAGGGTTGAACTCATAGAACTTTCAAGCAGGTAGATTATACAATTATTACCATTGATTTACTTCCGTTTTTCATATAATTATGTAGGAGAAGTAGTGTCTCTAATTAAGAGTATCATCCATTATGCAGGAGAAGAGTCTCTAATCTTCTTCAAAGTGATTTCGGTGCAAGACTGGACCTACTAATGCAATCATATGTGGATAGACAAGATCAAGCCTCCGAGTCAGAAAATGGATGGATGCAAAATGTAGATGAGAATGCAGGTGGCATAGAGGCTGTTGATAATAACTAAAGGTGCAAGTCCCTCAACATTAGTCATGACACAAACACAAGGGAACAAGGATTTGTATTGTGCAACTGATGTGCGAATCCCAGTTATCCATCAGCACCTTGGAACTGTGAGTATTCTCTTGCCAATGAAACCATGCACACTCTCTCAATGTTAGAAATAGAGTCTTACAACTTGCATATATAATATTTTTCTCTCATTTTGTTTTTAAAATCGATTTAAACCATACAACCTATGTGACATGAACATTTTCCAGTTTACTGATTCTTAATCAGTTTTTACATTGATTTTACAAATGGAATAACATTAATGCCCCGAGCCCTTAACTGGTTAATCAGTCTTTGGAGATTGTCCTTGTGACCCAAGACTATCTTTACAAGTTATCATTTAATAAGGTTCGTCTGATGCAGGAACGGGAGATCATCAATAACTTAAGGAATGATTACCAATTTTAATTTGGTCCGCTCTTAGTTTCGATTTCGTTGGTTGAGACAATTTTATTTATTTATTTATTTATTATTATTTTTATTTTTTAATTGATTTGGCAGGAGATCATCAATGGCTTAAAGAAATCGTAGGTACTAAACCTGATGAAGAAGCCCTTCTCAAGTGCCCCCGAATTCCTACCGCTACTGGTAGGTAACAATCCTCTTACGTTTTATATTTAACTTGACTTTATGGTTTAGTCATAGCTATATTTTCCTGACACTGAATTATATATAAGTTTTTTTTTTATGGTTTGACATCACATTTTTAATGAGACATTGAATACCACATGCTTAATAGCGTATAGAACCAGAGGCCAAAATCCATACACATATTTTAAATTACCCAAAAAACTTGGATAAAAGTATTTCTTCTGCGGGAGTTGTGTATAGGTGTTGTAGGTTCAAAAACTTGAATGAATTTTGTGTCTCTTGTGCAGTTAACTCGTGAGACACGACAACGACTAAGCATTCCAATTCTTTTATTGCTTTACCAGGTTGGTTTGTATTCTTTCAAAAGTTTTACAAACACAGATTCATTTTGGCAACGTATATATTTTTAGTGAGCTTCGTTATAAGTCATGTGTCAATTGTTTGTACAGGGTCTCAGAAATTTGTTGCTAAAACAAAAAAGAATGTTTACTCGAAAAAACAATAGGCAACCGACACCAACAAAGGGAAAACTGTATAAGTAGTGGCTGAGGAGAAAGAGCCTGAAGAAGTTATGTGAAATCACTTATATTTACTGGATGAGATGCTAATAAAAGAGTTAGAGAATAGAATTCATGATACTGTACTCAAAATGAAGGAAAGGTTGACTGTGACATATATATGGGGTGTTTGGGATTGCTTTATTCAAACTGTTTGTTTACTTAAAATTCACCATGTTCCAATAGGACACAAGAAACTTTATCCAAACAGGCAAACACTCAAATCTGCTTATGTGCTTGAATGTAGATAAGCACTTATCTGGCAGTCCCAAACACCCTCTGAATCATGTTTTATTTTAAATGGATAAAATAAAATAAAATAAAATAAAAATAGCTTAAAGGGTAACAGGCCAAACAGGTTGAAGGTTTCTTTTAATACGTACAACCTCCTAAAAATGTGTGCTCTCCATCTCAACCTTACTCATACTAATCATGACCCTTTTACCATAACTTAATTTCATTTGTTACCCGACACACCCATATTGCTAACTCGATTATATATTTATTCCAAGTTATTAATTTACATTACTTATATAGACTGAAAAGACTGAATTGCGAGATGAAAAGCAGAGGAATAAGGCTGAGAAAGAGGATCTCGAACAAAAAATAAAATCAATGAACATCCAACCAAGCTTTATGATTCCTCCGCCTCGAATCCAGGCATATGCTGCTGTTATTGCGACAGCTCAAGGCCAAACAATGAGCAACAAATTGGTTCTTGACGTCAGTTACCCGGGAATGGCAATGTGGTAGTTCATGTCGTCACCTTACATAAAAATATTATGACATCCTCATATTATCTACATTTCAAGGTTTCTTCGTAATCTATACAGTTCAACTAGCATGCAAAACTTTACATTTCTCATCTCTAAACCACAAATTATAATCTTTGTTCTTTTGCAATTTGTAGTGTGAAGAAAACAATTAACTCCAAGAGAGAATCATGCTGGTAGAACAACAGCTGGCTATGGCTAATTAGAAGCCAATGACCTCTTCATAACAACATAGATCCAAAAAGTATTAATGTTATTCTTTCGCAATGGTAATAGTTGGTTGAACGTTTTTTGTTTAACAAAAAGAATATATGCTTGATTTTTTTATTTTTTTCCCTATGTGCCTTTTCTTTTCAGTTTACATATCTTTGTGATGCCCTTGCTAAATCTGTTAGCCAAAATTGACTGGTGTAATGGCCATTATATAGTTTTTTCAATAGTAGAAAACCTACTTATTTAGTTCAACATACTTTATATCCGCCTGGAAGAAAGACTCTCTAACACGATCAAGAGTCATCATATAATGTCGAGGGCCCTAAGGATATAAAGTTGAAGCTTATCGAACCGCTTAAGCTCCAGTTTTAGAATGAGGTGCATTTTATTTTATAATTAAGTTTTGTGGTTGTATTCTTATAAATAGGGATGACAAAAAAAAAATAAAAAATAAAAAATAAATAAAAAAAGGTGCATTTTATTTATTTATTTATTTTTTTTTGCCGTTCAAAAAAAAAGTTATAAATAGCTTTAAATTGCAAAATGTAGTGTTATGTTTTTGTTCAGGTTCATAAGCACAATGCTTTGTTTGGATTTAATATCTTTTAGCAATATGGGTACCCTTTCTTTCAACATGTACAATTTTCAACCATTTTTAACCACACTTTGGTGACTATGGATTCGTGTTTTTTTGTTCGATTACTAAAGATAGTAACCTTATAGGAAACTTAATATGGGACATTAATTAATTAAAATATTAGACGCAACAAGATTACCATGTTAACATTGTAAGAGTTGTGGTCGGTCCAAGTCATAACGTGGGTCTCCAACATTTAAGGGCAACTCATTGACCGACTTAGACGCTTTCATGTGAATCCATAGTCACCAAGAAAATGTCGATGACACCTTGGCCATCTAATCAAGAAGGATTATTGTCCCTCAGTTAGAGGTAACAGTGCCAACAAAGGGAACACCATATACCACCTAATATTGAGAAAGTTATAAGGGACATTCGGTAAAATACTCAAAATAACCTGACAGCTCATTAGGTAAGAGAAAACATGAAGCTTAAAACGCACACACATGTGGTTAGAAGTTCTGGAGAAAGAAGGAATAGTAGAGCTTTTGTAAGAAGATGAGTAAAGATCATATAGTTATTTGATTTGATAGATTAAAGGTGTAATTCTTTAATCTTTTTTTCCAAAATTTTGATTCAAATCAATTTAGTTGTTGGTACTTGCTTATATAGTTTTTGATTATCCAAAACAACTCACATATCCGTGTTCATAGATAGGGGTAGAATAGAGATAATTTCAGTTGATTGTAGTTAAGTCATTCTTCCTTCGTGACAATTTTACTTATATTGGCTATCTATATATACAATGTTTTTGGTTTGGTTCATGCCGAATCATCATGGATTAAAACATCTCTATACTAAAAAAACAATGAATAACTCATATTATGCTTTAAAAAATAATACAAAACAATATTTATAAACATAAATAATGTAAACGACAATCGCAAGTCATACCCGCCCATCGGGCGGGTTTTGCCACTAGTATATATATATATATATATATATATATATATATATATATATATATATATATATATATATATATATATAGTATTCACGGGTTTTGCACGTCGGTCTTTTCACAAAGGTTGACAAATCAAATTCCTCACGTACTTTGTATATAATATTTTCCTTTTTCTTTGTATATATATATATATATATATATATATATATATATGTAAAATATAAAAACCCAAAAACATTTTTTCGTTTCCTTGATAATAAATACATAAAATATTACCGCCGTAAACCAAGGCAGAACACCTACCAACTGGGGGTGTGAATATAATAAGTTCCCAAACCAAAGATTAAAACTTGCCATTGTATCCTTGTGAGTGGTGTACCTTTTTCAAAGAATCCATTCATTTGTGATCATTGGTTTAAGTTCAACTTGTGTTTTTGAGTTGGTCTGTTTTAATTGAATTGTTCTCGTTCGTCTACGTCAAAGCCTTTACTTGAACTCGTCAAAATTCCTCGAAGACGTACCCGAAGATTATCCGAAATAGTCGAACCCGAGATTCGTACTATTCCTACCATGGCGGCTGAGCCCACTATGAATGAGCTTCTCCAAGCACCCATCGAGGGTTACGGAGATGCTATCGTTGTTCCAGCCATCGTAGCTGACAACTTTGAGCTTAAAACGGGGTTGATAAACCTTGTCACCTCACGTCAATTCTACGGTTTCAAAAGGGACGATCCTCAAGATCACATTCGATGGTTCAATATAATCACATCCACCATCAAAGGCAAAAATGTCCCTGAGGAGGCAATTAAACTTCTTCTCTTCCCGTTTTCCCTCGATGGGGCAGCCAAAAATTGGCTTGACAAACAACCCCCTCGATCAATTGAAACATGGGAGGATTTGGTAAAAAAGTTTGTGAATGAATTCTTTCCTCCTTCGAAAACCACGGCCCTCAAGAATGAGATCATGAAATTCACGCAGAAATTCGATGAATCATTCGGTGAGGCATGGGATCGTTATAAGGATATGCTTCATAAATGTCCTCATCATGGTTTCTCCGAGTTAATGCAACTCGACACTTTCTATAATGGTGTGAGCCAAATTGATCAAGACTCTCTAAATGCCTCCGCGGGAGGTAATTTCTTGAATCGAACCACAAAGGATGCTTTAGTAATCATCGAGAATAAGTCTAAGGTCCGCATTCCACGAAGCAAGCCGGTTGTTTCCCAAGTGAATGTTAGTCCTTCTACCTCATCACCCGTGGCTCAATCTAGCACCGATGCTAGGCTTGACAAACTCACGGAAGCTATTCATGCTTTGGTTCTCACCAAAAATAAGAAAGTTTCTCCTCAACCTGCCGAAGTCAAAAAGGTTGAAGTCTGTGTAACTTGTGGTGGGCCGCATGCCTACTACAATTGCACAGCTACTGATGGTTCTCCGTTTGAAGCTCATGCTATAGCCGGGTCATCTAATCAAGGAGGCAATCAATACCGCCCTTCTATGGACCCGAACTATCGTCCTAATCATTACCCTGGCCCTCCCGGTTTTAATCAAAACCAAAATGTCCAAAACCGTAACCAAAATCAAAATAGAGTGAACCAGGGTTTTCAAAGCCAAGGTAACTTCAATCAAGGTCACGGTTTTCAAAATCAAAATCAAGGTTTCCAAAATCAAGGAAACTTTAATAGAAACCAAGGTCAGGGTAACTTCTATCAAGGGTATTTCCATGGAAATAACAACCAAAATCAAGGAAATTTCCAACACCAAAATCAAGGAAATTTCAACCAAGGTCCTAACCAAAACAATCGTCCTCAAAATTTTAATAACCAAAATCAAGCCATTGTTCCAACTGGGCCTTCATCTGACGAGTTGTTAAAGCAATTCATGAAATCCCAAGAAGAGATGAACAAGTTGTTGGTTAGCCAGATTTCTGAAATCAGGAAGTCTTTAAATAATCGACCCTCAGGCTCAGGAACACTTCCGAACAACACGATCGCTAACCCGAGGGGCGATGCAAAGGCGATCACAACCAGAAGTGGTTTTTCATATGATAAACCCGCGATTCCTACTACCTCTTCTTCCTCTCCTCCAAAGGTAGTGGAATGTCAACCTGAGGTGACAACGGACAAGGTGCAATCTCCCAGCTCACGAAGTACCGCACACGTCCAACCTCAGGTTAATCCAGAAACCAGATGCAAACCTGGAGTTGTCTTTGAACCACCTGAAACTCCAGTGGACAACCCTAAATCCAAAACTTCTATTCATTACCCATCACGTCTCATTGATGAGGCGAAAAATGAACCACTTTTAGGGGATCATTTAAGCCCGAAATTGAATTTATTTGATCAAATATTGCCCTAAATCGTTCTTTTTGTGATTTTAGGTACTTTGGGAGAGAAATCTGGAAAAGGAAGCAATTCAGACGTTTTTGGAGCATAAAAGTGAAGAAAACGCCAAAGTCTTAATTTTCCTTGCTGGGAACAGTAGGTGACGGCGTCAAGAAGAAAATCCTGACAGCGTCAAGAGTAATTTTCATGACGACCCAGTACAGAAATGAAGGCGTCACAAGGTAGAGCGTCAAGAGTAAAATATGTGACGGCCTGGAAAATGTTATAACGTGACGGGGTCAGAAGTAGATCAAGGCCGTCCGAGAATTCTTTTGGCGGCGAGATGACGGCGTCACCAATTTGGTCTTGACGCCGTCAGCCTCAATTTCCTATATATAGTTTTCTAATTTTCATTCAATAAAGAGAGAAGTTTTGGAGAAACCCTAAGGCCGAACTTAGTATGAATTTTACAGGTTTTTCAAGGGTTTTCAGCCCTTGAACCCTTTCATGTGTAATTGAGATAAGTATTCTTTTAATTCAATCAATATGTCTATGTGTTGGTTGTCTATATCTTGTTCTTGTCTTAATTCCATCATGCTAGGCTAGATCTATCTTGTGTTTGCTTAGATCTAATGAAACCTAGATGTTAATTATGTGTTGATTACTTGTTTATGGTTGTATTGGATGAATGATTTCGATGTTAGGCTTAAGAAAACTGGCAGATCTTCAAATGGTAACATGCTTGAACGCCTTAGGAAATATGAACTGACGTGCACTAGGTTTTATTGGTTGTATTTAATGCATGAGTAAATTCTAATGATCCCATGTTAGGAGCTTCTTAGCCGGCTCGACATAGGAGTGAAGTAGGCACTCATAGGATTGGGGAATTAAGTGCGCCACCCCATGAATGGTATTAAGGAATACAATCTGTCATCCACGCAACTATTAATTAACGTGTAAAAGATATCTAGGGAGTAGTGAAATCTAAGTAAACACAACTTCTCCACTTATTGCTCACATCCTTAGTCTAATTTAGTTTATTTTCATTTCTAGTATTTATTTTGATTGCATCTTTAGTATTGGGTTAGTTGACTAGCAACTAATTCCGCCCAAATCCTTCAAACCCGAGATTTTTACTTGCTTTCTAAAAAATATAAAAATACAAAAATAATCATCCTTCATCTCTAGAACTAGTATTTAGGTTTTCTAATCCTAGCGACACTATTCCTAGCTGAACGATCAATCCCCCGGTACTTGTCACTATACTATACTACAACGATCAGGTACACTGCCTGGTGGGGGTTGTAAGCTTCTCAAGATCCCTTGAGAGGTAAAGCCTGGTGCGATTCCCACGTATCACTCACTGAACAAAAGCTCCGCGAAAAAGCTAGTCACCAAATGGATAAATTTTTCCAAATCTTTCAAGATTTGCACTTTGACATTAGCTTCGCGGATGCTATCATCTTGAGGCCCAAATTCGCTTCAACAATAAAAAATTTGTTAAGTAATAAGGAAAAACTCTTCGAGATGGCTAGAACTCCTCTGAATGAGAACTGCTCAGCAGTTCTTTTGAAAACGCTTGCCGAGAAGCTTGGAGACCCCGGAAAATTTCTCATTCCATGTGTTTTTCCGGGTATGGTTGAATGCTTCGCCTTGGCCGATCTAGGTGCTAGCATTAACCTGATGCCATATTCTGTGTGGAAGAAACTATCTCTTCCCGAACTTACTCCCACATGCATGACTTTAGAGCTTGCCGATCAATCGATTTCTCATCCGCTTGGCTTTGCCGAGGATGTATTCGTTAAAGTGGGAAAGTTCCATTTTCCAGCAGATTTTGTGATTGTTGACTTCGATGCCGATGCAAGGGTCCCTCTAATTCTTGGAAGGGGATTCCTTAGAACTGGGCGCGCTCTCATCGATGTATTTGAGTAAGAGATCACATTGCGTGTTGGAGCTGAAGCAATCACCTTCAACCTTGATCAAACATCGAGGTACTCCTCTAATTATGACTCTAAAACGGTAAACCAAATAGATGTCATCGATGTAGCTGCTGAGGAGTACGCTCAAGAGGTTTTTGGTTTTAATAATAATTCTTCGAGTGAAAACTTCATTCCATCTTCTCATCCCATCATTGCCAATTCTTCTCCTTCCCTCACTCCGTTTGAGGGAAGTGACTTCATCTTAGAAGAGATTGAGGCCATTCTCAAAAGTGATTCGATCCCCGATGGAATCGATAACCAAGAGATTGACCCCGAGAAGGATATTCTTCTCCTTGAAAAATTGTTAAACGAAGATCCCTCTCCTATTCCTGTTCTACCACAACAACTTCATAATCAGGAAATCAAATATGTTGAGAAAACTGATGATTTTCCTGAGGTTGACCTTAAGGACTTACCGCCTCATCTTGAATATGCGTTTCTGGAGGGTGATGATAAATTACCCGTCATAATTGCTAAAGATTTGAGTGTTGAGGAAAAGGCTGCTCTAATAAAGGTTTTAAAGTCACATAAACAAGCAATTGCTTGGCGACTCTCCAACATCAAGGGCATTGACCCTGAATTTTGTACCCACAAGATTTTAATGGAGGATGACTTCAAACCAGCAGTCCAACAACAAAGAAGGGTGAATCCAAAAATTCATGAGGTCATCAAACAAGAAGTTTTAAAACTTCTTGATGCCGGATTGATTTACCCTATCTCGGACAGTCCTTGGGTGAGCCCAATACATTGTGTTCCAAAAAAGGGTGGCATTACTGTTGTCACTAACGAAGAAAACGAGTTGATTCCAACTCGATTGGTTACGGGTTGGCGTGTATGTATTGACTATCGCAAGTTAAATGACGCCACCCGAAAAGACCATTTTCCTCTGCCCTTTATGGATCAGATGCTCGAGAGATTAGCGGGGAATGAGTACTATTGCTTCCTCGATGGTTTCTCGGGTTACTTTCAGATTCCCATTGATCCGCAGGATCAAGAAAAGACCACCTTTACGTGCCCCTATGGAACTTTTGCCTATAAATTTATGCCATTTGGTTTATGTAATGCTCTGGGCACGTTTCAAAGATGTATGATGGCCATATTTTCCGACATGATCGGGAAAACTATGGAGGTCTTTATGGATGATTTCTCGGTCATTGGGGATTCATTCCAATCATGTCTCTCCCATTTAGATAACATGCTAAAACGTTTTGAAGACACAAAGTTATGTCTAAATTGGGAGAAGAGTCACTTTATGGTCAAAGAGGGCATTGTCCTCGGCCATAAAATTTCAAAGAATGTGATTGAGGTTGACAAAGCCAAAGTTGATGTCATAGCAAAATTACCTCATCCCACTACCGTCAAAGGTGTTAGGAGCTTTTTGGGTCATGCCGGTTTTTACCGTAGGTTCATTCAAGATTTTTCCAAAATCGCTCGGCCTATGACCCATCTCCTCGAGAAGGATGCTCCTTTTATCTTCTCACCTGAGTGCATCAAAGCTTTTGAAACATTGAAGAAAAATCTTACTGAGGCACCGATTCTTGTTGCCCCCTGTTGGGACTTGCCCTTCGAACTCATGTGTGATGCTAGTGATTATGCAATAGGGGCAGTCTTGGGGCAACGCAAATCAAAACACTTTCAGCCGATACACTATGCGAGCAAAACAATGACCGAGGCTCAAAGTCATTACACCACCACTGAAAAAGAATTATTAGCCGTGGTGTATGCCTTTGAAAAGTTTCGGCCGTACTTGATATTAACCAAATGCATAGTGTATACGGATCACTCGGCTCTAAAATACCTCTTTGCAAAACAAGATGCAAAGCCGAGACTACTCCGTTGGGTTCTCCTCCTACGAGAATTTGATATCATAATTCGTGATAAAAAAGTAGCTGAGAACCTAGCTGCTGATCATCTCTCCCGTTTGGAAAACCCCCACCAAGATGTCTTCAAAAATAAGGAAATTAATGAAACCTTCCCTCTCGAGACACTCAATGCGGTTGCCTTTCGTGGAGATTCTATTACCCCATGGTTTGGCGATTTTGCAAACTACCTTGCGGGTAACTTTGTGGTGAAAGGGTTGTTGTCCCAACAAAAGAACAAGTTCTTTAAAGATGTAAAACATTACTTCTGGGACGACCCCTACCTGTTTAAAATATGTGCGGATAAAGTCATCCGGCGGTGTGTTTATGGTCAAGAAGCCACTGAAATTCCCAAGGCTTGCCATGCTGGTCCCACGGGAGGCCACCACAAACCAAACTACACCGCCAAAAAGGTGTTTGATTCCGGTTTTTATTGGCCCATGATGAGTGTCTAAAATACTCATCATTTCTGTCACATTTAAGCTACAAAACATCTGAAAACATACAGATATGCTTTTAAATATATGAAATATCATGAAATTGTGTTTTTAGGTGTTACAAGTAAAAAAAGGATGAAAACTGATGAAAAACAACAAAGTTTACATAATTTACAGTTTCAGTCCCCGAACTTTGACAAATTGGCAAAACTAGTCCCTGGTAAATCAAAACTTGTTCAAATGTCATAAAAGGTCCTTGGGATTCATAAGTTGTTAGGAAAAGTCCTTTGAAGTTAAAATTCACAAATTTACAACTTTGGTCCCTCAACTTTGGAAAAGTGTCAAAATTAGTCCCTAAGGTTTAAAAATAAGAAAATATTCAAAATAAACCTTATACTATTTATAAATGACAAAATTGGTCCTTTGTGTTAACATTTGATATTTACAGGTTTAACCCTTCAAGAATCAGAAAATTACAATAAAGGTCCCTGGAGTTTGAGGTATTGACAGAAAAGGTCCCTGGGCATTTAATATGGGAAATTATCATCTTAGGTCCTTGGGGTTTTCAAGTATGGCAATAATGATCCCTTCAACTAAATTGGAAAGTTTACACAACAGGTCCCTACACTTTGGCAGATTTATAAAATTGGTCCTTGTGTAACTTTAATACCAAACGGACCTTTTTATTTATTAAACCCCAAACCAAAATAAACCCACCCTTAATAAATAAAACCCAAAACCACCCCAGCCCACTCACACCTAGGCCCAGTCCACCCAAAGCCCACCCCCGTTTATTAATAAAACGGGGTCAAACAATCAAACCCCACCCAAACCGCCCTTACTGTTCATCCTTCTCCCCCAACCCTGCAACGCCAAAACTAGGTGGTTTCACCACCTGTTACCACCACCTCATCACTTCCAGCTCACCTTCTCCACCTCACAACCCTATCCCATCACCAATAAATGCAATTCCCACCATTTTCCTCATACTTCACCACTGTAGCACCTACTTTACTGATTTTCAACCCTAAGCCCCAAACTTGGCCTCCAAGCCTGTTTCCTTGTCCCTCCACCTCATACTACCTCCCAAAGTTCCTTAATTGTAAAAAGTCAAGCCACAAGTTACCCCAATGACTTTGGCGCCAAAAAGGTTTAAACGGCCAAGATTTGATTGACCAATCCAATGGTCAAATTGAGACTTGGGAAAGTGCAAGGAAGCTGTGAGGAAGCTTTTGGGTCATCTATATCAAGAAAAGAAGCCAGAAGTGAAGAGATATCATAGAATTAGTTTTTGTGATCAAACAATTACTGCTTATCTTTAATACTTGTCATTTACAGCTTTCAAAGCTTTATTACATCTTGACACTTTGTAATAAATCTTTATTTACAGTCAGTAGTTTCATAACCTTTACATATTTGTCATTTAAATTTATGTCATTTACTTAAAATTGTCATTTAATTTACCTGTCTTTTATAACTAATTAGAGGTTTTGATATAATCACTTAGGCTCTTGACAAAGCCATAAGGCTTTTAGAAACCTTGAAAATAGTTATAATCCATAAATCTCAAAAACACAAAAAGAAATCAAAGAAAATAGAAAATAAAAATAAAAAAAAATCTGTGTACTTGCAAGAAAGCTTGGAGCAGGGGAATTGTGGAATGCCCTTGGGTTAAAAGCTCTGTGGAGAGCCCATAGGTGTGATACTTGGGTCTTGTTCTTAGTCATTTTGCTGAATAATCATTTTGTAAGCCATTTCCATTTAAATTTGTACCCTACTGTTTACTAGTGTAACTTATTATTAATCTTGTTCTTAATTACTTCTTGTGTGTTTCTTAGTGTAACTGATTCATAAAATCAGTTGCTTGTTTATTGTTTTTGTAAGTTGTTAAGTTTTCTAAAAATCAGTCAAGTAGTGTAAATTAGAATTCTGTGTTCCAGTGTTGTTATCATTGTTTATTACTGTTCAATAGATCATACATGATGATGTTATTAAGTTTGTAAACAGGTTTGTGGACCAGATCATTCAGTTGGTTTGAAAATCAACAAATTAAGTATTTAAAAGGGTGTTTGGAATAAAAGGTTTAAGCTGTGTTAATAGGTCTAGGATCCTTGTTCTTTTCTGATGTAGGGTCTTATGTGCTAAGTAACTCAGAGAAACAATTTAACCTAGTACTTTCTTTATTAAAAGTCAAAATATTCTTTTGGCTCACCTTGCTTGTTATCTGTGTACAACTCTTGGTGTTGAATCATGTATAAGTGTTCATAAGTTGTTAAACTTGCTTAATCTAGTATTTAATTAGTATAATACATCATATTCAGTAAGTAATCTAGGATCAAATCTCATCTAGTTCAAACTAGATAAGTTTTATTTAAGTCAAAATTGCATACCCTGCAGGTTTTGAATTAAAAGTAGAATTTTGTGTAGGATTGTATAATTAGTTTCTTGCTTAGTCCTTTTAGGTTATTAAAATATAGTTGCTAATCTACTTATTTGTATTTTTGTTAATTTTTTATCTGCTTGTTTAAACTGCTTATTTGCTTATCTTTTAGGCTGTTTATCTGTAAACTTGTTCTGTATCACAACTTCAGTTCCATTTTCAAAAGCTTGCACAAGCTTTAATATTGGGACTGAGCTTGTGCTATTTGGTACTTGTGTAGTTTATCTAGCTAGTTTTTAGTGTATGTGCTTATTTGTTTCTTATCTGCTTATATAAACTGCTTAATTTGCTTATTTTGTTCTCACAAAAACTACTCAATATACTGATCAATCAGTATAGTGAGTCATTTCTATAAGCCAATCATAAGCTCATAAGTAAGCTTTAGCTTGTAATTTTAAGCTCTTTATAAATCTAAGCTAACATTCTCAAGGTTTCAAGGCTGTTTATTCAATTTGCAGCTTATTTGATAAGCTTGCAATTAGCTCAAACCTTGACCTATACCAAGGGTTCTTTGTGTTATCTGTCTATATTCATTAGCTTCTGTAGAGCTTATTTGTGGGACCCACTGAGTGTTCCTTTACTTTTTGGAAAGCCAAGCAACCACCTTTGTCCCCTCAGTGCTTATTTTCCATTTCTCACCTTATTTGCTAGGGCTGCATCCATCTTCAACTTTGTCCCATTCCAAAAGCATATACTGAGTACCCATCATACTCAGTGTATTCAGCTTTTTCATAAGCTCATAAAAAGCTAGCCTGTGGGTCCCACAGGCCAAGCTTTGGCTTTTTGGAAAGCCCACCACTTCTTCTTGCTGTCTCAACTCCAAAATTTGACTCCCGCTTTTCTAGTCAACTTTATTTAGTCAACCACTTGTGAATGGTCAACCAGTAAAAGTCAAACTAAAGAAACGTGAATACAAGTATATCCAAGGAGTTTAGTGTCCCCGGGTCGTTATGTCCCTTGGAAGTGCGATATCCTGAGTTAGAACGGATCTGTGATCGGGAATTATTGAACAGGAAAGGGTATGTGATTGTGATTACCCTAAGGATAAAATAAAATAGCTTAAATAAGCTATTTAAACAAAGACTTGAAATTAGAAAACTTAAAAACGTAAAAGAAATTAAAAACGTACGCGACTGCGTACAGAGAAAAAGGTGAGTTTTAAAGAAAAATAAACTATAAGGATTAAAAATGAAAATTATATAAACTTAAACTAAAAAGAAAATTAAATTAAAAAGAAAACTATTTTTTTATATTATTATATTATTTATTATTAATTATTTAATTAATAACTATTTAACTTATTAATTAAAAACTAATTTAAATCAAACTAAAAATGATAAATACTACAACTTAAACTAAAAATTTGCAAAAATAATTTATAAACTTAAATTAGAACTTGAAGAAAGTATAAAAAATAAAAATAAATGTTTTTGTCTTTTTATAAGCTTTTTATTAATTAAAAACTATTTATATTAATTATATTAATTAAACTATTTTAAATTACTAATAATACTAAATTACCTTAGAAAATTATGAGAAAATTTATAAAACTATTTTATGACCTATAAAAGCTATAAAAAATATAAAAACTAGGTGTTACTATATAAAAACTAAATATGCTATTTATAACTTACTTATTAATTAATTACTAATAAAACTATTATTAATTCTAATAAATACTAAATTATAAAATAAAAATCTAAGAAAATTATTAAAAATACTTTAATATATAAGGAAATTAATAAAAATATAAAATTACAATTTACTTAATAAAAATCTAAAAATGAAAATTAAAATTAAATTAAATTAAATAGAAACTATCACTTATTTTTATGTTGTATTTTTATGGATTTTTCTTTTGCAAAACTATATTATATGTAAAAACAATTAACTTTAATAAAAAAAAATATTTTATAACTAAATAATAAGCTGTGTGTAAGCTTATTAGTGTGGCAGTTGACCACAGTTTACCAAACAAGCAAATAAGCTCAAATGAGCTAATGTGGGGTCCACTTTGGTATTTTCTGGTCCACCTAAGTTAATTGAACTTGTTTGAGCAAGATTTGAAAAGATAAGCTCACAGGATAAGCCACAAGACCACAATAAGCTGATTGCTTATTTGGTTCTGGGTCAGAAATGGGACAACCTTTAGGTGCAATTCTAGGTGGGGTCCACAAGTGCACAGGTCAAACAAAGGGTCAAAAGATGAACCCTGGTAGGAGGGGGGTTCAAATGACCAAAGATTGGACTGTGGGATCCACTGATTAGCTTGTGAAGAGCTTTTGAAATGAGTTGTGTATACTGAGTGTGATGAGTACTCAGTTTATAGCTTATTAGACCTTTGCATAAAGTGAAAAGCTATCAAATTAAGATAAAAACACAAATAAGCTAAAAACAGATTTATAACTACTTAAACTAAGATCAAAGAAACAATTAATCACAAGAAATAAGTACTAGAAAAGCAAATAAGCAATCCAAAACCCACACAGTCACAACAGATTCAAAAGCTCAACTTAGAGGGCTTGTAGGGTCCACTAGGGACTCTGGAAGTCCAAATAAAGTGATAAGCTAATAAGTTGGGGTGAAAAGCTATCTAAAAAGCTAGGGTACACCCTCTGGGTCCCACAAATGAGATTAGGAGGGGGGTTGGTCATCCACTAAGAAAAGCTGAGTCATCAGCTTTTGTCAATTTATAAGGATGCCCAGGAATTAGTCAAATCCTGTGACGCTTGTCAACGTCACGGGAATATTTCACAAAAAAATGAAATGCTTCAAAATGCAATTCAAGTGTGTGAAATCTTTGACGTATGGGGCATTGACTTTATGGGGCCATTTCCGTCATCTTATGGAAACAAGTACATATTCGTGGCTGTTGACTATTTGTCAAAATGGGTTGAAGCAAAAACTTTACCCACAAATGATCCCGAGTAGTTGTGAAATTTTTAAAAGCTCTTTTTGCTCGATTTGGAACCCCACGTGCTATAATCAGTGATCGTGGTACGCATTTCTTCAATGACAAATTTGATAAAGTCATGCAAAAGTATGGTGTAACTCACCGTCTTTCTACTGCGTACCATCCACAAACAAGCGGACAAGTAGAAGTTTCCAATCGAGGAATTAAAAGAATATTGGAAAGGACTGTAGGTGAAAATCGTGCATCGTGGTCGGATAAATTAGATGATGCGCTTTGGGCTTTCCGTACAGCTTACAAAACACCCACTGGGTGTACGCCTTACAAGCTTGTGTATGGGAAAGCGTGCCATCTTCCGATCGAGCTTGAGCATAAAGCCTATTGGGCCTCAAGCATGCAAATTCTGACCTCAAAACCGCGGGTGATCATAGGAAAGTTCAACTGAATGAGTTAAATGAACTTCGTGATCAAGCTTACGAGAACTCTTTGATCTATAAAGAAAAGACAAAGAAGATTCATGACTCCAAAATCAAGAACCGCGTTTTTAACGTTGGTGAACGAGTCCTTCTTTTCAACTCTAGACTCAAGATCGTCTCGGGAAAGCTCAAAACCCATTGGACTGGTCCATTCACTATCGCAAAAGTTTAACCGTATGGCACCGTCAAATTATCTCAAAATGACGGTCCAAATTTCAAAGTGAATAGGCATCGGTTGAAACATTACTTTGGAGAGGACATACCATCCATGGTTGTCCCGGATCTCCAAACTTTCCCCAAGGACAATTGAATTCGGGGATCCAGTCAAGCTAGCGACTCAGTAAACAAAAAGAGTAGCATGTACTTAGGGTTTTCACCCTAAGTGTGGGGGAGTGCCCCTGCTGTTGTTACCATATGTATGTATATCAAAAAATAAAATAAAGTGAAAAATGATATTTCCACATTTAGCTTGCAATGTTGCCCTTTTACATTCAAAGAGTCAGCATAATAGCCGGGACTTTGAATATTGAGGACAATATTCAATTCTAAGTGTGTGGGGGTGGGGGGAAATTCTAGCGAATTTTATCACATTTTACCATCCAGTACCCCGTTTTTGGCCAAAATTTTAAAAATTCTTCACTTGAAGTTTTAAAATTTTTGTGGTTATCAGTTCGCCATGTTTGAACGACAAAAGGATTGGCTAATCCAGGAGCAAACGGCTCTTGGTAAAGATAACTCAAATCCGTTGATGGCTTATAATTTCCCCAAAATTATATGGTATCTCAACTCGCCATATCCTAAAAAGTGAAAGAGTTGGCTAGCCGGCAAGATTATGGCTTGTGGTAAAGGCAGTGGAAAAACCATAATTGGTAATTAGCTCACCAAGATGTTGACTATTCCATCAAGAGTTGGCTAGTCCAGAAGCAAACGGCTTTTGGTAAAGACAAATCAAATCCGTTGACAGCTGGTGGTTTGCTGAAAATCACATGGTTATCAAGTGGACCATAGTTCTTACTTGAACTGATACATTTGGCTACTCAAGAAGTGATGGCTTTGGGTAAAGAGATTCAAATCCATTAAGTTTTCATAAAAGATTGCTAGGGACTAGCAATAGTTTAGTGTAGGGGATTGATGAGTGCTCAAACACACATCATTTTTATCGTATTTCAACTTCCAAAACATCCAAAAACACTCAGAAATGCGTCAAAAATACTGAAAATATCACAGGGATCGTATTTTATACGTTTCAGATGCAAAATGAGTAAAACAATGAAAAACGAACAAAGTTTGCACAATTGCCAGTTTCAGTCCCCCAACTTTCATAAAATGTCAAAACTAGTCCCTGGTTATTTAAAAATATGAAAATATCATTAAGTCCTTGGGGATTCACAAGTTGTCAAAATAAGTCCTTTAAAGTTCAAAATTGCAAAACTTACAACTTTGGTCACCCAAGTTTTAAAAATGTCAAAAACGGCCCCTGGGATATTTAATTGTGGAAAACTCAATCGTGGTCCTTTTAATATTGGAACGTGGTAACTTTGGTCCTTGTAACAACTTTGAGAGTTCGACATAACAGGCCCCTCAAAAATCAGGAAATGACACTATTGGTCCTTGGGCTTATCTAAGTTACAAACCAAACGGATCCTAGTTATTACCCCTACCCATCCTTCACTAATAAACCAACCCACCAAATCCAATCCGTACCCCAAACCCTGATCCACCCAACACCAGGCCCAACCATCACCCTAGCCCAAAAAGCCCCTTTATGTTTCAATATAATGTGCCAGGGACGACAAAAGTCTCCCACCTCCATCCCCCTCACTTTCCCAGGATATCACAAGCAAGACAAAACATACACACCCTCCTAACAAATCAAACACAAATACACATCCTCCCAACTTATTGTCTCCCCCAACATACCTGCTCCAGCCACCTTCTTGTTCCCTCAGTATCTCCACAAGATATTTTCTCCAGGCTGGCACATCACAACTCCAAAAATGGCACCAAAAACACAATGAAAGGCTGAGATTGTTTCAAGATAATTCAATTGTTGGGATTTTGTTCTAAACAAGCACAAGTGAAGACCCTTTGGTATTTTAGTATAAATAAGAGTGCTTGTAAGCCTTTGATGGCAAGTAGGTTTTTAACATAGCTTTAGTTTAATTATTGTAGTCTGCTATTTCAATATCAGTTTTAAGATTTTAATGTCAAGCTTTGTAATCCCTTTTCAGTTATAATATAAGTTTGAAGTTTTAGTAAAAGTTCTTTTTGGTGATTTTTTTTATTTAAAGCGATTAAGATATGTTCATGCTTTAATTGTAGTCGAATGTTGTAATCTTTTTTCTCAAAAATTAATTTAAGTTTACAGCTTGTTGCTTGTTTTTGAAAGGAATGATAATTTTAAGTTCTTGAGCCAGAGATCTTGCTTATGCTTATTTGAGGTTTCAAGCTTTCATAAGCTCATAAGAAATCCTCAAAATTATAAAAAGGTCGCGTAAAGAAAACAGGGAAACAAGAAAAGGATAAGAAGTTGTAGCAGTGAGCATCGTGAATGGAAATGATTTAGAGCTTACCAGGAAGCATTAGGATTGACAGAATTCGATAAAACCACCCTTGTCCAGTCGGATTAAAGGTGCTATATTTTATTTTCTACCTTTGAATCTCTAGTATAATCATGCATAACCAGTCATTATTAATTTGTGTGGTTAATTGTTATTTTACTTGCTTAGTTGTGTTGTTCTTTATTAAGTAAAAGTTTGTGCATCAGTTTCATAACCTCTTTTTAGTTTGCTTAATTGACTTTCTAAAACAGTTAGATAAAAAGGGTGTTTGGAATTGTTCAACTCATATACCCAATCTTAGTTTTAGTCACTCTTTGGATTTTGATTTGCTGAGCTATGATAACAGGAGTCGTTGAGATTTGTTTCTTGCTTGTTTCTAATCGTAATTCAGGTTGTGTGATTGATGCTAAACCACCAACTTATATTGACCAAAGAATGGTCAAACAAGTCAAATAGCCTAGATCAATGCTCCGGGTAATATAAGGTATCACCGGGTCGTTATATCCCGTTGAGGTGTGAATTGTAACTTTAGCGTGCTTTGTGATCGGGTGTTATTCACAGAAAGGGTTTGTTGTGAGAATTATTTGGAGATTATTAACAGAAATAGCTTAGGAAAGCTATGTGAATGATTACGGGAACTGAGGTTGAGAAGAAATCACTTAAAACTTAAAACCTGTACGTTTGCCGAAAACGTGAACAAACGTACGAGGAATAAAAGTGAACGAAGTGATCTGAGAAGGCTACTGGTATGAAAATTTACTTTTTACAAACCTGATGATGATAGAAACTTTTTGGAAATTTAAAACTAATTTTTACACTAATTTTAAAATTACTATTAATTAAATACTAAATTTCTAATTACTTTTAATTAACTAAATTAACCTAAATTATAAATAATTATGAAATTAACTTGGAAAAATAAAAATTAAACTTAGAAAAATCTAAAATACTATAAAACTAATTTTAGAAATGAAAATATATTTTTAAGACTATTTAATTAATTATTACTAATTATTAACTAATTGTTAATTACTTTTTTAATTATTTAAATTAAACTAAATTCTAATTAATTATCAAAATACACTAGAAAATTGAAAATAAAATTTGGAAAAATTAAAAATAACTAAAAACTAATTTTAAAATTTAATTTATATTTTTCTGATTTACTAATTAATTATTTGACTATTTAATAATTAATAAAAACTATTTTTAATTAAAAAAAATACTAAATGATACAAGAAAAATCTGAAAAAATTACAGAAATTATTTTTACACACCAGAAGTCTAGGAAAATTATAAAAATGGAAATTGCTTAATAATAAGCTGATGAATAAGCCAATTGGCTTAAATAGAAGCTATCACTTCTATTAAGTTGGGCTTATTTGAGATTTTCTTTTTCCAAACTGCTTATTACAAGTTTTTAGACAACTTTTGTGAAGTGAGTTTGACTGTGGTCAAGGAAATAAGCACTTCAAGTGCTTAAACCTATGACAGTTGACTTTCTTTGACCAGAAGTGGAAATAAGCTCAAATGAGCAAATGTGGGGTCCACTTTGATGCAAACAGATGTAAATAAGTATAATGAACAAGTTAGAACAGATTCCACACAAATAAGCTAACAAATTAAGCCACAACTCAGAATAAGCACTTGGCTTATTGAGGTTCTGAGTCAGATTGGGGACAGACTTGAGAGGTCAAACAAAGTGGGGTCCACAGGTCTTGAAGTCAAACAAATGGTCAATACAGCTTCCCTGGTAGGAGGGGGGTTGTATGGAACCAAAAGGGAGATGTGGGACCCACTGGGTAAGCCACAAATCACCACCAAAGTTGGGTGGGTGAGCTGAGTCTGCTGAGACAGGGCAACTAACTTGCCCTGCAGGTTACTTCCAGGGGCAAATTAGTCCATATAAAAAAATTGTAAAAATCAAACAAATGCATGGACTTGTAGTTCTACTGGTAAACTTTTATCTCAACAAGTTCAGACCTTGAATCAAAACACAAAAATCTTTAAAAATCTTGCCATTTTTGCTAAAATCTGAGATTGAACTTTTTGACTTTTTAGCAAAATATGAGTTTCGACTTTTATGAGTTTAGATTGCTGATTTAGTGACTTTGAATGTTATGATAAGCTATTTAAAGACTAACTTAAGTAAAAATGAAAACTTATGAAAGGGTTTTATGGGTTTTGGACTCCAAAAATCACCACAGTGAACTGTGGTGACTATATCCTTGTGATTTTGACTTTAGCTGAGTTTGAGACTTAGAAATTGGTCAATTAGACTCTAAAACAACCTAAGCAACTTAAAGAAACACATAAATGCACAATGAAGCAAGTGGAACAATGTAAACAACCTACAACCAAACACCCCTTAAAAACAGTTATTGAAGAGATTTTGATTCAGAGCAACATAAACCACAAACAAATGATTACCACTGATCTAGTTACTAGCAATTAACTAAAGTAAACACAAATATACTACTAGAACTACTTATTACTAAAGAGATGAGATTTTTTAGCTTACAAAGCCTTCCAAGCTTGGCTGCCAACTACCAATGACCAAATTAACCAACCTAATGACCTCCCATGAGGTCCCTAACCCACTGCCATCCATAATAAACAGTGCTCCAAGCTTGTTCAAATATTGATCACCATTTTTTTATTTTATTTTTATTTATTTCACATTTTTAACTATTTAATGAACTTTGATTATGAACAAACTAGAAACTTGTGAAACCTTTGAAAACCTTTCTAAATGAGTGACTAATGGTTTATGATTAGCTGAGAACCACTTGTAGTACCAAAATGAGTATTTAGAATTCTTACTTAAACTTGAAACTTGAAACTGAGATGGAAACTTTAAAACAGAACTTTGATTAATGAAAAAGATTACAATACATTAAAATAAACTTAAAAACATTAAAACTAAGGATATTACACACTAATGCTCAAGTATGAGCTACAATATATATAACGAAGTAAGAACTAGGACCTAAGCCTTCCACATGGGCTCTTTTTGAATTTTGATAGCCCCAATATCTTCATGTTGACTCATTGACCAAATCCCAGTCATTCAATTGGCTTTTGATACATCTCAGCTGTTGATTAGCTTTTTGGCGCCAAAATAGATACGGGGCAAAGTTGAGTGGTTCTGGTGGGGGGTTGGTGTGGGGAGTTATTGTGGTGGGATAGTTTGGTGTGGGCATTAATTGTGGGGGGCTTTTGTTGGAAAAAAGGTGAGGAGGGGGGGGGATACTTTCCCTGGTTTCACGCTGGTATGTTGGGGGGAAGAAGGTGGTCAAAGGGTCGGTTGACCCTTTGTTGACTGTTTGACCCCGTGGTTTTTATTATTTTGACTTGGGCTGGGCTTTGGGGAGTACATGGATCAGGGGTGAGCTTGGATAAGGGTTTGGTTTTGGATTAGGATATAATAAGGGTCCGGTTGGTTTTAACTTTAAATACCACAAGGACCAACTTTGCAACTTTTCCAAACCCAAGGGGCTAAAGGTGTAATTTTCCAAAGTGCATCCAAGGACCACAATTGATATAAATCCAAAGTCCAAAAACCATTTTTTCCTTTTTCCAATTTTCAAAATTTCCCAGGGACCTATTTTGCCATTTTTGGATTTTCAGGGACTAAACATGTAATTTTGGAAAACTTGATACCCAAGTGTAATTTTTATGATTTTTTGACTTTTAAAACCTTGGGTTGACTTTTCCATTCAAAATAAATGCATAGGAACTAAAATTGACAAGTTTTGAAACTTGGGGGACTGAAACTGCCAATATTGCAAACTTTGTACGCTTTTTCTTTGTTTTTGCTCATTTTGCTTTTAAAACACATAAAACACAATCCCTGGGATAATTTAAGTATTTTGATATCTTTTTGATTTTTTTGTATGTTTTGGCAGTTTAAATATGTCAAAAACGATGAGTGTTTGAGCACTCATCAATCCCCCACACTAAACTATTGCTAGTCCCTAGCAATCTTTTTAGAAAATTTGATGGATTTGAAAAACTCTTTACCAAAAGCCATCACTTCTGGAGTAGCCAAATATTTCAGTTCAAGTAAGAACCATGGTACACCGATAACCATGTGATTTTGAGCAAACCACCAGCTTCCAACGGTTTTGATTTGTCTTTACCAAGAGCCGTTTGCTCCTGGACTAGCCAGCATCTTGATGGACCTAGTCAACATCTTGGTGAGCTGATTACCAATTATGGATTTTCCACTGCCTTTACCACAAGCCATAATCTTGCGGGCTAGCCAACTCATTCACTTTATGGGATATGGGGAGTTGAGGAACCATACAATTTTGGGCAAATTGCAAGCCGTAAACGGATTTGATTTATCTTTACCAAGAGCCGTTTGCTCCTGGATTAGCCAATCCCTTTGTCGGTTAGACCTGGCGGACTGATTACCACAAAAATTTTGAAATAAAGTGAAAAAATTTTGAAAATTTTGGCCAAAAACGGGGGTATTAGAAGATATTTTGATAAAATTCGTTAGAATTTCCCCCCCACACTTAGAAATGAATATTGTCCTCAATATTCAAAGTCCCGGCTATTATGCCGACTCTTTGAATGTAAAAAGCCAAGATTCGAATCTAACTGTGGAAACACCAAATTTCACTTTATTTCTATATATATACAACTTTTTTTTTTTTTTTTTTTTTTTTTTTTTTTTTTTTTTTTTTTTAAACTTATATACATATATACATTTTTTCAAACAGCGGGGGGTTGGCCATTCCCCCACACTAGGTGGTAGAAAATAGAAAGAATCAGAGATACGGGTGAAAACCCGTATTGTGCTATTGTTTTTGTTCATCGAGTCGCTAGCTTGACTCGATCCCTGAATTCAATTGTCCTTGGGCAAAGTTTGGAGATCCGGGAAAACCATGGATGGTATGTCCTCTCCAAAGTAGTGCTTTAAACGATGTCCATTCACTTTGAAATTTGGACCGTCACTTTGAGATAATTCGACGGTACCATAAGGATAAACTTTTGCGATAGTGAATGGACCAGTCCATCGGGTTTTGAGCTTTCCCGAGAAGATCTTGAGTCTAGAGTTGAAAAGAAGGACTCGATCACCAACGTTAAAAACACGGTTTTTGATTTTGGAGTCATGAATCTTCTTTGTCTTTTCTTTGTAGATCAAAGAGTTCTCGTAAGCTTGATCACGAAGTTCATTTAATTCATTTAGTTGAACTTTTCTGTGATCACCCGCCGTTCTGAGGTCAAAATTGGCATGCTTGAGGGCCCAATAGGCTTTGTGCTCAAGCTCGATCGGAAGATGGCACGCTTTCCCGTACACAAGTTTATAAGGCATACACCCAATGGGTGTTTTGTAAGCCGTATGGAAAGCCCAAAGTGCATCATCTAATTTGTCCGACCACGATGCACGATTCTCACCTACAGTTCTTTCCAAGATTCTTTTAATGCCCCGATTGGAAACTTCGACTTGTCCACTCGTTTGAGGGTGGTACGCAGTGGAAAGACGGTGAGTTACACCGTACTTTTGCATGACTTTGTCGAATTTGTCATTACAGAAGTGCGTACCACGATCACTAATAATAGCACGTGGAGTTCCGAGTCGGGCAAAAAGAGCTTTTAAAAATTTCACAACTACTCAGGCATCATTTGTGGGTAAAGCTTTCACTTCAACCCATTTTGACAAGTAGTCAACTGCCACGAGTATGTATTTGTTGCCGTGAGAGGATGGAAATGGCCCCATAAAGTCGATGCCCCAGATATCAAAGATTTCACAAACTTGAATTGCATTCTGAGGCATTTCATTCTTTTGTGAAATATTCCCGTGACGTTGACAAGCGTCACAGGATTTGACTAAATCTTGGGCATCCTTGTAGATCGAGGGCCAATAAAAGCCGGAATCAAACACCTTTTTGGCGGTGTAGTTGGGATTGTGGTGGCCCCCTGTGGGACCAGCATGGCAAGCCTTTAAAATTTCCATGGCTTCTTGACCATACACACACCGCCGGATGACTTGATCCGCGCATATCTTGAACAAGTAGGGGTCGTCCCAAAAGTAATGTTTTACATCTTTGAAAAATTTATTTTTTTGTTGGGACGACATCCCTTTCACAATGAAGTTACCCGCAAGATAGTTTGCAAAGTCGGCAAACCATGGGGTAATCGAGTCTCCACGAAATGAAACCACATTGAGGGTTTCGAGAGGAAATGTTTCATTTATTTCTTTTTTCTCAAAAGCATTTTGGTGAGGGTTTTCAAGACGGGAGAGATGATCAGCAGCTAGGTTCTCAGCTCCTTTTTTATCACGAATGATGATATCAAATTCCTGAAGGAGGAGAACCCATCGGAGGAGTCTCGGCTTTGCATCTTGTTTTGCAAATATATACTTTAAAGCCGAGTGATCCGTATACACTATGCTTTTAGTCAGAATCAAGTATGGCCGGAATTTTTCAAAAGCATACACCACAGCTAATAATTCTTTTTCAGTGGTGGTGTAATGACTTTGAGCCTCCGTCATAGTCTTGCTGGCATAGTGTATAGGCTGAAAATGTTTTGTTTTGCGTTGCCCCAAGACTGCCCCTATAGCATAATCACTAGCATCACACATGAGCTCGAAGGGCAAGTCCCAATCGGGGGCAACAAGAATCGGTGCCTCGGTAAGCCTTTTCTTTAATGTTTCAAAGGCTTCGATGCACTCAGGAGAGAAGATAAAAGGAGCATCCTTCTCGAGGAGATGGGTCATAGGCCGGGCGATTTTAGAAAAATCTTGAATAAACCTACGGTAAAAACCGGCGTGACCCAAAAAGCTCCTAACACCTTTCACAGTCGTGGGATGAGGCAATTTTGCAATGACGTCCACTTTGGCTCTGTCAACCTCAATCCCGTTCTTTGAAATTTTATGGTCGAGGACAATGCCCTCTTTGACCATAAAGTGACTCTTCTCCCAATTTAGACATAACTTTGTGTTTTCACAACGTTTTAGCATGCTGTCTAAATGGGAGAGACATGATTGGAATGAATCCCCAATGACCGAAAAATCGTCCATAAAGACCTCCATACTTTTCCCGATCATGTCGGAAAAAATGGCCATCATACATCTTTGAAACGTGCCTGGAGCATTACATAGGCCAAATGGCATACGTTTATATGCGAAAGTTACGTAGGGGCACGTAAAAGTGGTCTTTTCTTGGTCTTTCGGGTCAATGGGAATCTGAAAGTAACCCGAGAAACCATCGAGGAAGCAATAGTACTCATTCCCCGCTAATCTCTCGAGCATCTGATCCATAAAGGGTAGAGGAAAATGATCCTTACGGGTGGCGTCATTCAATTTACGATAATCAATGCAGACGCGCCAACCCGTAACCAAACGAGTTGGAATTAACTCATTTTCCTCGTTGGTGACAACAGTAATGCCACCCTTTTTTGGAACACAATGAACTGGGCTGACCCAAGGACTGTCCGAGATAGGGTAAATCAATCCAGCATCAAGAAGTTTTAAAACCTCTTGTTTGATAACATCGTGAATTTTTGGATTCACCCTTCTTTGATGTTGGACCGCAGGTTTGAAGTCATCCTCCATTAATATCTTGTGAGTACAAAACTCAGGGTCGATGCCCTTGATGTCGGAGAGACGCCAAGCAATTGCTCGCTTATGAGACTTCAAAACCTTTATGAGAGCAACCTTTTCTTCAACACTTAAGTCTTTAGCAATTATGACGGGTAATTTATCATCACCCTCCAGAAATGCATATTCAAGATGAGGCGGTAAGTCCTTAAGTTCAACCGCAGGAAAGTCATCAGTTTTCTCAACATTTTTGACTTCCTCCTTATGAAGTGTTTGTGGTAGAATAGGAAGAGGAGAGGGATCTTTGTTTAATAACTTTTCAAGCATGAGAATATCCCCCTCGAGGTCAATCTCTTGGTTATCGATTCCATCGGGAATCGAATCACTGTTGAGATAGGCCTCAATTTCTTCTAAGATGAAGTCACTTCCCTCAAACGGAGTGAGGGAAGGAGAAGAATTGGCAATAATGGGGTGAGAAGATGGAATGAAGTTTTCACTTTGAGAATCATCGACAAAACCTAGAACCTCTTGAGCGTACTCCTCAGACGCAACATCAATGACATCAATTCGGTTAACCGTTTCGGCGTCATAATTAGAGGAGTACCTCAAAGTTTGATCGAGGTTAAAGGTTACAGCTTCATTACCAACACGAAGAGTTATTTCCTCTTCGTGCACATCAATTAACGCACGACCCGTCCTTAAGAATCCTCTCCCAAGAATGAGAGGAACTCGTGGGTCAGCATCGAACTTAACAACAACGAAGTCAGTGGGGAAATGGAACTTTCCTACTTTCACGAATACGTCTTCAGCAATGCCGAGAGGACGAGAGATTGAACGGTCATCAAGCTCGAGAGTCATGCACGTAGGAATAAGTTCGGGAAGAGAGAGTTTCTCCCATACTGAGTAAGGCATCAGGTTGATGCTAGCGCCAAGATTGGCTAAGGCGAAGCATTCAACCATCCCAGGGAAAACACATGGAATGAGAAATCTCCCAGGGTCTCCAAGCTTCTTAGGAAGCTTTTTTAAGATAACTGCTGAGCAGTTTTCGTTCAATGGAGTCTTTGCCATTTCGTACAATTTTTCCTTGTTGCTTAACAAGTTCTTGATCATCGATGCGAATTTGGGCATCAGGATGATAGCATCCGCAAGGCTAACGTCAAAATGCAAATCTTGAAAGATTTGATAAAACTTATCCATTTGGTGACTAGCCTTTTCGCGGAGCTTTTGCTCATTAAGTCGTGACGGGTATGGTAGTGAAGGTTTAGATTTAGGGTTCTTTCCAGGAGTTTTTGGTGGTTCAAACACAACTCCTGGTTTTGGTACAAGTCCTAATTTTGGTACAATTTCTGGAACAACCTGAGGGTGGACGTGTGTGGTACTTCGTGGGCTAGTAAATTGCACCTTGTCCGTGGTTGCCTCAGGCTCAATTTCTACTTCCTCGGAATAAAGAGGAGGAGGAATAGGAGGAAGTGGCGGCTCTTCATAAGCTTTACCACTGCGTGTAGTAATAGCTTTGAGTTCACCCTTGGGGTTAACAGTTGTATTAGCTGGGAGACCTCCTGATGTAGAGGGTGGAGTGAGAGGACTCATAAGACTGGCAAACATATTCTCAATCTTGCTTTGAGATTGATCAATTTTGTTGTTTGTTGCCATCAACTCACTCTTCAGCTCATGACCCTGTTTGGCTATTGATGATTGGAAATCATTCTTCAAATTTGAGATTTGAGTTTGCATTGCCCTCATTTTAGTCTCATTCACCTTGATGTAGTTATTGAGTTCGTTTGGGAGGGGTTCTTGATAATTTGGAGCTGAATACCCTTGATTACCCCTTTGGGGTGGCTACTGATTGACGGGGGCAGGATTTTGATTTTGCATATTAGGCCTCCTTGGTGGATTAGGATTAAACCTATTTGGATTTTGAGGAAACCCGGGTGGTCCACCCTGATTGCTAGCCCGGTGATTTGGCTCCACTTGAGGACGGTATTGGTTACCTCCTTGGTTGGAATTGCCGGCTATTGCATTTACTTCGAATGGATTGCCTTCGGTGGCAGTTTGCAATTGTAATATGAGTGTGGACCACCACAAGTGACACAAACTTCTATCTTTTTTACTTCAGCTTGTGGAGAAGAATGAGGAGAAGAAATTTTCTGGCTTTGAGTCAGAACTGAGCTTTGGGTGAGAACCAATGCATGGATAGCTTCCGTGAGTTTGTCAAGTCTAGCATCGGTGCTAGATTGAGCCACGGGCGATGAGGTAAAAGGAACAACATTCCCTTGGGAAACAACCGGTTTGCTTCGGGGAATGCGGACCTTAGATTTATTCTCAATGATCGCTAAAGCATCCTTTGTGGTGCGATTCAAGAAGTTACCTCTAGCGGAGGCATTTAGAGAGTCTTGATCGGATTGGCTTACACCATTGTAGAAAGTATCAAGTTGCATGAGATCGGAGAACCCGTGGTGAGGACATTTTCGGAGCAATTCCTTGTAACGATCCCATGCCTCACTAAAGGATTCATCAAATTTCTGCGTGAATTTCATGATCTCATTCTTGAGACTCGTGGTTTTGGAAGGAGGAAAGAATTCATTTACGAACTTTTTCACAAGATCTTCCCATGTCTCAATAGATCGTGGAGGTTGTTTTTCAAGCCAAATCCGGGCTTGTCCCTCCAGGGAGAATGGGAAGAGAAGAAGTTTGATTGCATCACAAGGGACATTTTTGCATTTGATGGTGGATGTAATTTTATTGAACCATCGAATGTGATCTTGAGGATCGTCCCTCTCAAAACCGTAGAATTGACGTGAGGTGGCCAGGTTTATCAACCCTGTTTTAAGCTCAAAATTTTTGGCCATGATTGCCGGAACAACGATAGCATCTCCGTAACCCTCGACGGGTGCTTGGAGAAGCTCATTCATAGTGGGTTCAGCCGCCATGATGACAGCTGAAGGTGGAACCGCTCGGATCTCAGATCCGACTGTTGGTGCAGAACGTCTACGAGGTCTTCGAGGTTTCCGGACAAGCTCACGTAATGGGCTAGTAGACCTTGAAGAACGAGTGCGCACGCACTAGGGATAAAAACTTTTTGGACAATATTTTTGTTATCGTCCCGTAATCCAGAATCGTTTCTCTTTAAGAATCACCTTAAAAGAAAACCGAGTCAGAAAACGTTACGATATGTTTTTGTTGTTTTTTACTTTTTTTGGTGTTTTAACACTTTAGGAAAAGTGTCAATGACTTTTTTATGTGTTTTGATTTTGAAAATATTCACAAGTGATGGTATTTGTACAGTGAGTGAGGTGAGATAACACTAATCTCGAAAGACGCTGCAGAAACGCGCACACCTCCCCGGCAGCGGCGCCAAAAATTGATTGATGCTAAACCACCAATTTATATTGACCAAAGAATGGTCAAACAAGTCAAATAGCCTAGATCAATGCTCCGGGTAATATAAGGTATCACCGGGTCGTTATATCCCGTTGAGGTGTGAATTGTAACTTTAGCGTGCTTTGTGATCGGGTGTTATTCACAGAAAGGGTTTGTTGTGAGAATTATTTAGAGATTATTAACAGAAATAGCTTAGGAAAGCTATGTGAATGATTACGGGAACTGAGGTTGAGAAGAAATCACTTAAAACTTAAAACCTGTACGTTTGCCGAAAACGTGAACAAACGTACGAGGAATAAAAGTGAACGAAGTGATCTGAAAAGGCTACTGGTATGAAAATTTACTTTTTACAAACCTGATGATGATAGAAACTTTTTGGAAATTTAAAACTAATTTTTACACTAATTTTATAATTACTATTAATTAAATACTAATTTTCTAATTACTTTTAATTAACTAAATTAACCTAAATTATAAATAATTATGAAATTAACTTGGAAAAATAAAAATTAAACTTAGAAAAATCTAAAATACTATAAAACTAATTTTAGAAATGAAAATATATTTTTAAGACTATTTAATTAATTATTACTAATTATTAACTAATTGTTAATTACTATTTTAATTATTTAAATTAAATTAATTCTAATTAATTATTAAAATACACTAGAAAATTGAAAATAAAATTTGAAAAATTAAAAATAACTAAGAACTAATTTTAAAATTTAATTTATATTTTTCTGATTTACTAATTAATTATTATTAATTATTTAACTATTTAATAATTACTAAAAATTATTTTTAATTAAGAAAAATACTAAATGATACAAGAAAAATCTGAAAAAATTACAGAAATTATTTTTACACACCAGAAGTCTAGGAAAATTATAAAAATGGAAATTGCTTAATAATAAGCTGATGAATAAGCCAATTGGCTTAAATAGAAGCTATCACTTCTATTAAGTTGGGCTTATTTGAGATTTTCTTTTTCCAAACTGCTTATTACAAGTTTTTAGACAACTTTTGTGAAGTGAGTTTGACTGTGGTCAAGGAAATAAGCACTTAAAGTGCTTAAACCTATGACAGTTGACTTTCTTTGACCAGAAGTGGAAATAAGCTCAAATGAGCTAATGTGGGGTCCACTTTGGTGCAAACGGATGTAAATAAGTATAATGAACAAGTTAGAACAGATTCCACACAAATAAGCTAACAAATTAAGCTACAACTCAGAATAAGCACTTGGCTTATTGAGGTTCTGAGTCAGATTGGGGACAGACTTGAGAGGTCAAACAAAGTGGGGTCCACAGGTCTTGAAGTAAAACAAATGGTCAATACAGCTTCCCTGGTAGGAGGGGGGTTGTATGGAACCAAAAGGGAGATGTGGGACCCACTGGGTAAGCCACAAATCACCACCAAAGTTGGGTGGGTGAGCTGAGTCTGCTGAGACAGGGCAACTAACTTGCCCTGCAGGTTACTTCCAGGGGCAAATTAGTCCATATAAAAAAATTGTAAAAATCAAACAAATGCATGGACTTGTAGTTCTACTGGTAAACTTTGATCTCAACAAGTTCATACCTTGAATTAAAACACAAAAATCTATAAAAATCTTGCCATTTTTGCAAAAATCTGAGATTGAACTTTTTGACTTTTTAGCAAAATATGAGTTTTGACTTTTATTAGTTTAGATTGCTGATTTAGTGACTTTGAATGTTATGATAAGCTATTTAAAGACTAACTTAAGTAAAAATGAAAACTTATGAAAGGGTTTTATGGGTTTTGGACTCCAAAAATCACCACAGTGAACTGTGGTGACTATATCCTTGTGATTTTGACTTTAGCTGAGTTTGAGACTCAGAAATTGGTCAATTAGACTCTAAAACAACCTAAGCAACTTAAAGAAACACATAAATGCACAATGAAGCAAGTGGAACAATGTAAACAACCTACAACCAAACACCCCGTAAAAAACAGTTATTGAAGAGATTTTGATACAGAGCAACATAAACCACAAACAAATGATTACCACTGATCTAGTTACTAGCAATTAACTAAAGTAAACACAAATATACTACTAGAACTACTTATTACTAAAGAGATGAGATTTTTTAGCTTACAAAGCCTTCCAAGCTTGGCTGCCAACTACCAATGACCAAATTAACCAACCTAATGACCTCCCATGAGGTCCCTAACCCACTGCCATCCATAATAAACAGTGCTCCAAGCTTGTTCAAATATTGATCACCATTTTTTTATTTTATTTTTATTTATTTCACATTTTTAACTATTTAATGAAACTTTGATTATGAACAAACTAGAAACTTGTGAAACCTTTGAAAACCTTTCTAAATGAGTGACTAATGGTTTATGATTAGCTGAGAACCACTTGTAGTACCAAAATGAGTATTTAGAATTCTTACTTAAACTTGAAACTTGAAACTGAGATGGAAACTTTAAAACAGAACTTTGATTAATGAAAAAGATTACAATACATTAAAATAAACTTAAAAACATTAAAACTAAGGATATTACACACTAATGCTCAAGTATGAGCTACAATATATATAACGAAGTAAGAACTAGGACCTAAGCCTTCCACATGGGCTCTTTTTGAATTTTGATAGCCCCAATATCTTCATGTTGACTCATTGACCAAATCCCAGCCATTCAATTGGCTTTTGATACATCTCAGCTGTTGATTAGCTTTTTGGCGCCAAAATAGATACGGGGCAAAGTTGAGTGGTTCTGGTGGGGGGTTGGTGTGGGGAATTATTGTGGTGGGATAGTTTGGTGTGGGCATTAATTGTGGGGGGCTTTTGTTGGAAAAAGGTGAGGAGGGGGGGGGGATACTTTCCCTGGTTTCACACTGGTATGTTGGGGGGAAGAAGGTGGTTAAAGGGTCGGTTGACCCTTTGTTGACTGTTTGACCCCGTGGTTTTTATTATTTTGACTTGGGCTGGGCTTTGGGGAGTACATGGATCAGGGGTGAGCTTGGATAAGGGTTTGGTTTTGGATTGGGATATAATAAGGGTCCGGTTGGTTTTAACTTTAAATACCACAAGGACCAACTTTGCAACTTTTCCAAACCCAAGGGGCTAAAGGTGTAATTTTCCAAAGTGCATCCAAGGACCACAATTGATATAAATCCAAACTCCAAAAACCATTTTTTCCTTTTTCCAATTTTCAAAATTTCCTAGGGACCTATTTTGCCATTTTTGGATTTTCAGGGACTAAACATGTAATTTTGGAAAACTTGATACCCAAGTGTAATTTTTATGATTTTTTGACTTTTAAAACCTTGGGTTGACTTTTCCATTCAAAATAAATGCATAGGGACTAAAATTGACAAGTTTTGAAACTTGGGGGACTGAAACTGCCAATATTGCAAATTGTAGAACACTAATTAAGGTGGAAACATGATTAAGTGGTGGTGAGTTAGGCGTAGAAATGGAAGAAGGGAGGAGAGGAGAGAAAGAGTGGAACCTTGAAAGAAAAAGGAAAAGATTAGATTGAAAATGTATGAAAGGTCCAACCCTCTCCACATGTGGAGAGGGGTGTTTATAGTTACAATATAACGCCCACTCCCGGGCTGTGGATCAGGCATACAGTGGGTAAAGACCCGTTCCTTCTTCCACGGTGTTACTTAATCTAATACTAATTAACTAATAAACTAACTAACTACGAGCTACCTTAATGCTATTACAATCATTAGGTGACCGAGACTTTTACAGGAATATTTGTATTCCTAACAATCTCCTCCTAAGCGAGGTCACCTTTGAAGTTAAGATCTTTGGTCTTTAAGCATTCTTTAGTCTTTGTAGCTCGTAGGATCTGATTCTTCTCATTTCAGCACACTTCGTACTTCAAGCAAGCGAACTTGTGATTAGAGTTCCTTTGTGATGTGTGATCTTTGAGCTTCTTTGAGATCATCAGCCAAAGTAAATCTCCCAGCTCATCCATAGTAGCATCGCCTTCATGTGATGTAGTGACTAAGGACCATCATGCTCACACCCTTCTAGATCAGGAGACTTGACTTTAGAGTTGTGGATCAGGAGACTTTTTTCCATCAGAGTTGCGGAAACGTTGTTGGTAGTCTCTCAACATTTGCTGTAGCAAGTCTCTCATCTTCATTGATAGTGTGGAGGATGTGTGAGCATGAGGTATGGATTGACCCGATTCAGCTGGAAACTGGAGCCATCAACGCCATCTTTATATGTGTCCCTGAAATAAAACAGTTAGCAATAAAGATAGAGAACGAATATGGCTTTGTCATTCGTTCTGCGAGGACAGACTACCCTCCGGTTTTGTGAAAACCGACCTGTGATCAGGTAGAGTCTCTTTTAAAGAAGACTCTCCTTGACAGGAATTTCCAGCTTGTAGTAATGAATTTTCCAAAGAATCCACTTTGGAATCTTCATACTTAGCATGTTCTCATACCGGAACGTCTCAAAGCAGACAGCACGATAGAGTGAATCGGTGAATAGATATTCACGGATTGATGAGAAATTGATTTATAGAAATCACTCGCGTGTCATATGATAAACATTTTTGAGACACGACGAGAGTTTTATACTTTGAATCACATTTCCCTCAAAAATACTTTTGTTTGAAAGATATTACACAATCAATGTGCTCGAAAGATAAGTTGGTGAGCACATTGAGAGGTTTTAGCAAAAGTATCCGTCAATCCATATCCTGGAACAAGTTTGATTCAAATTTGAATCGCACCATCGTTGCTTTCCAGTTGTCACTTGATCATTGATCCAAGATGGATCTCACATGTCACCTACCAAGAGCTTGAGTGATGTTCGCTCTAGAAGGATTTCCATCGTGATTGTGAATATTTTCATATCACTCGGATGTTCTGGCAATACCACAAGGATAATGCGTAGGACTCTAAATATTTTGTCTTATTTTCCACATTGTGTGAAACAATAAGCATATTAGGAAGTGTGTCCTATCGAGATTTATGGATGATCTCATGGCTCTAGACTCAATAGTGCGTTTTGATCCGCTCCTGGAGACTGGGGAGGCGTCTCCTGTTTTAGGTATCAACATAGCTCGCAATGAGCGGTCGATACATTGCACAGGATTCCCCGTGAGAATGAAACAAGCTCTTTTAAGAGAACTTGAGTGGTTGGGAAGTTTGGTGCAGTGCGTCACTGGGTCCATGACGTCTTGTCTTCAATACCGGCGTTACCTTAGTGACCGCCAGTAGCATATGTATTGAACCCGGTTTCTGCCCTAAGGTTGAATAATTGGAGGGCTATTTCTTTTCACCCTTTCTCATTATATTTCTTTTTCATTCTTCAACCCCTTCAGTGCTTACCGAGATTTCATCACTAGAACCTTGTTGGGTTTGTTCCAGTCCTAGCTCTATCTCAGTCCGCACTCTTCCCTTTCTCACTTTACTCCTTTTTTCATAATCATTCCTAAGGACTTCTAATCTATCTATGGATTGTCCCTGGGAAGATCCTTCCGGTTCTGGTGGATCATGGGAACTTATACCTAACCTTAACCAACCTTATAACTCCGTGCATTAAAGTAAATGGTCGGTCTTAGGTATTACTTCCACAAACGCCTTTTGCTCCCCCTCAATATGTGCATCGATATTCGAAAGTGTTTAGCACATATACGGGAGCCTATTATTGAGTACAAAAGATCACTTATGATTATCAGATTTCATATTTAAATCACATTCTCTCCCCCGATCAAAAATTTCAAATCTTTTGGGATTTTTGATCTCAATTGATTTTTGATCTCAATTGATTCAAATCTTAAAATATATCCTTATCTTGTTGACTCTATCAACGGTGTTAGCAACTAGTGTTCCACGCGTATCACTTTGACAAAAATACAATGTTTGTATTTGCAATGAGGCACAATTGGGCTTTGAAGCTGAACAAAATTCCAACCTTTTCGAATAGCTGACTTGTCCGCCTAAAGACTCTTGATAAACCTTACACTTGATCCTAATTCGTGAACTATCCGTTTGGTTTGGCGAATGTAGATATAATTCCGCTTACCTTTGATATGATCTCGACCTACCATTGAAAATCCGTTTCTAATGGTTTCACTTGGAAGACTGAAGAAACAAATGAAAGAACTTCTAAGAAATGAGTTACTAACCGAGAGTAAGCCCGGGAAGTATACCAGTTTTATTGGTGAAGAAGAGGAGGAACGACGTGGGGTGAACGTGAAGGTTCCTTAAGATGATTTTGAAGCCGTTCTTGTACCCGTAATAATAAGTTAACGATTCCAATTGTATTGGCTATCACGTCAACTATTCAGTGTACATGATGAGGTTATGTTTTCGTGAATATTTGGAGAAATCGTATAGTATGACACTGTGGTATGTTCTGAAATGGAGTTATGAGTTGAGATTATTTTTGGAATCGCCTTCCGTATTCGTGACGACTACTATGACGGTTAGTGACGCTAATAGTACTAGCTAAAGCTCCAACCATCTTGTAAATCTGATAAATAGCATTTTCTCGTGAGTACTTGGACAAACAGTCATTGTATGACGTAATAGTACATTCGAAGACGAGAAAGGACAAGGAAACTGTTTTGTACCTTGTTAGGATTTTGGCGACCACTTGTGCATCTTGGAAGATTGACATTTGTTGGGTAACAGCATTCTTAGATTTGAATATCTCTTTAAATTCCGCAAGATCTGAAATTATCACCAAGTGATCAAGACCGACAATAAATTTTAAAAGCTAGTCTTTTGAATCTTACAGAAGAACTTTGGAAGATGCTTACCATTGTCCATCAACTAGAAACTTATGC
This sequence comes from Artemisia argyi, assembly GCA_030686995.1. Taxonomy (NCBI): domain Eukaryota; kingdom Viridiplantae; phylum Streptophyta; class Magnoliopsida; order Asterales; family Asteraceae; genus Artemisia; species Artemisia argyi. Next base: position 150,084,340 of record CM060700.1, on the reverse strand, counting down.
GAAGACTAATTTCACTGCCTAACCTAGAATGGACAACAACAGTGGCTACCATGAAGAATGAAGACACTCTTTACGAGGCAGAAGTGTTGGCGATGCAAGGAACAAGAGCCTGTCAAAGTGGCGAACCTGGAGCGGGTGAAGACATGCAGTGTCACTTCCCTATTCATCTTGGTTGTACTAAGATGAATTAAGAGCAGAAGCAGACTGGATGACGAAGAAATTTGAAGATAGTGTCAGAATTCTCATTACTCCATCGCATTCCAAGAAGAACTGTAGAAGGCTTGTTGAAATCAGACTCAAGTTCACAGTTTTGTTTCATTTCCAGATTGAGAGACAAAAGAAGATAGATTACTTGGACTTGAAGACGTTTGATGTTGGTGATCTTTGAAACAAACCATTTTGTTGTTTGAAAGAGTTGATTCTGTGGAAGATGAAGTTTATGATGACTAATGCTCACTCTTGTTAATTTCTTGAGTTTCGTTACTTGGTAATGTGATTCTTGGATGATTTAGGTTCTCCAATATCATCTATGTTTCGTGTTCATTCTGCGTATGCTTGGTAACGATCTTGTTTGGAAATTTTAGCGAATTTTGGGAAGATTGATGCTTTTGGAGACGACGTGCCTTACTTGCTAATATGATTAGATTTCCGTTACTCTTGCGAAGAGTTTTGTTTTCCCTTAGTTATTCATTAAGACTTCCTCTGTCTTGTTATTGGATGTTCCTCTTGGTTATGACGCTTGATTTTGGTTGACCTCTTGGGTGATAGAAGTAATAGGTGAACTAAGATTGACTTGTTTGTTTACGACTCGTGATAAAGTATGACCATCACGAGAGCATATTTATATGATGCTAGTATTATGACGCTTGGCCAACGTGATAATACTCACATCATATAACGTGCACTTATTGTGGTTATAGGATATCTTGGGGAGTATCTAAGAAGTTTATAATCTGATCTCCAATGAATTTTCTGTGATTTGTGAGACTTTAGGTTCAATCTACCTATGCGTTTACTCGGCATTCGTTCGTTAGATAATTGGATAAAATTGAACTCTTGATTGTGCATTCTGTTGACCTCGATACACCTGTCACCAATCTCAAGCTCTTTATAGAGATCTCTAATGTTTGATACAATTATTTTAATTTGAAATTTTGTTCGTATCCCATGTGAGCTTTTCAGAAGATACAATTATCTTCCTCTACATATGGTGTCATACCCTTTTGATCAGATACAACCAGATATGTCACTTCCATTCTTGATAGACATGAGAGAGTCATGAGAAATAAGTTATTCGTCTTGTTAAAGTTCTTTGGAAGAACCATCCACCACGTGAGTCGACCTGGGAGACCGAGGAGTCTATGCGAGCCAGCTACCCCCATTTTTTTCCTGTGTAGTCTTGTAGGCATTCGTTTTGTTTCGCTACTGTATTCCTTCTTTCATTTTCGCGGACGAAAATTCTTTTGAGGGGGGAATAGTTGTAAAACCCACATATTCATGACATGATTAAAGTACCAAAATACCCTCCAATTTAAAATTTTGAAGAATTAAGTATGTTTACCAAAAAAGCCCGAAATCAAAAAACGGTTATCGTACGATCACAAACAAATTGTACCCGTACGAACCTACGTCAGATTTTCGAAGCCTTAGCCAAATTCACATTGTTTTGTACACAACATAAGTCTAACTTACCATAATTAATTTGGAGCTCTACCTAAACAAGAGATAAGAACAAATGATTTGGTATATATCATAAAAGATTACACCTTGCCTAACCATTCCTAAAGTCATGGCATTACACTCTCCAAATACATGATACGGTATCATCTACTTCCATATTTAAAACACGCTCTCCCCATCTGTTATATTGACCCTGTTATCCTCTCATTTCAGATCGACACAATATACACACACTTTGAAACATTCCATACTAAGCCACAAGTTTTGACTAAGGTTCATATCATATTTTACTAATAGAAGATATACATGCTAAATCATGCACACGTTATTTCCCATCACACGTTATTTCCCAAATCATGTATTGTGATTATTTCCTTCCTCTCCCAAACCGAAGCAATAAGAAAACCATAAACAATGAACAAATTGTATATTCTCTCTACCAAGAAATAAGCGTAGCAGCTGGTGGGGTGTTCAAGTATGTTAAGGTCGCATCCGTTAGGTTCTGGTCGTAGCAACTTGTTAGTTAGCCTCGGTTGATCGAACGGTTCGCGTCTGAGTTTAGGTTCATCGTGTCTCGCGTTAACGTTACTCTCATCTCGGTTCATGCGAAGGGTCGTTGTGTTTTCCGGTTCGGCTGAGTATTGGAGGTGGTATTCGATCGTGGCTATCTTTCTTTGCTTCATGGCTTCGAGGGTAAGCTTGACACAAACCTTGTTCAATTCTTTAGTCTTAATTCTGATGCGATCGTGCTTTAACACTTAAAAGAAAACCTACATGAAATCATACGTTATAACACATGAAATAATGAGAGGGTTAACATATGTAATCGACTGTATTGATACGCGATCTGTGAACATAAATGATGAGATCTAAAACCTAATGTAATATCCTTGTCACCTGTTACTCGACTCTTATGACAGCCTTGTTTCTGTTTTGATTTCGGTATCGAGTTACTCACATAAAATCATAAGAGTACTACATAAAATGATGAATATGGAACATATGTATTTGGCTATAATCATGCGAATAGGTGTATTGTTTTGTTCCAGTTATGGCTCGACAGTAATATGACATGTTCACATAAATCACATGAGTGTATAACATGCTCACGAATAAGTAAAATGGATCGTACGATATATATATATATATATATATATATATATATATATATATATATATATATATATATATATATATATATATATATATATATATATGTATTGTATTCGTAATATGATATCCATAAAATGATAGATGTGGTCACATAAAATCATGAATGTTAATCTCTAACCAAATCGATTTTAATCTGTTTGAGTCGACTAATACATCTGGTATGATTGTTATAACTTTCATTTGGTCTATATCATGTTAATATAAATACTATACGAGCTAAGAATTTAAATAAGGCATGTGGTTTATGTTTTGATATTCGGCTTAGTTTGATTCGATAATTATATTAAAAGAGTGCGAGTCGATTTCGGCCATAACTCTGTGAGAAGTTCATACGAAGAAATTTCATGCATGCATGCCATTTATGAATTTGTGAAGAGTAAATATGGTTTATGCACGTGTATGCCTATATATATATGGTCGGTGTACATGTATATATAAATGTATCTTTTATATTCGTGTCAACGAAGGTATATGTGTATGTGTCGTATATATGAATATAGGTCGTGTATATGAGTAAAGTGAAGCAATGTCGGGTTATTAACGAGTCTTACATGATTTAATAAAATCTTGGGTCGTCGCGGCATAAATATTAATATCATGGGTACGTTAATAAATTTACATAAAATTATAACGACGAGGTCTAAAATTGTTATCTTAAAATAAATTACAAAATGAAAGTTAGAATAATCGTATTTGAATTTGTAATATTAAATTTTGATAATTGACATAATTAACCCTAAACTATTATAATTGTCATTCTAACCCTTGAATATTATAAATTGTCAATTATAACCTTAAAGTATTAAATTACTTAAGCGGAAAACTTACTTAAAATGGAAAGATAACTAAAAGAAGTAATTTGAGTAATTCAGACTCGTCTTGATTCGTATCTATTATCTTCTAGGTTCGGTGAAGCGGGAGTGACCATTCTCTCTTTGACTTGTGACTTTGCTTGTGCAATTGGACTGAGGTACAGATATTCCGTACTCTTTCAGCAAGAGTACAACTATTTCCCTCATGACTCTTCTCTCTCTCTTTTATATTACTTGATATTGAACCCTTGATATTAAACCCTTGATATTGAACCCTTGATATTGACCCTTAATATTGACCCTTGATTTTGAACCCTTGATATTGAACCCTTGATATTGACCCTTGATATTGAACCCTTGATATTGAACCTTTGATTATGACTTGACCACTTGTACTTGATATTGAACCTTGAACCCTTGACCCTTCAGTATTTTACCCAGGAGCTACTTGTTGTGGAGTAGCCACAACCATAGCATTGATGCACCAATGTTATGTACTCTAGTGGGGCCGGAGAGATGTCCCCCACCGTCCCTGATTCTTGTTATCGACTGCTGCTATGATTATTATTATTATTGGCCTGCAGGGGCGTATGGATGCATCCTAGATTTGTCTTGACTTGTCTTGGGCTACGGCCACCTTGATTATGATATTGGACTACATGATATATATTGCTTGGTGACTGGGCGTGTGTGCATTACATCCCCTCACATCTTGGGAATTGATCACTCCATCTTGGGATACTTGACTTGATATACTTGACTTGACTTGTGTGCCTGGGGGTTAAATACTGATAGCCTTAACACTTGATACCAAATACTTGATAGCCTTGACACTTGACACCTGGTAACCTTGACACTTGATACTTGACATTTGACACTTGACACTTGATACCTAATACTTGGTACTTGACACTTGATACTTGACCTTGCAAACTATTGATACTTGACCTTGCTTAATTCTTGGGAATCTTGGGACTTGGAAACATTTGATACTATACCTAAACCTTTACATTATACTTGACGATCCTTGAAACTAGTTAACCCTTACTATTACACTTGACGATTCTTGATACTTAACCTTGATGACGTTTCATATTAAACCTTGAAATTTCCTTGATATACCTGGTGACACCATATGTACATTCTATTCATACTCTCTTATCGTATTACTTGATGTACTTGTTATCTTCATATCTGTTCACTGAGCTTTTTAAGCTCAGCCGCGTCTTCTTTTCCATGCGGCAGGTACTTAAGCTAGGATGCGGGGTTTAGCTTTGGGATGAGAGAGCGTGGACCAAACTTAGAGTTCCTTCACATTATGGATATTGTTTTATTATTGAAATTCCCTTATCTTGGAATTTATTTGTAACCTTGTACTCATTGTATTGTTAAAGTATAAAGCTTGTGTTTTGCTCTGTTGGACACTATTTATTGTGATATCTTTACCCTTGACGGGTTGGGGTGTTACACTCTCCCCCGATCAAAAATTTCAAATCTTTTGGGATTTTTGATCTCAATTGATTTAAATAATTTAGAAAACGTTTTTGGGAGAGAAATGCGGTTAATTTGTAATATTTTCTGATAAAAGGAACTTTTTCATGCTCCCCCTCAAACTGTGAGGGAGGTTGTTATGTGTCAGATTTGAAGAGTTTGCAAAAGATTCGAAGTTTTAATGAAAGCTCTTTCAAAAATTAACTCATTCTGACACATAACCATCACAAATCGGATTGTTGTTTTTGTTTTGTACAAAGTGTGGGGAGTTTTGTTGATACATAAAATTTTGAGAAATCACTCTCCCCCTCAATCAATGACGGATGTGAAAGCATAAATATTTTCATAAACTATTAACGTCATTGATTGAGTGAAATTTTATCAAACTTATGAGTTCAATTTGATTTTCATTCAAAATTTCATGGTACCACCAAGTTTTGCACAAACACTTTCCGGAAAAATCATAGAAGGGAAAGTATTTGGCGATAAAAAGAAGACTTCTCTTCTTTATCAAGAAATAATGCACTGAAACGTACATTAGATCGAGGGTGCATGAATATAAAGTAATTCACGCTCGGATGAACGGCACCCTTTGTTAGGAACAACCGTCTTTTTGGCGACGTGTTTTCCTGAATTTTGAAAACCGGGTTGCTATCTGAAGTAATAGCAAACCATATTGAAAGAATGTTTTGAGTAACGACATGTTTTTGAAAAGAACTTTATTTGAAACCGAAAAAAACTCTTGCTCAAGCATATGTATGATTCCGTGTCATTATTGAATGACATTTCTAGAAACGTACATAATATTGATTACACAAGAGACATGTCGTGAGAAGAATATTTTTGAAATTTTTGTAAAATTTTTTTTATTTTTTCTTTTTTTTTTTTTTTTTTTTTTTTTTTTTTAGATTGCTATTTATATATATATATATAGAAGTATGTACATAATTAGAGATAGGATGCAGAAGGCAAGAGAAATGTTTATATGGATACACAAGGAGAGCCATAAACAAATAACAGTACAACAGAAACATTCCAGTCAACACACATAATTGAGACACTGCACCCCATTACTGATCTTATTACTCAGTACGTTGAAGAAGACGGTAGTCCCCTTCACGAACTCTGCCACCAACGTAGCACTCCAGGCTTCGAAAGATTCTTCGTGTCTTTAATCTCTTGCGGATGCCAGCCAAAAACTTCTTGTTGCGGGTTGACTCATTTGCAGTCCAGTTATTGGTATATCGTCTAGTTCCCTGGGCATAAACATGGTATTCTTTCACTCTGAAGTCCAGTGCCTCTTCGACCATACGCAAGGTACCATCACTGAACTTATGTATTTCATTGAAGCGCAAAACTATGGGTACATTGTACTTGTCTCGAAATACAGTTGCTAGAGGAGATTCAATGACAGTAAAATCTGCAACCCGTTCTAGACTGCTAACATTCCATAGGGGTCTTGTGAGGTTGAGCTGGGATTGGTAGCTTTCGATACCAAGCTGAAAGTCTTCGACCCGTTTCCTGATGACGATGCCCCGGATCCAGTGAAGTACAGCAAACACAAGAGACTTCATTTCACGTGATGGTAGATGATGCAGCTTCCCTTGAAGATGGAGGAGGTACAAGTCTTCGAAATCATTAGGGCGTAGGTGTTTGAAATCCCCTTCAGATATGGTGTAGTCCTTGAAGTCTGCTCGTTTGAGTGTAATGCTCTTGAGATAGTCATATCCATAGATGGGATGTATTAGAACCTTAACCACACTAATGATTTGAAGGGGTGAGCGAACTGACTTTCGGTCCCCTGGAGCTTGAAACCGATCAATGTAGAACTGTTGTTTCTTCAACCACCAGTGTGAAATGCCCAGAGATGCAGAGATATTATAGTCGCATTCTTGAATACTCCACATACTGTCGGGGACCAACTGTTCCAACCCGATGTCAGAATACTGGGCAGCTTTCATCTTAGTGATGGACAAGCCTGACTTGCATTGTCTACTCCCAAGCTTAAGATATTCAAGGTCTTTGTTGAAGAAGAATTCTGCTTGGATAGTGACGTTTCCTGGAGGCCCGCCCAAGGGAAGTGGAGAGTTGTAATTATAATTCTTCATTCCTTCATCCACAATGTCATTGAACATCTTGTGGCATTCTTCCATCTGGTATTGTAGATGATTAACATCCTAATGAAAAGCTTTGACAATGTTGAATGCTGGGCCTTCCAGGTCCTTCTGAGTGAGCTTAGAGAGACCCTGTTTCTTGCAGAACCATGCGATGAATGTTCCCATATCACCAGTTTGGGAAAGTAGGGAATCTTCAGAGGGTGGAACAAAACTGGTGGTGATTGCATTGATCTAGTTGCTATCATTGGTTGGTAATTCAGAGGAAGGAATCGTCCAGTCGGGCTCAGGTGATTGTGGTTTGCTGTCATCTGGTTTCCACCATGTTTCTTTGTCATCTTTGGTTAAGGGAACTTGAGGTGGATCATTGGTGTCAGTTCTGGTGAATGATTTCCACCACTGTCTTCCAGGAATATGAGTTGTAGAAGCATCATCATCTTCGTCATCGGATGACTCATCGTGTTGTGGCGTGACTGAATCTTCATTAAAGACATGATCTTCAGTGGCATGAGATGCAATGGAGGTCGCATCAGCATCAAACGTAGTCCAGGCTGCATACTTAACATGTTTTGCTTGTTTAGACGGAGTGGACTTGGTTGACTTGTCAGTCTGATGTTTTAGAGATGATGAGGTGGGTTGCGATGATCTGCCAGGAGCTTGTGACCCACCAGGCAATGACGAAGTGCCTGATGGACCAGATGCCCCAGCAGGTGGTGGAGGTGGAGGTGGTTGTGGAGGTGAGCCAGATGGTGGTTTGGGGTGACCTTGACGCCGCTGTTTTCTTTTACGTTCAATCTCCATATCCCGGGCGTGTTCCTCAGCATCATCTTGTAGAATTGATGCCTCCAGTGCCTTATACAGCTGTACGTGAGCATCGTGTCCTGTGTGTTGACCCTGCTGATACATACTGTGCTGCAGAATAACCTTCATGTCATAGATGGGAAGGTCTTTGAACCTGGACCTGAGAGGGGCTTCGAGAGCAATATTGACAGCTTCAGCAACTTGTTCGTTGATTGCCCTAGATACTTGTTGTTCAAGATCGAGATGCTCCAACCTGTATAATCTGCTGCTATGATTGGTGATTGTTTGTGGGAGTTTGAGGTTTACAAGGGTTTGAAGCATAGTGGCATGCTTGTCCAACTTCTCACGAATCTCAAGATTTTCTTGAACCGCATCAGCCGTCAAAGCAGCTAAAGTGTCCAGATCTAACTTCTTCTCAGAGTCAGCAGGAGCGGCAGATGCAGACGGTTTCTCTTGTGCGGCATCAGCTTGTGGGATGTCATCGTTGTTGGGACCCGCAGTAGACGTTGGTGCAGACTTGGTAGGAATGGTGGAGTTGTCTTGCACAATAGGCACATCTACCATTGATACAACTTCTGCATGCTCATCACCGGACTTATCACCTTCAGCATCATCTGGCTTATCCATGAGGAATTGATCGCCATAAGTGTCCAGATTCTTGTATGATGATAGTGTACCGGTGGGGCTGTCAGGTATCACCTCGAGCTTAGGATCATCTGTTTTCATTTTGAGGTTACCTTGGATATCCGGATATGCAGTGGAAACGAACTCATCATCGAGTGGATCAACAAGGGGAGCAGAATCAGCCGGTTTATCCTGTACAGGTCGTTGGCTGGTAACATCTTGTGTTGAGAGGTGTGGTTTATCACCTTTGGGAGCAGAACTGGTGTCAGTCTCAGAACTGCTGGATTTATCGGGTTGCCCGAGACTTGGTGAGGAAACATTCTCAGAAGAAATCTTAGCCGATGAGGATGTGGGTGAGTGTCTTTTGAGAATAAACTTGGTGCTGGTTGATTTGGAGGCTGGAGATGATATTTTCAAGAGGGTTTGTGCTGCTTGTTCTTCTGTGGCAACATCCTTACCTTTACCGGACACTTGCAGGATCTGAGAAGATTTATCAGATTGAGGTTCTCTAATGATGACCCCACTGACTGGTGGAACCGGTGGCATATAAGTTTCCTTCAAGCTTTCAGCAGTTGCCATTTGTACCATTTCTTCCTCAGTCATAGGCAATTGAGTGGAGCACAGTGCATGATTGGGGTCTTCAGCACTTGGAGATTTAGTTTTTGAGCTGGTCCTTTTACCTCCAGTGGTCTTCTTAACCCTTTTGGAGCCTTCAGAGGAAGCAGCCGAGGTATTACCACCTTTGCGTTTCTTAGACGCAGATCTTGCGGACTTAGTGGAAACAGCTGGCTCATTAGGGGGTGCTTCCCGACTTTTCTTTAGATGTTTAAGATATTCCTCATAATAGTGAGCAGACAGGATATCACGGGTTAGAAGAGCAGTGGGAATATCCATTCCGAATATGATCTCTCGAGTCCTCTTAGAATCATATTTGAGGAACCCAAGTGGATGTTCGTCAGTAGGTTGATGAAGAGGGGATTCTTCTCTTGGATGAAATTTAAGAGATCGCTGAAGGCTCAGTATGATCAGCTTAGTAAACCTAACGCTTGGGATCGAGAGCTTGGCTGATCTTTTCTTGCCGTCTTTGTGTGCTTCAAGGTTAGCCTTGTCTACCAAGAAAGAGTGGATGGACTGACTGAATTCCTCCCAGATTCGTTCAGCAAAATTGATGTTCTCACTGTTGACAACCCCCCCAGAGAATTTGTAGAGAAGGAGCTCTAAGTCTCTCATATCCTGATGTTTTACCAGTCAGACACAGGTTGATTAGGCTTGCAACTGCTCTCCATGGTTGATAGAGGTCATGTGTGATGACAGCAGAAAGTGTGGAGACTTGAGTGGGGTATCCAAGTTCATTGACGAAGTCAATAAGAGTAGCTGGAGTAGGTGGGGGAGTATATTCAACATTATCACCCGTTGGTAGTATTTGCAGAGCGCTACCCAGTGTTTCCATGGTGATGTTCACCCATTGCTCATCCAGTTGGCACTTGTACAGGTTGGTTGTTCTGTCAAAGCATATAGTGTTCCAGAATTGTTGTATGTAGATGGAGGGGATTGAGGAGGATGCGGTAAAGGCATTGAAGAAGGTGGTATTTTTCAGTATGTCAAGGGCAACTCTGAATATGGGATGATTCTGAGGTCTATCCGTCTTAACATAGCAGTTACTTTTCCCAATAGGAATCCACTTGTTGAATGGCAAAATGTCATCGTCAGTACGGACAGGTGGAGCCAAAGGCACTTCGACATTAGGTTCTGCCATAGGAGCTGCATTTGGCAAACATCAACACAGAAGAAAACCATATGTGAAGGTGAGTGTTAGCAGTAGGAGAAACCCCAGAATTACATGTTAAGTCAGTAGAAACAAGGCCGAGGGTTTCGTATTGCAAGTAATGAGTACTCAAGAGAATTATACAACACGTAGAGAGGTAGTTAGGACACTTAAACATTAGTGTCAAACACACCAACCCATGCATAAAACCTTAGATGTCTACACATAATCACACATTCAGACCACAACCAAGGTATATGACAAAGTATGCCAAGAGAGTTTCCAGTTTGACATAAACGCAGATCACTTGAGCGCAGACAAGAAACCTATTTAACCGCAACGTTGTAATCCCAACCCAAGTTAACCGCAACAGGTAGTGATAACCGCAACCAAATGAACCGCAACTCGAGGTCAACACACATCAAGTTATCCGCAAGTATAGGTAACCGCAGTCAATAAAATTAATCTAACCGCAACAAGCACAGGATCTAACCGCAATCAAAAATCTAGATCTAACTGCAATTAAAAAACTAGATTTAACCGCAATCAAAAACTAGATCTAACCACAATCAAGATCCAGAATTAACCGCAATCAAGATCCAGAACTAACCGCAATCAAGAAATAAATCTAAACGCAGTCAAGAAATAGATCTAACCGCAATCAAGAAATAGATCTAGCCGCAATCAAGCACAAGATCTAACCGCAATCAAAATCTAGATCTAACCGCAATCAAAAACTAGATCTAACCGCAATCAAAAATTAGATTTAACCGCAATCAAGAGCAGAATCTAACCGCAATCAAGCACAAGATCTAAACGCAATCAAAAACTAGATCTAACCGCAATCAAAAACTAGATCTAACCGCAATCACAAACTAGATCTAACCGCAATCAAGAGCCAGAACTAACCGCAATCAAGAAATTGATCAAAACACAGTTAAGAGCACACTCCGCAATACATAACCTCTAATAGAACCAAGATTTGACACTTAAACTAGAACAGAGATCAAATAACCTAAGTACCAACATCATTATTATCCCACCTATCATCAACAACACTACCCTTGGAGTAATCGACCTAACTGCAAGCCTATCAAATCCACGATCTATAATTCGCGACTAAGAATCTCACATACATGCAATGAACGAACAATAACATGAATAATAAAACATCATGATCTAACCTATTAGACACCAATTCGTTAGTACGAAATATTGATCACCGCGGATATCCACCTAAAAATGATGCAACGAATGAGAAATTTGAAAACAAGGAACATAATAGCAAACGTGAAGATAGAATCACTTGACCTACCAAGAATCGAGCACACTGGAATCACAATTAAGACTTAATCGCAGCACTTAAATAGCAAATGAGTGAATAGTGATATGAGTTGTGATTAGAATTATTCTAAACGCAAGAAATAAAGTTCCTTAAGTATGGGATGAAATGTAAATTGCAAAATGACACATCTAGTCCCTGAACTCTACTTATCACTTAAAAACTACAAAGCGAGTGTCCATGATTAGTCCCTGCAGTTATGAACTATGCCCAGGCAAAGAGGAAGTCAACAAGACTAACATAAAGTATCATGATGCACAATAAGAGATGCAGCAGACAACATAAAGCAAGCACATAGGCACAATGTGAAGTAACAGACTGTACACATAAAGTTAACCTGAACAAATTAATAAATGAAAAACAAACACACAGAATGTACACACATCTATTGACATAGGATATAAACAGTGAATGGGTTAGTGGGTGAACAGTGAAGCCCGAGTCCTGAAACTAAGTAATCAGGAGTCCATATGATGTCGACTCACGTGTGAGCAGACATGTCTCTAGTAGCCGGATGTATCAGTGTCTTTGGGCGCCACACGCTGGTTATAGTGGACCTGTTGTGTAATCCCTTGGTAACACCTGTGTTAGTGGTACACACACATGACCATTTGTGACCATTCATCACGAATGTTCTACCAGTTGGTATCCATAACCCAGAAGATCTAAACTTGTGACGAGTTTCATGCATGGTTACATTCTTGTGATGAGTGGTACTATGATCATATTTCCTTGGTCTATGTCTCAAAGGTTTAACTGATTTAAGACCATTTAATATCTGAGATGTGGGTTTTGGCCTTACAGGGTTAGTCAAACAAGGTTTTTTGTCCACCTGAGAAACACATCGTTTATTCGAGAATTTAGATCTTTCAAAACAAAAAATCTTTGGTTGTCGAGTGGTAGTTTGATAACAAACATTTTCCAAAACAGGTTTTCCCAAGATAGACGGTTTTGAAAGACTGAGTCTCTTTTGACCAAAAACATTTGGTTGCCTAATGTTGGTTTGATAATCAACTTTTTTTAGGACAGGTTTTCCCAAGATGGATGGTTTTGAAAGATTGAGACTCATTTGACACTTTGAAACAACACTTGGTACTGTGTGCATACTAGGAGTATTAGTACATGTGGTCAGACTTAGAGTGGAGAAATCATCGAAGTTAGCAAGATGTGAAACAGTCTGATTGATGTTCTCAGTATTAGTATGTTTAAGTGACTCATGTAGTTTATTACATTTCTCCTTGAGATTCTCATTATCAACACGTAATTTAGTAATTTTGCAATTAGTTTCATACGCATTGAATTTCCATTTGGCGGCATTTTGTTGCTCATACATCTTGATTTGATTCTTAAGACAGTTGATAGTTGAGTCCTTGTCATGCAGTTGAGTTTTCAGATTGTTGATTAGAAAATATTCTTTAAGATCAGGCAATTCGGGATTAAAATACGGTTTGCTGTTTTGAAAGCATTCTTCTTTACATTGTATTTCAAGTTCAAGATCAATGCAGTGTTTTTGTAACTGTGAAAACCTTTTTTGTAATTTTGAAAAACTTTTTTGAAGTTGATTAAATGCCTCTTTATCAACCATGGTCTGGTCCAGTGTCTTAGAAAACTCAACTTTCAGACAAGGGTTTTCATCAAACAAGTCATTTTTGAATATATCATACAGATCATTTTCTCCCCCTTTATAACACATATTTGTTGAATTAGTTAAGAGTAGTGCACTGTCAACCTGTCGTAACAGATTTGTGTTATAACTAAGATTGATTTGATCTGTATGATGACTTAGGTTTGATGGTGTGTTGTATTGATCAATTGATGATACCTCTTTGATTGAGTTTGGTGTGGGAAAGTTCACCATAGCCTGAGTCACTGATTCAGCAGAAGTGACTCTGTTATCATTTTCAGCATTCATGAGTTCATTTTTGACCAACTTTGCATTCACTGTTAAACCCAACCTCAAACTATCACATGCTTGATCATCATGAGACTCGGCCTTGTCGTCATTTCCAAGTTCAAGTATTGGCTGTCTCTCAACGTACTCTTTTACCTTGTCCAGGTATTGACGTAGCATATCTCTAAATTGATCAACATCTATCTTTGTGTGTTCAGTGAAGCACTTCATAGTCATCTGACTGTCGTAATCATAGATCACGGAGTATTTGGAGTCAAAAAAATTATTCAGTTGTTTACTGAGCACTCCTAGGGCTGCAGAGGATCCCTCGTTAGATGTTTCTTTTCTGACCAATCGTTGTCGTAGTTGATCCAAATTCAAGATCATGATTTCCGTGAATGACTGGACATCTTGACCGAAAAGTGTCATGAATGCACGTTCAAAACCCATTACGAATCCATTGCCCTCAAGCAGCCTAGAAAGATGTGACTGAAGTGTATGGAAGCATTCAATGTGACATTCACTTGCCAGTTCAAGTAGTTTGTATGACTGAGAAGGCTCATTCCCTTGAAAGTCCGAGCATGATTGTCCACCAGAGTCAACATACGATACTGGTCCTTTCATTTGAAGATTTGCAAGGATAAAATCACATGTGAAGGGATAACCGCAAGATATGCTAACCACAGGACCTAACCGCAGAAACTAATCGCAGTGTACTTGACCGCAAGATACTTAACCGCAATGAGTTAACCGCAACACACTTAACCGCAATGAGTCTAACCGCAACACACTTAACCGCAATGAGTCTAACCGCAACACACTTAACCAAACACAGAATATTTAAGCGCAGAACCTAGACGCAACACGCAAGCTGAGGGAGACTTAACCGCAGAATCTACTCGCAGAGACAAGCGTCCAAAAATGTCACTTTCATTGCGTTTTGTTTGTATTCTCGAAATAGTAACCGCAGCAATCCAAACGCAGATTACAGGACTTAATCGCAACCAGGCAATGGAACAGTGGACTTAACCGCAACCTAGAAATTCGCCTAAAAACAATTCCAAACTTCAAATATCTTGATGATATTGTAACACACTCTACACTACAATGTTCCACAAACACAAATGAACATAAAAGGACATCACAAACATGTATAACCACACAAGAGGGATAAAACCAAGATGTTTTCCAAGAAAGTTGCACCAAACTCACAAAACCACTCAAAACATCATCAAATTCGATTCTACAAGGCCCTAAGATGAAACCTTGGCTCTTGATACCAATTGTAGAACACTAATTAAGGTGGAAACATGATTAAGTGGTGGTGAGTTAGGCGTAGAAATGGAAGAAGGGAGGAGAGGAGAGAAAGAGTGGAACCTTGAAAGAAAAAGGAAAAGATTAGATTGAAAATGTATGAAAGGTCCAACCCTCTCCACATGTGGAGAGGGGTGTTTATAGTTACAATATAACGCCCACTCCCGGGCTGTGGATCAGGCATACAGTGGGTAAAGACCCGTTCCTTCTTCCACGGTGTTACTTAATCTAATACTAATTAACTAATAAACTAACTAACTACGAGCTACCTTAATGCTATTACAATCATTAGGTGACCGAGACTTTTACAGGAATATTTGTATTCCTAACACAAACTTTGTACGTTTTTTCTTTGTTTTTGCTCATTTTGCTTTTAAAACACATAAAACACAATCCCTGGGATAATTTAAGTATTTTGATATCTTTTTGATTGTTTTTGTATGTTTTGGCAGTTTAAATATGTCAAAAACGATGAGTGTTTGAGCACTCATCATTGTGCTCACCTAGTTTAAAAGTCGTATATTAATAACAACACATGTTTGCTCACATAAAGAATTTTAGATTTAAAGCGTTGTAGTTGTTTAAATAGGCACATACTAGTCTAATCTTACATAAGTAACTCTGCTGCAACACTAAATAGGCACATACTAGTCTAATCTTACATAAGTAACTCTACATAAGTAACTATGGCCCTTCCCTCGTTTATTTCCTGAGCTTGTGTGTTTCATATTGAGTATATATTCCGTTCGTGTCAACTAAAAGTTACTGCGATAGTTGTTAGTTCCACTAATATCACTTTACACTTAATTGGTTTTCAGTCATAATCTCTAGTTAATATCTTACTGATATTTGTGGCTTTTTACTTGATCTGAGACATATTAGGGAATTAGTATTACTGCCTCTTTGAATCTGTGGTTTGCTTGGATTTGTTAGAATTACTTGATGAGCTTGTTTCACCATTGAAGTTGCCTTTAGCCGCTGGTATCTAATGAGTTTAACTCAGTATGCACTGAGCTTGTTTGATTACCATCCTAAGTTTGTTCATAGCTTATGATACAGCTTGTGTAGTTGTGGGTTCTAGCTTTATTGTGATAGTTCGAGCATGTATTCCGTCTGTGTTAACTTAGAGTTACAATGATACTTACTCACTTCGTTAATATCGCTTTAAGTAAATTCGTAATTGTGGGAACTTTAAGCGCATCAAAAGTTTGTTAAAAGTATTTCAAGACAACGCCATTCACAGAAATTGTTTAGAATCTGGTGTTTAGTGGTTTTGCTAAAAGAGAAGCTTAAAAAATAAGAATATTGGCAAAAAGTGCCATGACCAGGACTTGAACCCAAGCTAATTACCTCACAACACCAAAAACGCGACCATCTGCTCCACTACTTCTTTCTTGATATAGCTTGCATAGTTTGACATTTAACTAGTTAGTTCGCGTTTTGTTTAACTTAAATATTCAGTTATAGATAGCTTATTTTCTGCTTATTCTTGCACAAAGTTGCACCTTCTAATATTTTTCCTAGATCAGTAAATATTCGTAGTATTCAGCCAAAAAGGTTTTAGATTCATTTGAGTAGTTGTAGTATTAATTAAGATTTATTTAGTAATTTAAAGTTTTTTTTATTAATAATTAGTAGAATTTTAATCAAATAATTAATTTTTTCTAAAGATTCTCTTTTATCATCTAGATTATAAAAATAGTTATAGGCTCGTAGGACTAATCGTGCTTAGAAGTCATTTTTTATTTTGCATAGTCACGTTTATTTTTATGCTTTTATTGTAATACTTGTTTTTAGTTTCTTATACATTTTCAAATTTGTTGCTCACTTTTCTGATTCACAATACCAAATAATCAAAATCTCACCCTTACGAGCATTTTAATCTCGAACCTCAGACGATATTTGCCCATTCACACCTCTTTGGGACACGACCCGGGTGATCACTTGCCCGGTATCACATATATATATAGTATTCACGGGTTTTGCACGTCGGTCTTTTCACAAAGGTTGACTAATCAAATTCCTCACGTACTTTGTATATATCATTGATATCCGTTCACACGAAAACGACCATATCACATATCATAATTTTATCATTAGTTTGAATTTTTGGATCAAAAAACAGCAAAGTACTATTGTAGCTTTTGTTGGGTTTTGGATTCTGCTGCTGAGTGAAACTGCTGCTGTGAGGAGAATGCTGCTAAGGTAAATGATTCTGCTGCTGATGTCAAAGTGCTGCTATGGGAAAATGTTGCTAGAGGAATCTACTGCTGAAATGATAAACATGTATACGGAGTAGATAATTATAGAATAGATTGTGTGTATATTATATACGTCTAGAATATTCTTATCTTGCATATAAAGTTATTTTAAAGCTAGTAGGACTCCTTGGCCTATAAAAGGAGGATCCTAGGGTTAGATTACGTACGTATTGTTTTAGTTTTCGTTTACACTTCAAGGTTGTAAAACCCTAGCATTGTCGAGTGCTCGTATTAATAATATATTGAAGTGTTGATAGTAAATTGTTCTTCTTAAGATAAGCTTTTATATTCCGCATTCTAGCTTAAGTGTTTTAATTCAAGTCAACTTCTATATAAGATCGTTTACTCATCTGGGATCAACAGCTTTTTTGTTTCTTAATTTTTATGATATTTTATTTTACATGTGTTTTTTAAATTAAAATTTACCATTATTATCAAGTGTTGAATCTTAATTTTTTATGTCTTCCATTTTAGGAATGTCTCAAATGTTTTATAATGCAGTATAGATTATTAGACTAAAACACAAAATTCTTTTAAATTTTCTTCCCAAGAATAAATTTACAAGAAAAATCATCCCTCGTGGTTTAACAGCCCATCACCAAAGAAAATACCCAAGTCCACTTAATCTCACTTGTACCCTAATTTTACTCACACACACATACACACACTTTAATTTCACTCTTAAAAAAAATTGAGCAACAAAGAAAGATCTATTCCAACCAAGAACCTATCCTCATACCCAACAAAAATCGCAGATACCATTGATGTGATATCAACACAAGATAGTCTCTTACTTGGGTTACCATTTTCACAACTGACTTTTTTTTGTTAGTTTTTGCTTTGATCCGAATGAAAGAGAGTATGAAACCTTATGGTTTTGTGTTTTCTTTAAGATTTGAAAATTCAAAAGATAAGTTTTATCTTCAAATGGATCTATGATGGTTGTATATTCAAGAAACTTGTGAATCTTTAAAGATTTGATGTTCAAACAATATGAACAAAACTGAGACCTTCTCTTTTACTTACTTTTATTCCTTTTCGTTTTTGTTTCAATCGACACAAAGAAACATGAAACCAATTGTGTTTTGTTCTATCTTCTAATTTTTTCGGATATTAAAAGAAACTTGTCTTCTAATAGATCTTTGATGTGTTTGGTTTACTCTTAAGATTTGTTAAAGATTGATGGAAGAGTCTAAACAAAGCTAAGATATTGAGGTGTTTTTCGTGTTATATAGGATAGTGTTGGTATGATGTTGTTGTTGTACGTGAGGTGGGTTATAGGATTAGATAAGTTGTGTTTGTTTGATGGATGTTTGTGAGACTGTTGAATGTTGTTTTAATATCGTTTATTATTATTATTATTATTATTATTATTATTATTATTATTATTATTATTATTATTATTATAAGATCGATGATAGTTATGGTTTCACAGGGGAATAGCGCTTTTTTTTATTTTTTTTTATTTTTATTTTTTTTTTATTTTCTACTTCTGGGCCAAAAGTTTTATCAAATATAATTGTTGGAAATCATTTTTATGTTGTTAAGGGCTCAGCTTGTTAGGTTTGGAAACCAAAATCAACTGATACAAACAATGTTTCCAAAAACAGCAGTGCATCAAGTGATTTGAAGAAATTAAACTATGTTGATGCACAAGGCAGATCCAAGTCAGTAATGGCTTGGGTCCCCAAGAGAAATTAATTTCTCTACTTTCATGTGCAGGGTAATCTACTGGATGATCTTAAAGATATGGTTATAGTTGATAGTGGATGCTCTGGACATATGACAAGAGATGAGTCTCAACTTGAAGACTTTGAGGCTTTTGAAGGTGGTTATGTTGCTTTTGGGAATGATCCAAAAGGTGGAAAGATTATTGGTAGAGGCACTTTAAGAACTGGAAATTTGGACTTTGAAAAAGTGTTTCTTGTGAAAGGGCTTAAGTTTAATCTCTTTAGTGTCTCACAAATGTGTGACAAAAGGAATTTTATTCTTTTTACAGACACTGAATGTATGATCCTTTCTCCTGATTTTCAGTTGCCAAATGATAAATTTGTGCTATTAAAGGTCCCTAGAAATGAAAATATATACAGTGACCATATTAAGAACATTGTTCTCGAAAGAGCTTTAACTTGTCTGATTGCAAAAGCCACTATTGATAAGTTCAAATTATGGCATAGAAGACTTGGGCACCTGAACTACAAGACAATGAACAAATCAAAGTTATTGACACAAGGTTTTTCCCAATCACCTCCAATTATTATTTGATCAGAATAGCAACGTGTTACCTAAATGTAACAAGGATCTAAGACATCTCAGACTTTAGAGGATACAAACAACACTAACTAGTTCTAGGCGTTTATAGTTTACACACCCAAGAACACACACACACACACCTTTCTGATATTTACATTGTGGAAGACATATAATAACCTGTACTCTATGTCTCTTTATATAGATAGATATTAGGGTTTACAAAAGACTACGAAGGACTAAATATAAAATCTTCTTTATCAAGCAAATCCTTCTTGTTTCAATCTTCATCTTTTGTAGAATTCCAGCTTTGCATTATAGTCCATTTGTTTCATTCTTTTATCTGTTTTGTCACATCAAATCAAGAATCCCAACAATCTTCCCATATTTTATGATGACAAAACAAAGTCGTGTACGAATTTCCCTAGAGAAGTTGAGATGTAAACATCTCCCTGAATGAAACAAGTTTGTCTTCCCCTTAATCCATACCATGCCACTCCAAAATTTTGTGCGAGGCATGCCCACAAAGTTGTTTGAAAATTGTGAGACTTGTGTAGCTTGTCAAAAGGGTAAACAACACAGAGTTTCATTCAAGTCTAAGACAGTGAACACAAATACAGAGCCCTTGCATTTACTTCACATGGATTTATTTGGGCCTATTTTTGTGAAAAGCTTGAACAAGAAGTCATTTTGCCTAGTTGTCACAGATGACTTCAGCAGGTTTACTTGGGTGTTCTTCTTAGTCACTAAAGATGAAACCCCAGAGATACTTAAGGAATTCATTACAAGAGTTGAAAACCTACACAACCACAGAGTGAAAATTATCAGGTGTGACAATGGTACTGAGTTCAAGAATAGTGTGATGAATCAATTCTGTATGGGTAAAGGAATTCTAAGATAGTACAGTGTTGTAAGGACTCCACAACAGAATGGTGTTGCAGAGAGAAGAAACAGGACACTTATTAAGGCTGCAAGAACAATGTTATCTGATGCTAAACTACGTATACCTTTTTGGGCTGAAGCTGTAAACACTACATGTTTTGTGCAAAATAGGAGTAAGGTAGTGAGGCCTCACAACAAAACTCCATATGAGCTTTTTCATGGGAAGAAACCATTGATTGATTTTCTCAAGCCATTTGGATGTCCTGTCACTATTTTGAACACTAAGGATCAGTTAGGCAAGTTTGAAGAGAAAGCTGATGAAGGTTACTTGGTTGGTTACTCTGTTCATAGTAAAACTTTCAGGATATATAACAAGAGAACCAAACATGTGGATGAGAATTTGCATATCAATTTTAGTGAGAACACATCTAATGCTGAAGGAAAAGGACCTGAATGGATGTTTAATGTTGATATCCTTACCAAGACAATGAATTATGTACCTGTTATTGCTAGTGTTGACACTAACATATCACAAGAAGACATTGTTTTGATTGAGAAACTGAAGGTTGGTCCTACTTTCTTACCCTTACAGAAAGATTAAGATATACAAGAAGATGTTGTTACACAAGAGAAACCTAAGGAAGCTGAAGCAGATATTGAAACTCCTATTGATGCAGAAAAGATACCAAATGAAGCTCCAGAAGTGGTTGTTGATGTCTCTCCTACAAGGCCAGAAGACTCTACTGCTGACTCAGAAGACTCTAATGCTAGACCAACACAAGCAACTACTGCTTCAATCAATTCTGCTGCCAAGCCTATTAACTCTGCTTCTACATCACAACTTTCTTCTTTGGACACTCAGGGTAGATCTTTTGATGATCCAAACTATCCTGATGATCCAAATATGCCTCCTCTAGAGAATATCTATGATGACACAGATGATGAAGATCTTGATGGTAAACTATTTGGAGCTGAAGTAGATTATACTAATTTGGAAGTCTACATTCCTGTTAGTCCCACTACTACTAATAGAGTTCACAAGGATCATCCAAAAGAACAAATTCTCAATGATCCTCAATCATCTGTACAAACAAGAAAAATGACTAAAGAGCTCAAAGATCTTCAACATCAAAGTTTCTTTGCAAGATCTCTGCATCAAAGAAACAGTCACAAAGATCTACAAAGTTGCTTGTTTGCCTGTTTTCTGTCTCAAATTGAACCCAAGAACACTTACAAAGCCTTACAAGAAGCAAGGTGGGTGGAAGCAATCCAAGATGAGCTTCTGAAATTCAAACTACAAGAGGTATTGACTTTGGTTGATTTGCCAAATGAAAAAAGAGTGATTGGCACTAAATGGGTTTTCAGATGTAAAAGAAATGAAAGGGGAATAGTCATTAGAAATAAAGCTAGGTTAGTAACTTAAGGATATACACAACAAGAGGGACTTGACTATGATAAGGTATTTGCACCAGTGGAAAAAATAGAAGCCATTAGACTATTCTAGGCTTATGCTTCATTCAAAGATTTTGTGGTGTATCAGATGGATGTAAAAAGTGCTTTCCTTTATGGGACCATTACAGAAGAAGTTTATGTGTCTCAACCACCTAGTTTTGAAGATCCTGATTATCCTGACAAATTTTACAACGTGAATAGAGCAATGTATGGTTTACATCAAGCTCCTAGAGCTTGGTATGATACCTTGTCAACATATTTGTTAGACTCTGGGTTCAGTAGAGGAAAGATTGACAAGACTTTGTTTCTCAAAAGAGAAAAAGATTATATTTTGCTGGTTCAAATCTATGTAGATGACATCATCTTTGGTTCTAAAAACAGGGCTATGTGTGTTGATTTTGAGAAGCTTATGAAGGATATGTTTGCTATGAGTTCAATAGGAGAACTCAACTTCTTCTTAGGACTACAAGTTGTACAAAAGAAAGATGGCATATTTATTAGTCAGAATAAGTATGTCAATGACATTTTGAAGTAGTTTGGATTTGAAGATGCTAAGCCTGCTAAGACAACCATGGGTACCAACAAACCTTTGTTGAAGGATGAAAATGGAAAAGAAGTAGATGTTCACTTGTACAAATCCATGATTGGCTCAATGATGTATCTTACAGCATCAAGGCCTGATATTATGTTTGCTGTTTGTGCCTGTGCAAGATTCCAAGTATGTCCCAAAGAATCACATCTCAATGCAGTGAAAAGGATTTTTAGGTATCTAAGGCATCAACCCAAATTGGGCCCATGGTATCCTAAGGATTCACCTTTTGATTTGGTGGCTTATTTAGATAGTGACTATGCTGGTGCTTGCATGGATAGAAAGTCTACAACTGGAGGTTGTCAATTTCTAGGAAACAGATTGGTGTCATGGCAATGCAAGAAACAGACAGTGGTTGCAAATTCTACAACTGAAGCTGAGTATGTGGCTGCTTCAAGTTGTTGTGGACAAGTGCTTTGGATGCAAAATCAACTACTGGATTATGGGTACAATTTCATGAACACCAAAATACATATTGATAACAACAACACACTTTGCATAATTAAAAATGCTGTTTTTCATTCTAAAACAAAACATATTGAAATAAGTCATCATTTCATAAGGGATTGCTATGAAAAGAAGTTAATTCAAATTGTCAAAATTCATACTGATAACAATGTTGCTGATCTTCTCTCTAAACACTTTGATGTGGGGAGATTTCAATTCTTAATTGCAAATATTGGTATGATAAATCTTTAACAATCTTATCTCTTTTTGTTTTTGTAAAGTGTGTAAAGGTCATGTGCTGTTTGTTACTCTGTTACTGCTGCTTCTTAAGAAGCATATGGTTACTTTGGAATGTACTCTGCTGCTATTTCACTCTACTGCTAGTATATCTGTTTGTATGCTTTGTGGTGTTTGGACTAACATTTTGCAGGAAAAAGCTAAAATTGATGATATGCAAGTAAACAAAACAAGAAGACAACATTTATCATTAATCATCAAAAGAGTACAACTTATCAGGGATCATCCGCATCACTTCAAAACAACAAAACACTTCTACATCAAAAGATGAAATCAAAAGACTACCAGCATCACTGTCTAGGGCATGGAAGCCCAAGTACAATCTTTCTCTCCTTAGGAAGAGGAGGGTTTGCCTTCCTTGTCTTGAATGATGTCTTGGGTCTTGGCCTTAAAGATTGTGGTCTTTCAGGAGTGGAAGGTGGATTGTTTTTTAGCTCATCCTCATCAGAAGACGTACAAAGAAAGGGGGAAACAAGTTCCATTGGAGATGGAGGTCTGTTAGGTTTCCAAGCAGGGTCTTCTGATTCTGAAGACGATGGAGATTTAGGAGATATCACCTCTTTACCCCTGGAAGTGCTAGGGGTTTGATTCAAGTCTAATAGATCTTGAACACAGGGAGATTGTGTTTCCTCTTGCGGGCTTGTTCCTTGGTCCTACATCCGTTGTGGGGAGGACGGAATGGAGGTACATAGGTTTGGAAGGGTGCTTCATCCTCAGAAGATGAATCCGATGCTATGTTAATTATTTCGGGAGAGGGTTTCATGGTTCTTGAGATTTAATTTGGGTGATTGGCGTTATTGATTGTAATTAGGGTTTCATTGTGTTGAATTAGGGAAAGATTTAGTCCGTTTTTATAGGGATTACAGAGTATCAAGCGCATTTATTGTTGAGGGTCTTTGACTTTTTGACCAAGTTTGATTAGTCAACTCTACTGCTGGCTAAAATCACTCTGCTGCTAGTTGTTTCATTCTGCTGCTAGTGTTTTGGATGATATGGTTATGCTGTTACGGTTGTAATTGTGGAGGTGGAATGTGTAACTTCTCCAAATCAGTTTAAAACCTAATTAGTGTTCACAATTGGTTTTTACACTCTCCAAATTGAAGTTCGCACAAACCCTAACACTCCATTACTCTCAAAGTCAATTATCCCCAATTTCTCAAAACCCTAATTCATGGATTTTACACGTACCTGGGCAGAGCAACACAATAATGTTGCTATTTTGGATGAAGAGTTGGTTCCTGAAGGTTTCACAGACATGGTAAAATTCTTGAATGCTACTTCTCTTAGGTATGCATTAACTGTGAATCCTACAGTATTTGTTTCCTACATCAAACAGTTTTGGCTTACTGCTAAAGTCAAAACTAGGAATGGGGAAAAATATGTTAGTGCTATAGTAGATGGTCAAAAGGTTCGTGTGACTGAATCTTCTATAAGGGAAACTCTTCTCTTAGATGATGAAACAAAGACCACGTGTCTTGCAAATTCTGCTATTTTTCAGGGTTTAAATAATTTGGGGTATGAGGGAAGACATACAAATTTAAATTTTCAAAAAGCTCTCCTCTGTCCTCAATACAAATTTTTGGTACACATTCTCCTTCATTGTTTGAGTCCTAAAACTTCTGGGTGGAATGAGTTTAGTGCTACTATTGCTTCTGCTATGGTATGCCTAAGCAAAGGACATCCTTTTAATTTTTCAAATATGATTTTGGAGGGGATTGTTAAAAGTGTTAAAGAGTCTGGTTCTTATTTGCTTTATCCAAGATTTATCCAGCTCTTTATAGAAAACCAACTTACCAATTTTAGATCACATACTGCTACTTATGATGCTCCTAAATTGGTTTCCAAAACATTTACTTTCTTGGTTAAACATGGCAAAGGTTTTTCAGGCACACATATAGATCTTACACCTTCTATGGTGCAAATTATGCAAAATATTCAGGGTGAAGAATCAGAAAATCCCACTGATTCCCATCACACACCCAATTTTTCTGCATCTGCCACACAACCCAAAATACACTATACCCATGGGAAAACCAAACAGAACACTGATCTACCTCAGGATAGTGTTAGTATGGTTGTACCAGATGAGGCTGTCCTAAGTGATGGAGGGGACATGTTGGTAAGGGTTGTCACTACTGCTTCTAGCTTAGCAGCAGAGTAGGACAGTGATAACATCATTAAGACCCATACCAAGGCAACATCTAGAGAAAAGGATTCTGCTGAATCTAATTCTCAGGATGGTAACCCTAGCCAAATGGAAAATATAGGGGGCTCAGATGATCAAACTAGGTTTGATACTAAGTTTATGTCCAAAGATTCACCTGTCGGACCAGGTCACATAGGTCGAAGTGATGAGGACAGGACAGTGACAAATGAATTGACAGAAAATCTTGTACATGATGACGATGTCCATGATTCACCTCTCGGACCAGGTTACACAGGTCGAAGTGATGAGACTACCATGAAACTCATTTAGGAATTGATGGTTACTTGTACCAATTTGGAGGTGAAGTGTAATTCATTGGAAGATAAAGTTATTGGTCATTCTACTGTTGTTGATGGTCAAGCCAAGCTCATCACCAAATTGCAAAAACAGATCAAGAACTTAAGGAAATCAAGATCTTCAACCTCCTTAAAAAGATTGAAGAAACTGGGCACTTCTCAAGTTCTAAGTTCACCTGAACTCTCTGATCATTTGGAAGAGGATGCTTCTAAACAGGGGAGGAATGAAGACATGGGTTCAGGGGAGGCAAATTTGAAGAAAGTTGATAGTGCTCAGGATGTTGATGCTGGAATGATTTCAGGGGAGGTTCCAGAGGATGGTGACATGGAAGTTGAAAGTCCTCAGGATGTTGAAAATTTTGTGATTGCTAACAAATCAGGTAATGAGGTTGTAATGGAGAAAGTGATTGCTACTCAAGAAAATGTGGTGGAAAAACTCAAGACTTTGGAGCCTGAGCAACTAGTGAAGGCAACAGGATTGATGGGTGAAGCTTTAATGACTTTGGATGATTCTGTGGCAAAAGAAATTGATAATGCTGCTATTACTAACAAGATTGATGACTCTGCTACTGCTCAAGACTCTACTGCCAAGGATTTTGCTGATCCTACTGCTAGTGGAAAGGTCAATTCTACTGATGCAAAAGACTCTGCTGCTGGGTCTAGTGACAATGCTGCTGCTGAGGCTATGGTTTTGTTATGTAAGAAGACTACAGAGGTTCCATCTAAATCATCTTCACAATATACATCACTACCAACTCAATCACTACTACAACAACCAACAACCACAATCACATCATCTACACCAAGAATACCTCAAAAAGGAGTTGTAATCAAAGAACCTGTTGCTCAACAAAAGAAGATTATTTCATCATCTTCTACTAATAAAGGGAAGGGCAAGCAAGTTGATGATCCAAAGATAATGTATAAGGGGATTGATTACTCTGGGATACCTTTTCATTGGTGGCCTAAGGAATTACAAGTTGAACATGATGCAGCTGTTGCACTTAAAGAACAAGAGTTGATTGATATGGAAGAGCAACAGTTGATTCAAGAAGAAAAGGAAAAGGTTGAAAAAGAAACTGAGGATTTGAAGAGGTATGAGGAGTGGGTTGATGAAAAGATAAGAATAGATGTTGATATAGAACTCTCCAAGATGATTATGATTGAATAACAAGAAACTCCAACTTTTGATGTTCAATCTTGGATAAGAGAGTTCAGGGCAAAGAAAAAGAAAGAAGATGCTACTGCTAGAAGAAAGAAAAAGATTCTTGGGGGTCCAACACAATTGCAACAAAGAAGAGAGCAAGAAAGATATCTGAAGAATATGAAGGGATGGAAATTGATATAGTTAAAACCTAAGTCTGATCAAGAGGTTTTTTACTTGTATCAACAAGCTAAGAAAGAAACAGATATCTTCTATCCTATGGATTGTGCTGAAGATTTGGAACATATTGCTCAAAGGAATAAAAAGTTGGTACCTGATAAAGTTGTTGAAGCAGAGCATGTACAAGAGGCAGATGTTGTTAAGCAACTTGATTATATTGCAGATAAGACAACTTCTTCTATTCAAAGTGGTAAAAGAAAAGGTGTTGTTCATAAATCCTTTGCAAAGAATAAGAGAAAAACAGAAGAAAGCAGCTCTAAGCCTGAAGGAGATGAGTTCAAGAATGATTATGATCATATTCCTTCTGAGCATTTAAAGCAACAGTTGAAGGTTCTCACTATGGTTGGTAAGATGGAGGAACCTGAAGTAGTTGATGCCACACCAATAGGAATCAAATATCCTATTGTTAAAGTAACTACAGGATATGATACTAAGATTGGAGCATTTCATGATGTTGAGAGATCTGATGGAAAGACTCACAGGTTTCTTAGATTTCAACAGATGCTATATTACTTTGAAAGAGAGGATGTTGATGATTTGTGGAAGTTGTATAAGGAAAAGTTTGGAGCTAAGAAGTTTGATGGTAAAAAGTATGAAACAGAGAAAATTGATTACATAAAACTATGGCTGATAATGTTCTCTAGAGAGCTCTGAAACTTATGTTTGAACCTTCAATGGATGATTCTGAATGGACAACGATAGTAGGATATAAAGTAAGAAAATGGAGACTTTTTCAAGATTCTGGAATTCATGTCTTGGAAATTGGACCAATTACTTTGTATATGTTGGCTGAAAAAGATTATCGAGTGGTAAGATACTGGAATACTGTCAATCAGATGGTAAATGGTGCTAGGTTGCTCAACTTGTAGAAAGATTATGACACTGATGATCAAGCATTTAATTTGTTGTCAAAATATAAGAAGATACTTGGTCAACAGACATCTCAAGATTTGAGTGTTTGGAAGCATCCTCCTGGTGTTTAACTGAGTTTTGAAGAAACTTAATAATTTAGAAATAAATATTAAGTTTAGGGGAGGATTGTTGGGTTTTGGATTCTGCTACTGAGTGAAACTGCTGCTGTGAGGAGAATGCTGCTAAGGTAAATGATTCTGCTGGTGATGTCAAAGTGCTGCTATGGGAAAATGCTGCTAGAGGAATCTACTGCTAAAGTGATAAACATGTATACGGAGTAGATAATTATAGAATAGATTGTGTGTATATTATATGTAATACCCTAGGTAAATCCCACATTGGTCGTGACTTGGAGTGATGTTGGGACATATGTTAACATTTGCCTTATATGACAACAACGCATTTTGTGGTCCAACGGTTAATCGCCCATACGATTAAGCATGCTCATGTGAGAGTAGTACTGACTTGGGTGACCTGCCGGGAAGTCTTCACATGAGGGCCACAAAAGCAAAGCCGTGAGCCTTCGGGCAAAGCGGACAATATTGTGGTCTATAAGGTGGGGTGTTACAGATGGTATCAGAGCCACTCCAAGCCATTCGGAATGTGGGGCTAACCTCATCGAGGACGATGAGTCCCTAAGAGGGGGTGAATGTAATACCCTAGGCTAATCCCACATTGGTCGTGACTTGGAGTGATATTGGGACATATGTTAACATTCGCTTTATATGACAACAACGCGTTTTGTGGTCTAACGGTTAATCGCCCATACGATTAAGCGTGCTCATGTGAGAGTAGTACTGGCTTGGGTGACCTGCTGGGAAGTCTTCACATGAGGGCCACAAAAGCAAAGCCGTGAGCCTTCGGGCAAAGCGGACAATATTGTGGTCTATAAGGCGGGGTGTTACATTATATACGTCTAGAATATTCTTATCTTGCATAGAAAGTTATTGTAAACCTAGTAGGACTCCTTGGCCTATAAAAGGAGGATCCTAGGGTTAGATTACGTACGTATTGTTTTAGTTTTTGTTTATACTTCAAGGTTGTAAAACCCTTGCATTGTCGAGTGCTCGTATTAATAATATATTGAAGTGTTGATAGTATATTGTTCTTCTTAAGTTAAGCTTTTATATTCCGCATTCTAGCTTAAGTGTTTTAATTCAAGTCAACTTCTATATAAGATCGTTTGCTCATCTGGGATCAACAGCTTTTTTTGTTTCTTAATTTTTATGATATTTTATTTTACATTTGTTTTTTAAATTAAAATTTACCATTATTATCAGTGTTGAATCTTAATTTTTTAAGTCTTCCATTTTAGGAATGTCTCAAATGTTTTATAATGCAGTATAGATTATTAGACTGAAACACAAAATTCTTTTAAATTTTCTTCCTAAGAATAAATTTACAAGAAAAATCGTCCCTCGTTGTTTAACAGCCCATCACCAAAGAAAATACCTAAGTCCACTTAATCTCACTTGTAGCCTAATTTTACTCACACACACACACACTTTAATTTCACTCTTAAAAAAAATGCAGCAACAAAGAAAGATCTATTCCAACCAAGAACTTATCCTCATCCCAACAAAAATCGCAGATATCATTGATGTGATATCAACACAAGATAGTCTCTTACTTGTGTTACCATTTTTGTTGGGATGAGGATATTTTTTTTGTTAGTTTCTGCTTTGATCCGAATGAAAGAGAGTATGAAACCTTATGGTTTTGTGTTTTCTTTAAGATTTGAAAATTCAAAAGATAAGTTTTATCTTCAAATGGATCTATGATGGTTGTATATTCAAGAAACTTGTGAATCTTTAAAGATTTGATGTTCAAACAAGTTGAACAAAACTGAGATCTTCTCTTTTACTTACTTTTATTCCTTTTCGTTTTTGTTTCAATCAACACAAAGAAACATGAAACCAATTGTGTTTTGTTCTATCTTCTAATTTTTTCGGATATTAAAAGAAACTTGTATTCTAATAGATCTTTGATGTGTTTGGTTTACTCTTAAGATTTGTTAAAGATTGATGGAAGAGTCTAAACAAAGCTAAGATATTGAGGTGTTTTTCGTGTTATATAGGATAGTGTTCGTATGATGTTGTTGTTGTACGTGAGGTGGGTTATAGGATTAGATAAGTTGTGTTTGTTTGATGGATGTATGTGAGACTGTTGAATGTTGTTTTAATATCGTTTATTATTATTATTATTATTATTATTATTATTATTATTATTATTATTATTATTTTAAGATCGATGATAGTTATGGTCTCACAGGGGAATAGAGCTTTTTTTTATCTTTCTTTTTTATTTTATTTTTTTTTAATTGTATTTTTTGATTTAGATACTTGTAAAGATGTAAGTAGTATAGATGTATTAGATGAGTATTATAGATTTGTACATTGTACTTAGGTAGTTGTATATATTGGTGAAGGGGTGTTTTAAATTATGTATTAATTATATGTAAGAGATGGTGGTTTTTTAGTTTGATTTGTGCTTAACATACTTGTGCTTTGTGATTTATAACTTGTATTTACTTAAAATCTATGTAACGCCCCAACCCGACGAGGGTAAAGACATCACAATATGGTGACATATCGGATACAAACAAGTTCAAGTTGTTGGAACCATAGTTTTACTATTTTATCAAGTCTCGGTCATTTGTAATAATGCTAGGTTGCTTAGTTATTATTTACTTTCATTTACATTTTGTATTAAGTTTACTAGGCTTAAGTATGTAGTCCATGGGCCTCAAGCCCATACGTTTCATGTAAAGGGAAGGAGTAGGAATGTTGCCCTAGCTCCTTTCCTATAAATACTAGTCTTAGGCCTCTTGTAAACTTGGTTGGTTATTTGAAAACATTAAGGAAACTCTTGCATTTCATTTTCTCAAATTTCTCATAATCATCCCACTCTCATTCTCATCTCATTTCTTTGTCAATCATACTTGTGTTTACAAAATGGTGACCTAACAAGTGGTATCATTCGCTAGAGGAAAGTGTAGTTCTTGTTTTTCATTGATTTTTTTTTTTATTCGTTTTTTTTAATCGAATTTTTTTTGTGAAATTTTATATTTTTTGATTTGCTTCTTGATTTTTCTCACATCTTTGCTTACAAACTTGTGTTTAAAATCAAAACAAACCATAAAGTTCCAAACTTTCACAACAAAACTCGATTTGTTCTTACTTGTACTTTTATCAAAATCTTACCAAGGTTAAAATTTTTCTTAAAGTTTTCAACTTTCCATAAGATCTACTCATTTTATACACAAAAGTACAAGTATCTTGAAAGAAAAACGAATTTAAGGATTGCTTTCTTTGAAATACAACCATTACTACTTATCGAGAACCTACAAAGTCTCATTTTTGCGATCTTCTCAAAGTGCACCACCTAGACTTCGTTTGTGTGGACTCGGTATTTTCTTTCTTGTATAAGAAAGTTAAGTACTTCGACTATTGGGAAAGTTTTCGAAATTGTATAATTTCGAAAACCAAGTTTCGAAATCTTTGTGATCTTTTCGAGAAAATTGTTACATTATCGAAATCTTAGTTATCGAGAAATTTTTTATCGAAATCTTTTCTCGATAAACTGCTTGATTGTCGAAATCCATTTTTTCTCGATAATACTACACAGTTTCTAAAACCTTTCTCGATAACATCCAAGTTTCTCGAAAATCTTCCAAGTTTCTCGATAATCTGCCAAATTATCGAAAACTTATTTTCGAAATCTTCTTTGAAGTTGTGCTACATTTCTCGATAATTGGTTCATTCTACACTTTCCACAAGATCCATTTCTACACAAGTGTTCGAAGATGTCTCAGCCACCGAATCACTACTTTCCTCATGTTCAACAACAAACATCTCAGCAACAACAACCTCAGCAGTATCAACAACAACATTACCTTCCGCATACAATGAATCAACAACCTCCTAAATACAATCCACAACAACAATACCTTATGATGCAACAACAGCTCATTCCTCAACAACTACCATATCAAGTGCCACAACAAACCACTCAGTTTTCCTCCAAACAACCTCACTGGTTTGACAGAATGTGTGAAGTTATTACAACTCAACAATCCCGACATGAGGCAGGATTACTTGAAACACCTCCAATGCTTACACCTGGTAATTATGTGCAATGGTCAAGTCGATTCCTACGATTTCTTGAACTCAAGAAACCTCATGGGCCATTCTTGAAGCAAGTGATACTTGAAGGGCCATTTGAGTGGCCAACAAGATTTGAAGCTGGTGATCCTAATGCTGATCCTCCACGTCCTCCTGGTGATAGACCCCTTCCAGAAACTGCACTCACTGAAGAACAGAAACTACATCGTGAAGCTGATCAGTATGCAATGGCTTATATACTTCAAGGTATACCCAATCCGATCTATCGCAGTGTCGATGCTCAGAAAACAGCCAAAGCTATGTGGGAACACGTTCATCTCCTCATGGAAGGCACTCAATTGAACAAAGATGACATGGAATCCAAGCTTTACATGGAATACACTGACATCACAATTGAACCTGGAGAGTCACTTGAATCATACTATCATCGTTTCACAAATGTGGTTAATGATCTGGAACGTCACAAAATCACTGTACCAAGGATCGCTGTGAACTCCAAATTTGTGGGTAGTCTTGGCCCTGATTGGCATAAATATGTGACATTTGTTCGTCAAACGAAGAATCTTCATGATGCTCCATATGGGTTGTTGTATGATTTTCTGAAACACCATGAACCTGAAGTGGAAAAAGATAGAGCTTTACGAGGAGGATACACACCATCATCAACACCAAATTCCTTGGCTCTCGTAGCTCATTCTCCCTATGCTCCACCACCAATGTCTAATCATGCATATGTTCAAGAGCAGAACTACTTCAGTTATCCACAATCTTCCACCTCGAACCAAATGGTCCCTTATGATTCATCTCCACAAGATTCTTCTACTCTACTTGTTTCATCAAACAACAATGATGCTGTGTACTACTCCAACTCCTATGATGATGACGATGATGACTTTAATACGTTGAATCAGGGACTTGCTCTTATTGCTCGTGCATTCAGCAAATTCTCCAACAAAACTAACAACCGTCAACGTTCATCTTCAAACACAAGAAATCAAGCTGTTGTTAATGATGGAAGAGTGGAAATTCATAATCGTAGCTATGGTCGATCTGGTTCAGGAAGCTCTTCTGGAAACTATGGGAATGGTCAGAGGCTTAGTAACAATACCGGGTTCAGAAACAACTCAGCATCTCCTCAACAAAGGTCTGACTCAGTTGCTACAAGAAACTCCAGCTCAGGGAATGCAGTTTGGTGCTACAATTGCAATGAACAAGGTCATATAGCTACAGCATGTCCCAAACCGAGAACTCGAGGTAGTAAGTTTCACAAGCAGGCATTACTCATGGCTCTTCAAGATGAAAAGGATGGACATTTCCCTGAACAAGACAACAACTTCATGGCAAATGTACACAATGATGATGACATGGAAGATCTGGAAGCTAATGCAGCTGTGATGCTTATGGCCAACATGCAGGAACTTAAGCTCAATGATTCAGGTCCAGTGTATGACACTGACGGCTTGTCTCAGGTACATGACCTCAATGCATGCTTTATAAATGAAATTATCTCACCCTCTGCTTCTGAATCAGATATGGCGCAAGTTGTTCCATCTACATCATCTTCATCCTCTCAAACAGATGAACAAATAAGCACAGTTGTCATATTTGATGATGACACAGTTGTTTCATTTGATGATCCTATTGAGAATGATAAATATGATCAGTTAGAACAACATGAACCATCATTTGATACAGACCCTGACCTCATAATGTTATCTAAACAACTGAATGCTCAACAATTGCTAATTGCAAAGTGCAACGAGAAAAACAAAGTTTTAAAAGAAACTAATGCAACACTTGCAAGAGACATTGAGTGTTATAAAATTCAGCTTTCTAATCAAGAACAAAAGATTAAACACACTAAAAGTTTTGAAAAAGCTTTTCAAGATTCTTACAACAAAGAACAAGATCTTCAACGCAAAATACAAGATTTAATTGAGTCACATGGAAAGTTGATTTCGAAACTTGAAAGTGAGAAGGGTGAATTGCAAAAACAAGTTGAATGTCTTCAAACTGAACTTTCAAAAACAGAAACAAAATTGTCAAGTTGTCAAAAAGATTTTCATGAACATAAAATACGGAAAAGGAAGTACATAGACAACTTACTCGGTGATATTGTTGATCTTGAAAAACAACTCAAAGAATTTCGTCACATTGTTTACAAACACGGGAACTCTGTCACAACAATTCAGAAATTTACTTTAAAACCGAAACCCAATTGCGGTTATGCACTTGGTGATTACAATTCAATGTTTCTACACACGGCATTCAAAGAAATTCCAAAGATTTATAGTATGGATTATTTTCTTGATAATACGGTTGTGCGTGCTGTTGTTTTTGATACTGAGGAGGAAGAAGAACTTGAAGACGAGAGTCGATCTAAAATGAGTCAAGTTCAATATTGGACACCATATGACTATTCAAAAGCTCCTCCACTTTCAAAATCTTTTGTCACTCAAAAGGAATTACCTGAGAAATCATGGTTTATCGAAGAGTCATATGTTTCATCTCACAATGCAGCTCCTGTCCCACCTGTAGCACAAATAAATGGTACTTTACCATCATCCGGTGAACTTACACGTTTACCAAAATGTCGTGTCTTAAATTATTTCAAAACCTTTATGGAAGACATCGATATTTTGGAGGAAACAATTGAACGCAATTCAGAAATAAAAATCGAAACTTTTCAATCCGCTTACGAGCGAGAAAAGAGAGATATTTTTCAAAAACAAATGAAACCAATTGTTCAACACCTTCGTCTATGTGCTACACGTTGGGATCAGGAACTTCAAAAGGAGGTCAAAAATATGATAAACGTTTTTGATACTGCTGAAAATGAGATTTCGGTCCAAAAGCTACAAACTAAAGTTTTCAAAAATGATGCTGATCGACTCTTGGAACAAGTTCTCTGTGCTGATATTTTGTCTGTTATCATGAATGACCTTTATAATTCTGGTACTTCTATGCTTAAGCATGATCATTGTGTTGATAATATCTTGTTGAATGAGGAAATTGAGACACTTAAACTGGAAAATGAAAAGTTGAGAATTAAAAATGATGATGTGACAAAACAATTTTCAAAAGAAATTTGTCAACTCAATCAAAGGCTTGAATGGTGTCAAGCTAAAAGTCTTGAAAGGGAATTGAAGTTTCAAAGTCAAAATGTTTCAAACTCTTGTCAGATTTGCAAAAACAACGAGTCTTTAAAAGGTCGATGTTTCAAATACGAGAAAGAAATTGCGGATTTAAAAATTGAAAACGCCGAATGGCAACAAAACCGCGACGACATCAAATATTGCAATGGTTTACTTGAGTCTGAAATTCAGGACAAAAATCACATCATCATTGATTTGAAAGAGAAAGTTAAGCTACTTCAAAAAGGAAAAATGGTTGACACCACGGTGATAGCACCAGGAATGTATCAAATAAACAAAACTGATAAAGGAAAGGTTGTTCAAAACACTAATGTTGATACCTCCACTTCTACAGGACTAGTCTCCACTTCTAGCGTTAGCAGACCCAAGCGAAACAGTAAAAAGAAGAATAGGATCTTGCAACGTAAGAGAGGACACCTAGAAGCTTAGGAAGTAGAAGACCAACTTAGGAATTTGAATAAAACTCATGTTGCATCAGATTTAGATTCTAACCTGGCAAATTGTAATCAAAATCTAAATGTAACGAATGATGAACCTTTGAATGTTTTGAATATTAATGCATCTTGTGTATTTTGTCGTGAAAGCGTATCATCTGGTGATCATACAAAATGTTTAGCTAATTCTCTTCTCAATCGTCATAAGAAACGTAGGACACACATTCCTTTTAGGCCCACTAATGCCTCTAAGTCTAACTTAGGAAAACCGTCCTCTACGGTTTCTAATGATGTCCCAGTTACCCCCATAGGTGCCGAGAACAAATCTAGGACTGAGCCAACTACTAGTGCATTTAACATTAAGAAAGCAAAAACTAGTTGGAACTGGCAACGTTGGTTACAATACAAACCAGATTTTAAATGGATTCCTAAATTGTAAATTACATGTGTTACTAACCAACAGGAACCCGCATTGTCTTTGGGTTCCACCCTTACTTCTGTTCCACCCGTGTCTTCTTCTGGTGATGCAGGTGGTACAGATTGTTCTCTGGATTGTTGATAGCGGATGCACCCGACATATGACAGGCAATCTCAAACTGCTACACAACTTTGTCTCAAAGTTTATAGGAACTGTCAGATTCGGGAATGATCATTACGCTCTTATAATGGGATATGGTGACTACATCAGCGGTAACATTGAAATTAGTCGTGTTTACTATGTGGAAGGCCTTGGACACAATCTTTTCTCTGTTGGTCAATTCTGTGATGGGGATCTAGAAGTTGCATTTCGTGAGAAAACTTGCTTTGTTCGCGACTTACAAGGAAACGATCTAATGTCTGGCTCACGCGGCTCCAATCTTTATACAATATCAATGTCAGATATGATTGCAACATCTCCGATATGTCTTCTCTCCAAAGCAGAGTCAACTAAATCTTGGTTATGGCACAAACGTCTTTCTCACTTGAATTTCAGAACCATGACTGACCTTGCTCGTTATAAACTTGTCGATGGATTTCCAAGATTCCGTTTCACCAAAGATCACTTATGTCCAGCCTGTGAACAAGGAAAAAGTTCTCGTGCTCATTTTCCGTCTAAACCTGAGCAAAGTACGAATCATGTTTTACAACTGCTTCATATGGATTTGTGTGGACCGATGCGTGTTCAAAGTATCAACGGTAAACGGTACATACTCGTAATTGTGGATGACTTCTCCAGATGGACTTGGGTTTATTTTCTACGAAGTAAAGATCAAGCTCCTTCGATGATCATCACCTTTCTCACCAAAATTCAAGTTCAGCTTCGAAACACAGTACGAATCGTCAGAACTGACAATGGTACTGAATTTAAAAATCAGACACTTCGGTCTTACTATGAGAAAGTGGGAATTGAACATCAAACGTCTATACCTAGAAGCCCAGAACAGAATGGTGTGGTTGAAAGACGCAACAGGACGTTAGTGGAAGCTGCTAGAACTATGTTGATTAATGCTCAATTACCAGATTACTTATGGGCAGAAGCTGTTTCAACCGCATGTTATACTCAAAACCGTTGCATGATCACAAAACGTCATCGCAAAACACCATATCAAATTGTTCACAAAAGGAAACCGAACATCGATTACTTTCATGTATTTGGAGCACTTTGCTATCCGAAAAATGATCGTGATGATTTAGGTAAACTCAAAGCTAAGGCTGACATCGGAGTGTTCGTTGGATATTGTGAAAATTCCAAAGGTTTTCGGATATGGAATCGTCGTACAAGAGAAATTCAAGAAACCATTCACGCTAATTTCGATGAACTCACCCAGATGGCTTCTGAGCAACACAGCTTAGGACCCGAATTTAACCGTCTCAACTCTCCGGCATCTTCAGCTGAACCTTTACCACTTAACCGCAAAGAATTAGAAACCTTGTTTGCTCCACTATTTGATGACACGATTGAATATCGTCCTACTGAGGTCTCACCAAATTCCGCTGCTCAACCTGATCACATTCCAGTACCAGACTCACCTCAACAAACTTCAACAAGTGTTGAGAGAGACGGTCCTTCAATTGTATCATCTACAGCAGAACAAACTGGTTCTACTCCCTGCCATCCAGCTGAAGATCCAACACCACAATCAGTTCCACAACCCGCAGAGCATGATCCTGATGCGTTCATTAATCCGTTTGCACCAGCTACTACAGTTCCTGATATAGCTGAGTCATCAATACGCAACTTGGATCCTGCCAACATGCGAGATACATATCAACTACACCCGTCAACACACAAATGGACTCGTGACCATCCACTAGTCCATATTATTGGCCATCCAGATGCACCTGTTATGACAAGACAACGACTTCACACCGATGGTGAAACTTGCATCTACGCACTCACAGTTTGTCATGAAGAACCCAAGAACATTAAAGATGCAATGACTTATGACAACTGGATTGAATCTATGCAAGAGGAATTTCAGCAATTCATAAGATTAGAAGTCTGGGAATTAGTTGAAAGACCTGACGGAGTCTTTGTCATCGGGTTAAAATGGATCTGGAAGAATAAACTTGATGCAGAAGGAACAGTCATCCGCAACAAATCACGTCTGGTAGCGAAAGGATACTCTCAACTTGAAGGTCTAGACTTTGCTGAATCCTTTGCTCCAGTGGCACGACATGAAGCTGTTCGGATCTTTTTGGCTTATGCTGCTCATAGGAATATGGTGGTTTACCAGATGGATGTGAAAACAGCATTTCTGAATGGAGAACTCCGTGAAGAAGTTTATGTCAGTCAACCTGAAGGCTTCGTTGATCCTGAGCGTCCTAATCATGTCTACCGACTCAAAAAGGCCCTCTACGGACTCAAGCAAGCCCCACGGGCGTGGTATGACAAACTGTCCACTTTCTTATTGGCCAATAAATTTTTTAAAGGATCGGTGGATCCCACACTATTTACAAAAACCTACGGGGAGGACTTACTTGTTGTTCAAATATATGTCGACGACATCATTTTTGCCTCAACAAAAAGAAGTTATTCTAATGATTTTGCAAAATTAATGAAAGATAAT
Source organism: Artemisia argyi (assembly GCA_030686995.1). Taxonomy (NCBI): domain Eukaryota; kingdom Viridiplantae; phylum Streptophyta; class Magnoliopsida; order Asterales; family Asteraceae; genus Artemisia; species Artemisia argyi. The sequence goes on along the minus strand of CM060700.1, from coordinate 150,045,594 downwards.
TTTGAAATGTCCATGATGGGTGAACTTTCGTTCTTTTTAGGACTACAAGTTCATCAATCACCCCGTGGAATTTTTATAAATCAGTCCAAATATGCTCTTGAAATCTTAAAGAAACATGGAATGATAACTTGTGATACTTATAATACGCCAATGGGCTATACCAAAAAACTAGATGCTGATTTACATGGGACTCCCGTTGACCCTACCAAATACCGAAGTATGATTGGGTCCCTCATGTATCTCACAGCTAGTAGACCTGATATAGTTTTTGCTGTCTACATGTGCTCTCGCTATCAGTCCAGACCAACTGAAAAACACCTCAGTGAGGTCAAGAGAATCGTTCGATACATAAAGGGAACCATTAACTTGGGGATCTGGTATCCGAAGGATTCTGGCTTTGAACTAATTGCTTTTTCAGATGCTGACCATGCAGGATGTTTAGACACACGCAAAAGTACATCTGGTGGATTACAATTTCTAGGAGACAAACTTGTGTCATGGCAATCTAAGAAGCAGGACTGCACGTCTTTGTCATCTACAGAATCTGAATACGTAGCCATGTCGGCTTGCTGTGCTCAAGTCATCTGGATGAGATCACAACTCAAAGACTATGGCTACCTATTCAACAAGATTCCTATCTACTGTGATTCAAAGAGTGCGATTGCTATCTCCTGCAACACTGTGCATCATTGCAAATCCAAACACATCGATCTCCGTTATCATTTCATCAAAGAGCATGTGGAAAGGGGTACAGTTGAACTTTATTTTGTTGGAACTGAGTACCAATTGGCAGACTTACTTACCAAATCTCTGGCACCATCCAGGTTTGCTAGTCTAGTCCACCAAATCGGTATGAGATGTTTGACACCAGAGGATCTGGAAAAGTTTTTAAAATACCACTGATCGTCAAACATCACAACTATCATTGTATAATATTTATCTTTCTTTCTTTACTATAAACTAATGAAAACCCAAAAAGATTTTTTTTCACATTTTATTTTTCTTAAAAAAAAATAAAATAAAAAATAAAAAAATAAAATAAAAAAAATAATAATAAAAATGCAAGTATATCGCTTCCATTCAACACCTTGTTCTTTCTTTACAAGTGTTGAGGGGGAGTCACGCTTAAATCTTTTACCAATTAATTGGTATACTTGCATATTTCTCGGTTCGGAAAATGTGCGGGTGATTTTAATTCACTACACTTTGTCTCTTTTGGTGTAAGTCTTCATAAGTTAACTTAACAAAGTCACATCTCAAATGTCAAAAGACTTGCTAGTTACTTTAGGGTTCTAGTTAAAGTACTTCTTAGTTAAGGGACCCTTGTTGTCAAAGTTTTTAAGATTCTAATACTTTTGAACACTTGTTTGTTTCCTATAAAAGTCCAAGGACTAAAGGTGACTTAAATCAAATTTTTCAAAATAAGTAAACAAACAAACCGTACATACCAACATACCACCACAATTTCAAAATCTAAAACCCCTAAAACCCTTTCTTAAACCTACGGTTCATAATCAAACTAGCAAACCACGACCTTGATCTTTCAATTGTAAGTTCCTATGGATTCACTTGGGTATTTCAAACATAGGATCTTGATTAATTGGTTTTTCAATGGTTAGATATCATGTTATCACGAATTCGAAAACTAGGGTTAGGATTTCGAAAACATGTGTAACCTGTTGTAAGGGTTAATTCTTGATGAGGTTTTGTCACTTTACTTGTTTCTAATAATTCCTCATCAGTTATTACCTCATTCTATCATGTTTGCGTGGTTCTCGATTTCAAAAGATTGGGTAGAAGTGGGTTGTTAAGATTCTGTGATTATTTGGTTAATGTTAGTGGTGGGATTTGCTTATTAGGTCTCTTATGTGCCTTATCAATCTTGCTTGGATGTCTCTCACTACTCCTACATATTTCTCGATGTACTTAATTGGCTCGTTTGGAAAATTATCGAGATACTCTTGTCTCGTATATTATTATATCTGTGACTGGCAAATTTCTGTGATAACATGATTTGTGATGAATACAAAGGTGTAATCTCATGAGAATTCGATTATATTCTTGTATAAGAATATTTTCGAGAAAACTGTGTCCTATCGAAATCTTTTGAAAATTATCGAGAAACTCAAGTTCTCGATAAAATGGTTTCTCGATATAATAAAGTTTCTCGATATTCTGAGGAAATTTTCGAGAAATCATTTTCTCGATAAATTTTTTCATTTATCGAAATCTTTCTGGGAACTCAATTTTTTGAAATCTTCAGTTTCTCGAAATATTGATATAGGAAAGATCTCGATAAAGTTTCTCGATAAATATCAATGTTTCTCGATATGACACTTTCTCGATAAGGTTTCATTTATTGAAATCATTCAATTTATTAAACTTTCTCGATAACACCAGGTTCTCGATAAAATTGATAATAGAATTTTTTCCGATAATATCAAGTTTTTTCGAAAAATAAGAAATCTCGATAAAAGGTCCATGATGCATTTTTTTTTTTTTTCGAAATATTGTTTGGTATTATATCAATGTTACCTTGGTGTGATTCATTAAGTGTTGTGTAATGTGATGTAATGTGAATTGTGCTTGTCATGTTGTACTTATTTGCCATTTGCATTATTTGACTCATTCTTAAATGACGCATTTGTGCTTAATTGTTTCAAGTAGATATCTATATCCAATATCTAAACTGTGCTAACTCATAACACATTTGGATGTTTGATTTATGGTGATACTTTTCAGAAAAACATGGCTGAACACACTGAGAACGTCGCAGAACAACCTCTTCCATTACTCACCTTGGATGACATCACTCCCGAGAACTACAATGTCACAATTTGAAGAACGGTTATTTCGACGGGAACAGATCAGACGACTGGAAAGCTACATCGGTGCCAGACCATCGTTTCCTGTCAGAAACTTCGAAAGACCAGAACCTCAGTTCGCTAACTTCAATGCTCCACTTCCAGACGAAGAATAACTTGGTACATTTGGTCATATTTTTTCATTATCAATTGTTTCATTGATTGAATCATTTTTCCATTATGGTTTGTGCACACATAACAGTGTACAACCCGTGCTTGTAATTAAAGGACCCTGAGGTACGCCTCAGTGCCTCAATCCTAAACATAAGGAGCGAAGGCTTCTTACTTTTGAGTAGAATTAATCAAACATTTATGATTTTTCATAATTCTGCTCAAAAGGACAAGTATTTCACCTCAATAAGACCTAATCACTTGTTGAGGGGGAGCACTTATCAAAACAAAATACTTTGTTCAAACATCAAAAGTTCTTTGTGAATCTCCCCGTAAGACTCAAAAGGCATATTTTAATCTAAAAAATTTGTCAAAAAACACCATTTATATGCTATTTTTGAGGGGGAGAAAATGTAAAGTGATTAAAATATACAAAGTCAAAGCTTAAAAGTTGTATCATAAGCGAGCTAGACTCAGCATTAACCCAGGAATTGACGAGATAATACAAGTTAGTAAAATCGAAAGGACTTATCCTCGACGGGTAATAACATCAAGTTAGTTACTAGAGCTAGTTGTCACCTAAAAGCTGACAATGCATCTCTTTAACTAACCACGTAAGCGTGTCTCGAAAAGGATATGTCTTAGTAGAAAAGTACCGTCTCGAGAAACTTTCTGTGAACTTGATCAGGCCGGGTAATAATTTCAAGCTAGTCTAACTAGTGATGTAAGCGTGTCTCGAATCGGTCGTGTTCACAGAAGGTTGATCAATTCAAAAGTGATTGCTCCTCCCGCATGTGCAAATTTATTTAAACACTTATGAGCACATGTGCAGGGGGAGCCCTTCAAAAGTGTACGCAAAACTCTCAAAGTGTTAACCAAAATATTTGATTATCACAAACACTTTGAGAGATTTTCAATTAAAGGTTTCTTGGCTACTGTCGGAGTTATAAGGTGTTTAAGATAGTAATATCAGTCCTATGATCCGCCAGAGCCGGAGGGATCTACCCAAGGACATCTCCCTTAGGTAGAATTAGAAGTCCTTAGGTATGATACGAAAAAAGGAGAAATGAATGAAAGGGAAAGAAGGAGTTGAAGAATTAAAAAGAAAAGTAAAGTAAAGGGTGAAAAGAAATAGCCCTCCATATGTTCAACCTTAGGGCAGACACCGGGTTCAATACGTATGCTACTGGTTGTTGCATAAGACAACACCGGTATTGAAGACAAAGTCGTCATGGACCCAGTGACGCAATGCACTAAACCTTCTTAACCACTCAAGTTCTCTTAAAAGGACTTGTTTCATTCTCACAGGGGAACCCGCGTAACCTATCGACCTATCTCTTAGAGACGGTTGATATTGAAGAAGGACATCCCCAGTCTCCGCATAGGAAACCTAGGTGTGCACTTATAGAGTCTAGAGCCTTGAGATACATCAAAGATCTCTTAGGAACACTTAGTATTTCTACGACTGGTGTTCTACATCAATGAGCATCAGTTGTAAACTATCGAGTCCTTCGCAGATCTTAGCAATCTGCCAAGAACGTTTATGAGAGGATTACTTATGTATTTCTCAATGATTGAACGGAAATCCTGCCAGGGTCAACATTAAAACAGCCCTGATAGCAGGTCACTTCGGTAACCCCACAAGGGTTACGCTTAGTGTTTGCGGTGGTTCCATTACGGTCTACAGTCGTGGAGTGATCCCCAGCGACTCACCCAGTCATTGAGCTACCTAGTAGGTCTCGTAAGCTCCTTCGGGAGTATCTGATATGGGAACGGCCTGGATAAGGATTAGAAGGAGTCTTCACAATATGCTGTTGATGAGCTCTAATTCCTTATCCGTAAGTACCGGTGATTTATTGCTAACTGTCTACTCGCAGGTACCTCACTTCCATGATGACGAATTCCACATGCTCATACATGCATCTTGCTATCATCAAAAAGCTCCCTCAAAGATCAAAGCAACATAAAGTTCAAAGTAAGATTCTACGCCAAAAAGAAGAATCTACAAAGTTTAAAGACCAAAGATCTTATGTGAAAGAAAGGGACTACGTGCATGTATAAGTCAGAACTCAAAGATGTATGAGCATGTTGGAATGGCAGACAACCACCACAGACGCAGGAGTGACGAACGGCAGATTACTTCATAACATAATCACAACAACATCATCAAAGAACAAAGTCAAAGAGCAAAGTACATCCATCATTATTCTAATCATTTCTGAAGACGTCTCAAGCTATGAAAGTCAAAGATTAAGACGAAGACGTCAAGCAACCATGATGACCGACCCTTAGGGGGAGATTGTTGGAACCATAGTTTTACTATTTTATCAAGTCTCGGTCATTTGTAATAATGCTAGGTTGCTTAGTTATTATTTACTTTCATTTACATTTTGTATTAAGTTTACTAGGCTTAAGTATGTAGTCCATGGGCCTCAAGCCCATACGTTTCATGTAAAGGGAAGGAGTAGGAATGTTGCCCTAGCTCCTTTCCTATAAATACTAGTCTTAGGCCTCTTGTAAACTTGGTTGGTTATTTGAAAACATTAAGGAAACTCTTGCATTTCATTTTCTCAAATTTCTCATAATCATCCCACTCTCATTCTCATCTCATTTCTTTGTCAATCATACTTGTGTTTACAAAATGGTGACCTAACACAAGTCAATAGCGGAAATCTTAAATAAAAGTCATCAAAGAGTAATCATCGGGACTTAAACAACATCAATGCCCCGAAAAACAAACAAGACAAGGTATAAGTACAAGTTCCAAAATCCAGAAATAACAATAAGGAAAAAGCTCCATTATTCAAAATAAAGCTCTAGGGTAGGTCCACACTCTCTCATCCTTAAAGCTAAACCCCGCAACCTAGCTTAAGTACCTGCCTCATGGAAAAAGAAACGCAGCTAAGCATAAAAAGCTCAGTGAACAGATATGAAACAATATAACAAAGCAATCAAGATAAATGAATAATCAAGGAGCAAGAGGATAAGTTACATGTGGTGTCAATGGTAATCAAGATTTATCAAAGTCAAGTATGAAAGTTAAGTATCAAGGATTATCAAGTTTCAATATCAAGGATTAACAAGTATCAAGTATCAAGAATTAACAAGTGTCAAGGCTTTCAGTATTTAACCCCTAGGCACAAGAAGGTATCAAGTTAAGTAAATCAAGTAACCCAAGATTGGAGTAGCTAACTCCCAAGATGTGAGAGTTTGCAATGCACACAATCCAGTCACCAAGTAATATATCATGTAGCCCAAGTCATAATCATAATGGCTGTAGTCCAGGCAAGTATCAAGTCAAGACAAGACTAGGATGCATCCATACGCCCCTGCAGGCCAATAATAATAATCATAATAGTAGTCAATAACAAGTATCATGGACGGTGGGGGACATCTCTCTAGCCCCACAAGAGTACATAACATTTGTGCATCAATGCTATGGTTGTGGCTACTCCACAACAAGTAGCTCCTGGGTAAAATACTGAAGGGACAAGTAGTCAAAGTTCAATATCAAGTACAAGTGTCAAGTCAAAATCAAAGTTTTAAAGTCAAGGTTCAAGGTCAAGATCAAAGGGGTCAATCAAGAGTCAATACCGAGGATCAATATCAAAGAGGTCAATCAAGTAATAATAATGAAAGAGAGAAAATTCATGAGAGAGAAGTATTTGTACTCATGCTGAATGAGTACGGAATATCTGTACCTTACCGAAACAATAACCAAGCTAGAACCCAACATGTGTAAATGGATCACTCTCGCTTCACCGCACCTAGAAGCAAGTGTATATGAATTACGACGAGTTCAAATTACATAAGTTACCTCTTTTAGTTAACTTTCCAATTTTAGAAACTTTCCATATTTAGTAGCTTTCTATTTTAGGTAACTTTCCATATTTAGTAAGTTCCCACTTTAAGTAGTTTAAGTATTTTAGAAGACTTTCTATTTTTAGTAAGTTTCCTTATTTTGAAGGTTTCCATGAATAGTACTTTCCAAAGATAGCAGGTTTCCAAAGTTAGTAGATTTCTGAATTTAGCAAGTTTTCCAATGTTAACATATTCTTATAGGTTAATCTTAATACCATATCAAGTTTCATAGCCTTGTATATTACGGATTTCATTTTATAGACATTTTATGAGATTAGGGTTTCATTGGGTCACCGAACATGTTTTAGGGTTAAAAGTGTCAATTTCACAAGTTAAGGGTCACAATTGATCACATACACATAATAACACATCAACTAGAGTCAAGAAAGTCAAATACGTAAATATTACACTTCACACCCTTAAGTTAACCAAGTTTCCATTTCAGTCCTTTAATTAACTCATTAACATATTTAAACCCTTAACTAGTATAATTATCATATACGCACCACAACTATAAAAAAATGTCACAAACAGCCCCTACATCATTATTAGGTCGAAATATGCATGACATATCCATTTTTACATTTTTAGTCCTTCTAGTTATCATATTTACAATTTAACCCTTTTAATTATCAAGTTAACACATAAGTTACATAATTAATCCAATAACCACATAAATTCACCAAGTTTCACAAAATGACAATTCTAATCCCTTTATATTAATTAAAGCCGAAAATCACAAATTTACATAAATAATCCCTCAAGTTTCCAATTTAACAAATTAACCATAAACTTATAAAACAATTATCAAATGTCAACCAAAAACCCTAACAAGCAATCAATCATCACACTAATCATCACCATCATTAATTTGATCATAAAATCAACATAAACCCTAATTCATATCATATCATCATTATAAACATGTTATGATCATCCAACATTAAAAACAATCATGAACCCATATACCTAAATATGATTCGATTCATATGTATTCCAAAATCCCATTTCATCAATTTTAACCAACCAAATCAATCACATAATATACCAAATCAATCCAATTATGAAATCAAGCATCCATAACACATAACATTCATCAAATTAACATCCAAAAATCATTTAGCTAAAATACATGGCTCGAACCTATTTTTAAAATCAAGAGAAAATCCGTTTTCCAATCAAACAAATGTATTAGAGTATTACAAATGTTACCATAAGCATGTTTTAATCATCATATATGTGGAAAACTAGAAGGGGGGTTGAATAGTTTTATGTCTTTTTAATTTTATGAACACTTAGCTATTTAAAACAAAATTTCGTTTCTAGTTTATGTGAGATCAATACTTGTATACTTATAAGTACTTATATCTACGCAAGTAAATAATAACAATACGGATGAGTATGACTTATAAGAACTTATATCTACGCAAGTAAACAGTAACAATATAGACAAGTATTTTTGCGTCCTTTTTTATTTATGAAAACTTAGTTTAGTTTTAAAGCCTTGTTACTCTTAAAACTTTGATTCAATCTTATGTGAACTCAAGTCTTGAACAATATGAACAACTATATCGAGGTATGAAAAATAATAACGATGTAAGCTGAGTATGTAAAATCAACACATGCATAATATAGACAATTATAGCTATATACGAGATGTAAGTAAGTAAGCTAAGTAATAAGTTAGAGTTGGAAAGATCTAACCGCGAAACAAAGGATTTATAGTGGTTCGACTACAAGGACACCTTCCTTGCCCTACTCCACTCTCCGAGTTACCTACTCGAGAATTTTCTTCACTATGTCAACAAGCTCCCTTATGGCGGAGAAAATCTTACACAACTTTTGATTACACCAATTAATGACACTAAGCTAAATGTTGGGTTCTAATTGTAGCTAGAACCAATCTCACACCACTACACAACTTAGCATGACTTCTTCACAACTTGTACACTCCACAACTACTACACACCTTCACTACTTCTTGCTCTTCACCACTCTACTTTTTCTTCACTACTTCTACTCACAACTAACACACCTAGATCTATCTAATTACAAGCTTTCTACACCTTTACAAGTAATATACACAACTACTAGACAATATATACAAATGTACAATACTTCTTAACTTGATTCTTGAAGGAGTATTCTTCTTTTGCACTTAGAGAGATGAGGGAATGAAAAGATTGGATCACTTGAAACAAGGATTAATAATCTTATGATCAAAGGGTTTTAGAAGGATGTTTAGAGAGATTTAGATCTGAAAATTTTCTTGCAAAAGGTGGGGAAAAATACCAGGTTTGAGAGGGTATTTATAGGCAAAAGTTTCTGACAAGAGGAGTGTGCCAGCCCCCTTAAATTGTGGTCGGCCCCCTTAAAATTAAGGGGGCAGCCCCTTATAATTAAGGGGGCCGCCCTTCTGAAACGGGCAGTTTTCTTGTCTTTTTCTGGGGAAAGTTTATTTGGTGAAAAACTAACTGATTTTGGTTAAAAATTTGAATTCATATATTTATTATGAATTAAACATTTTCCTTTATTACCAAATATGTTTTTTTAAAGAAATATAAAGTGTATATATAATTTTATAAACTTTGTAATGTATAAATAAAATCCCTTTGATCATAAAATGTATTAGACACTTGTTTATTCATACCTTAAGTGTTTTTGTTGGATGAAGTGATATTAGTTGCTAAATACTTGTTTACGTATTAATTTTGCGTTTAATGTTTTTACATTTTGTGATCGTCAAAACTTAGGAATATCAAAAAATATGAATAACGCTTTTATACATTATATATATCAACAATCTCCCCCTTTTTGATGATTACAAAATCTAAACTCATTAAACTAAAAATTAATATATATATACAAGTTTTTAGTATGAGTTTATATCACTTCTCCCCCTTTTTGTTAGCATCAAAAATGATATTCCGACGAATGTAGTGCTCCCCCATGACGTATACTCCCCCTCATTTGAGGTTATAAAAAAATCGAGATATGGAATGCTTGAAAAAATATTTAGAGCACAAGCAATATATATATATATATGATGCATAGAACAAATATAAGAGAACTAATAAGAGTTCATTTAATAAGAAGCATTCATTAATAGAACCATTTGAATTACACTAGATAATACTAAGTTGCCAACTTGAGGTCACTTGGACTTGCTTGGAACACAAAAGGTTTGTGGGGATTTTATTTGAAGATGAGAAGCATGGTAGTTGGATTTAGTGGAGATAGATTTTTGTGGGAATGGTGTTTGGATAGTTTGGATAGTTTTTGGTTGTAGATGGAACAAATTCTCAATATATGAAAACATATATTGTAACTCATCTCTTAGGCCAAAGATGATGGTTTGGTTATGGATGCAACAAAAACAAGTATCGCCATGGGCTTCAAGTAAGCTCCATGGGATGGGATTGAAGTTTGGTGGGTTGATTGGTGAGGGATATGAAGTGTTTGGTGGTGGTGAGTTTGGAAAAGAAATGTTTGTTTGAGGGTTGGATTCTTATGTTAGTGAGGGTGTTGGAAAAGACCTAGTGAGGAGATACTCAATCCAAGAGAATGGATTGTTTTTTAAGGTAAATGCAACAAGGACAAAAGTGTGTATGTTGCTCAACTTGCTCTAAGTGGAGAGAGTGAGTGAGACAATTTGAGTAGGGTGATGAAGGTGGTTGGTCCAAGTTGCGTTGAGCAAGATACATGACAAGAAGAGCACTTAGCTCATGAGCTTCTTAGAGCTCTTCAATGAACTTTTTATGTTCGGAGGAAGGTGATGATGGTGGAGTACGGTTGTTATGGATGATTGGTCATATAACATGGGAATAGCATGTGTGTTGGTAGGAGGTGGTGGTGATACTCTTGGTGGTGGAGATATGTATGGATGAGGATGAAGGTATGGAAGTAAAGAATGTTTTATAAGTGGAGGATGTTTTGGATGGTGGATTGGTAGTTTGACCAAAATGTGAGGTGTTGGGAATGAGATTGGGATAGTTGTTTTGAGATTGAGCATGCTCTTCATATGCATTGTATGGGTGAGTTGAAAGTGTATTTTTGGGTGTAAGGATGGAAACAAATGTGGATGGAGTAATTGTGTGAGGATGAGTAAAGTAAGCCATTTAAGTATGGAGAGAAAGGTGTGTGATGCAAATTGCGTTGTGCAAGGTGCATAGTATTGAGATCACAAAGATCAAAGAGTTGGTCAAGTTCTTCACGAAACTTCAAGGTTTCCAAGGAGGATGATGATGAAGGAATTTTGTAATGTTGGTGAAAAAGAAAGGGAGGTGTAATATTGATTATTGTTTGGAGGTTGAGATTTTTCAATAAAAGGATTGTTTGGAGGAGATAGATGAAATGTAGGTATGTAGTTGGGAGCTTAGGTGGATGCTTGACCATTATGAGGGTTGAGAAAGAGTTCTTTTGTGTGAGCTTGAGGGTTGTGTGTATGATTGGAGATATAGAAGGAATTTGCTGTTAGATTGGCTAGACAAGATGTGTTTGTGTATTTGGGAAAGTGGAGAATCAAAATAGGGTGATGAGTATCAAGTGGTGTGATTAGTGAGAGTAAATGAGCGATTTTCATGGAAGGAATTTCTTGGTAGGAGGGTGTTTTAGATGGTGCATTAGGTGCACTAGGAGATGATATTAGAGGTTGAGATGAGTAAAGGTTATGAGGTTTGATTTTAGACAAGTCCATCTCTTTAGGCAACTATGCATGTATTATCTTAATGAAGTATGCATGCAAAGTATACAGGTAGGCAAATTAGCATGTAATATAATCACAACTAAGCATGCATGCAAAACCAATAAAGCAATAAAGTAAATAAGCAAGTCATTCTACCTAAAACAAATATCTTAGTGTAAGGCCAAAGGCAACTAGTGAGTGATAAACAAGTGATGGAGCAAATGTGACAATGTAATTCTTGACCTTGTTCTAGTGTATGCCTATAATAAACAAAAGTGAAGTTAAGATCGTTTCGACTCCTATAAAAAGAAAACAAATTTTCCTAAGAAACAATCTTTGACCTCCTTGATTTAGCTTTGCTCACTTCTAAGTGTTATATGTATATATTGGATTATATATATATATATATATATATATATATATATATATATATATATATATATATATATATATATATAACGAGAATGAGACTATTATGCCTGATTAGAATAAAAATGTTTTTATCATTATTCAACAATGACTTTTCCTAAATGTAAGAGTGATTTTCAAAAGTGAATTGGGGTTTTTCTTATGAGTATGTTTATGCAAAAGCAAAATGTCCCAATTCTTGGTTTAGTGCAAAATAGAATCCTAGACTCAGATTGAGAGGGAAAGAAAAGAAAACTGAAACTTTCAAGCACAGATGGCCGGCCCCCTTAAATAAGGCCGGTCCCCTTAATGTTTAAGGGGGCTGACCTTATAACTTTAAGGGGTCCGCCCATCTGACACATAAATTTTTTCCAGAACCTTGATATTTCAAAATGTTTTAAGCATTCTTAAGAATTCAATCAATTTGCTCCATTATTCCTAATCCTAAACGCAAGTGGTTTAATAATTCACGCTTAAGGGGTTCAGTAAATATGTCCGCAACATTTTCTTCTGATGCAACTTTTTCTATGGTTATATTTCCTTTTTGAAAATTATCGTGAAGGAAGTGGTGACGTATTTCTATATGTTTAATCCTAGAGTGTTGAACGGGAGCTTGTTTCATCCATAGTTTTCTTACGCGAGAGATCTAGTCCTACTTCTATATTAGCGATTAATCCACTTAACTCATTTCACTTCATCACCATGAGTTTCCTAATAGTAGATATAGAAGATTTCCATTTTCTATTTTGTTAGACAACAAGCAATTTTATTTTAATCCTAGAAAAGCCAACTAAGAGGGGTTCATAATGCGTGAGTAAGTAACTATTACTAGCTATATAACTAAGCATTAATCTAACTAGTTATTAATCTAAAAATGTAAATTTTAATGATGAACTTAAAAGAAACGCGTACCTTTTAGTCTTCAATAAATTTTCTTCAAATACTTCAAGTTTCCATGTTGACTTATAGAAGTCATTACTAGACGAGATTCCAATACTTTCAAAAAGTGACAACTTAGCCACTTGGTTCCCATGGTCTCATTGGTCCAAAGTTTTTTGAACCAAACATGGTTTGCACTTGACTAGGATGCATGTATGGTGGAAGTATTCCCCATGGGTTAAAGCTTGGTTGATGTGGATAATTCCACATTGGGTGACTATTATTAGAAAAGTTTTGTATACCTTGATTTCTCCTATGTTGAGGGTTTTTAGATTGAGGATGAGGATTATTTGGTCTATTTGGCGGTGGAGTTTTAGATCTTAATTTGGGTTTAGAAAATCCGGTTTCGGCTTTTAATGATGATTTATAAAAACTTTTTACATCCTCATCACTTGCAATAGGTATTTTTCTATCTTTTATAATTACATACTTAGGGTTTGACTCTAATGGTTTTTGTGTACTAGATTCACATTCAAACTTTACATTTTTATTTTCGCTAGTTGAAACATTAGTTGAGGTGAATCCTAAACCGGTTTTATCTCCCGAAGTTTCTAGAACACTTATTATTTTCTTAAGTGAGTTACTACAATTTTTAAACTTGTCAAGTTTGAAAATTTTATCTTTAAGTTTTTCGTTTTCATTTTTGACCTCTAAACATGTTTTACATTCTACAAAAACTCCTTTTTCTTTTTCCAAATGTTGTAGTTTAATTATTAATTTGAGTACTTCATTTTCTGATCGATTATTAATATGTTTTAGTGACTTATTTTTAGCTATGACCTTTTGACCTAATTTACACATTCTACTATATTCGCTATCTAATTCTTTTTCATCTAAAGATAAATTTTCATCACTATAGTATTCGGTTTCAGAACGTACCTCATCAGATGTCTTTATCATGAGACACTTTTCTTCTCTTGTTGTCTCTTTTTCATCATTTTCACTATCGCTCCATGCTCCTCCTACAAAGGCCTTGTGGTTTTGACTTCTTGACAATTTCAGACATTCTCCAATAAGATGATTTAGATCTCCACACTTGAAACACTTTCTTTCATTCTTGCTATTCTTGTCGTCCTTGTTTCTTTGGGATGTTTTTCTTTCATCATATGGTTGTCTAACATATCTTCCTCGTCTTTTAAAGAATTTATTGAAATCTCTTACGGCCATAGCATACTCTTCATCGTCGCTTTCGGAGGTTGAGCATTCTTCGTCACTAGAGTCCTTTTTAGCTTTCAACGCAATTAATTTGCTTTGCTCCCTTTTTCCTTTGACCATCTTAGAGTCTTTCTTTATTATTTCTTCGTAGACCTTCAAGTTGCCGATCAACTCGTTAAGTTGAAGAGTTGACAAGTTCTTCGATTCTTCAATCGCCGTAACTTTAGCTCGCCATTTTTGATGAAGAGCCCTAAGAAATTTCCTAACAAAATTATTACTAGAAAAATTCTCATCAAGTGCTTTTAAACTTGTGATGATAGTGTTAAACCTAGCAAATGCATTATCTATTGATTCCTCTTCCGGAATCATAAATTGTTCATATTGTTGAACAAGAAGATCTATTTAATTATCTTTGACTTGACTATTACCTTGGTGAGTGATTAATAAAGAATCTCAAATATCTTTTGCGGTTTTACACATAAAAGTTCTTTCATATTCTTTGCGTGGTAACACATTATAAATAACCATTTTAGCCTCATTATTTTTTGCTAGTTTCTTTTTCAAATCATCATTTTCTTTTTCAAAAGATACAATTTCATCATTTTTAGTTTCAAAATTATATTGAATAGGGGAAAAGTCACCAAAGGTAATGACATGCCAAAGATCAAGATCTTTTGATTTCACATAAGTTTCGAATCTATTTTTCCAATAAAGAAAACCATCACTTTCAAATAGTGGTGGTCTTTACATAAATTACCCTTCTAAATATTTTCCCGATTCCATAGATCGATTCAAGTTTTAAAATACAATTTATTTTAAAAATCTTGTTTGACGTGGCTCTTGATACTAATTGTGGAAAACTAGAAGGGGGGGGGGGGTTGAATAGTTTTACGTCTTTTTAATTATATGAAAACTTAGTGGTTTAAAACAAAACTTCGTTTCTAGTTTATGTGAGATCGATACTTGTATACTTATAAGTACTTATATCTACGCAAGTAAACAATAACAATATGGATGAGTATGACTTATAAGAACTTATATCTACGCAAGTAAATAGTAACAATATAGACAAGTATTTTTGCGTCCCTTTTTATTTATGAAAACTTAGTTTAGTTTTAAAGCCTTGTTTACTCTTAAAACTTTGATTCGATCTTATGTGAACTCAAGTCTTGAACAATATGAACAACTATATCGAGGTATGAAAAATAATAACGATGTAAGCTAAGTATGTAAAATCAACACATGCATAATATAGACAATTATAGCTATATACGAGATGTAAGTAAGTAAGCTAAGTAATAAGTTAGAGTTGGAAAGATCTAACTGCAAGATAAAGGATTTATAGTGGTTCGGCTACAAGGACATCTTCCTTGCCCTACTCCACTCCCCAAGTCACCTACTCGAGTGTTTTCTTCACTATGTCAACAAGCTCCCTTATGGCGGAGAAAACCTTACACAACTTTGGCTTACACCAATTAACGACACTAAGCTAAATGTCGGGTTCTAATTGTAGCTAGAACCAATCTCACACCACTACACAACTTAGCACGACTTCTTCACAACTTGTACACTCCACAACTACTACACACCTTCACTAATTCTTGCTCTTCACAACTCTACTTTTTCTTCACTACTTCTACTCACAACCAACACACCTAGATCTATCTAATTACAAGCCTTCTACACCTTTACAAGTAATATACACAACTACTTGACAATATATACAAATGTACAATACTTCTTAACTTGATTCTTGAAGGAGTATTCTTCTTTTGCACTTAGAGAGATGAGGGAATGAAATGATTGGATCACTTGAAACAAGGATTAATAATCTTATGATCAAAGGGTTTTAGAAGAATGTTTAGAGAGAATTGGATCTGAAAATTTTCGTGCAAAAGGTGGGGAAAAATACCAGGTTTGAGATGGTATTTATAGGCAAAAGTTTCTGACAAGAGGAGCATGCCGGCCCCCTTAAATTGTGGTTGGCCCCCTTAAAATTAAGGGGGCCGCCCCTTATAATTAATGGGGCCGCCCTTCTGAAACGGGCAGTTTTCTTGTCTTTTTCTGGGGAAAGTTTATTTGGTGAAAAACTAACTGATTTTGGTTAAAAATTTGAATTCATATATTTATTATGAATTAAACATATTCCTTTATTACCAAATATGTTTTTCAAAGAAATATAAAGTGTATATATAATTTTATAAACTCTGTAATATTTAAATAAAAATCCCTTTGATCATAAAATGTATTAGACACTTGTTTATTCATACCTTAAGTGATTTTATTGGATGAAGTGATATTAGTTGCTAAATACTTGTTTACGTATTAATTTTGCGTTTAATGTTTTTACATTTTGTGATCGTCAAAACTTAGGAATATCAAAAAATATGAATAACATTTTTATACATTATTTATATCAACAATATCATCAAGTTAATCAAGGTTTATCAATTTTCTCTTAAAAATTCATATGGGTCGATTTATATATTTTAGGTATATCAATTTGTAGCTTTTGATTCTTGCCTATAATGTTATTCATGATAAAAGGAAAGCAAGGAATTAATCAAGGGTGCAAGAAAAGATACCAAACCTTTCAAGGGGTTGTTTATGGATCGAATGGGATGAGAAAACAAGAAGCAAGCCTCCAAAACCCTCCAAATGAACACCAATGTACACCAAATCTTCTCACGAACACGTACGATTAATCACCAATATTTCTAGGCCAATATTTTTGATGGATTAGGGATGATGGGTGGTGTGTGTTGCACAGGGAAAAAGAACCAAGGAGAATGAGTTTTAAAAAATTAGGGTTAAGGGAATTATGGGAAATAAGTGTGGTATTAAATGGGAAAATCAATTAGTTAGCAAAATTTAAGGGATTTGATCCCATCCTCATTATGGTACACGGCACAAGGGGGGGGGGGGAGGTCCAATTTTTACCAACTTTGAATAAAAATACACTTAGGTTAGTTATTATGATTTATTTTTAAAGGTTATGTACAAGTTTTAATGTTTTTGGACCCCTTTAGGTCAAGTAACATGCAACACTTGTGTTTTAATCCAAATTTCACTTTCTTGAGTTCTTATGATGTTGTAGTAGCCCAATTATCATTTACTTGAAGTTACGTATCCATATTTGTGATCGTACGATAATCGGTTTTATTTTCAGAGCTTGTTTGGTAAACGTTCTTAATTCTTCAAAATTTCAAATTGGAGGGTATTTTAGTCATTTAATCATGATATGAGAATGTGTTTTACAACTATTACCCCCTCAAAAAGAATTTTCGTCCGCGAAAATGAAAGAAGGAATAAGTAATAAACAAACGAAAGCATACCAGACT
This sequence comes from Artemisia argyi, assembly GCA_030686995.1. Taxonomy (NCBI): domain Eukaryota; kingdom Viridiplantae; phylum Streptophyta; class Magnoliopsida; order Asterales; family Asteraceae; genus Artemisia; species Artemisia argyi. The sequence goes on along the minus strand of CM060700.1, from coordinate 150,028,231 downwards.
ACAAAGGAAAATGAGGGTAACTGGCTCGTATAGACTCCTCGGTCTCCCAGGTCGCCTCTCGTGGCGGGTGGTTCTTCCAAAGAACTTTAATGAAACAAATCACTTTACTTCTCATGACCCTCTCCTGTCAATCAAGAATGGCTTCCAGTTCTTCCGGAAGTGACATGTCTGGCTGAATCTGATACAAGGGATATGAAACCACATGTAAAGGATGATAGTTGTATCCCCGCAAAAGAGATAAGTGGAAAACTTTATGCACATGTGCCAGCTGAGGTGGAAGAGCCAAACGATAAGATGCCTCACCAATACGTTCCAAGATTTCAAAAGGACCAATAATACGAGGACTCAACTTGCCCTTAATACCAAAACGTTTGACGTCGTGAAAAGGAGAAACTTTCAAAAATACTCGGTCGCCAACCTGGAAATCTAACTCATGTCTATGTTTGTCGGCGTAACTCTTCTGTCAGGATCTAGCTTCCTTAAGCCTCTCTTTAGCAATATTCACCTTCTCGTTGGTGATCTTGATCATTTCTGGACCCTCAATAATCTGTTCACCTACTTCATCCCACATAGTAGGTGATCTACACTTACGACCATACAACATCTCATAAGGTGCCATCCGAATACTAGCATGCCAACTGTTGTTATACGCTAACTCCACTAAACATTAGTACTCATCCCAACTACCGGTCCAATCAAGTTGACAAGCTCATAACATATCTTCCAACGTTTGGATAGTTTGCTCAGATTGACCATCCATTTGTGGGTGAAAAGCGGTACTGAACTTAAGACGGGAACCCCAAGCCTTATGTAACATCTTCCAAAAACGCGAAGTAAACCTCGGATCTCTATTGGAAACAATCGAAACTGGAGTACCGTGTAACCTAACAATCTCTTGCTGGAAAATTGCTGCCAATTTCGCCACCCTATATCTTTTCTTGATCGGTAGGAAATGAGCCGACTTAGTTAGCCGATCAACGATCACCCAAATCGCATCATGTCCTTTTTGTGTGACTGGTAAACCCGTAACAAAATCCATCGTTGTTTCTTCCCACTTCTACTAAGGTATCTCCAACGGTTGTAAAAGACCACTAGCCCTTTAGTGCTCAATCTTTACATGTTGACAAACCAAACATCTAGCAACATACGAAGCTGCATCCTGCTTCATCCCGCTCTACCAAAAATGATGTTTCAAATCCTGATACATCTTCGTAGACCTCGGATGTATGGTAAATCGAGAACTGTGAGCTTCTGACATAACCATCTCACGAAGTTCAGGATCACTCGGAACACAAAGATGATCCCCTAACCAAAAAATACCGTCGTCGTCGACCTAAAATTCTAACTGTTTCCCCTCTTCTATATTTTGAACAATGGCCCATAACTCTCCATCATCAAGCTAAGCTTCCTTAATCTTCAAGATCAAGTTAGACTCAAATTTCAGACTCGCCCAATAACTGTTGCGTCTAGGCAAACAAAGTTCCACCTCCATTAGCTCAAGATCATGCAAAATCTTATGTTCAAACTTCAGACTAGCCACCATACCCGACTTACGGCTAAGAGCATCTGCCACTACATTAGCCTTTCCTGGGTGATACTGAATGTTAGTGTCGTAGTCCTTGAGCAATTCCAACCATCTACGCTGTCTCATGTTCCATTCTTTCTGGGTAAATATGTACTTGATACTCTTATGATCGGTGAAGATATCAACCGAGTCCCCATAAAGATACTGTCTCCAGATTTTGAGAGCAAAGACAACTGCAGCCAATTCTAAGTCATGCGTAAGGTACTTTTCCTCATAGGTTTTCAACTAACGTGAGGCATACGCAATAACTTTCCCATGTTGCATCAATACACAACCCAAGCCCTTCTTAGAAGCATCACTATAAATCTGATACCCGCCTGTACCAGATGGAAGTGTCAAGATAGGAGCTGACACAAGTTTCTGCTTCAGAGTCTCAAAACTCAATTCTTGCTCATCGGTACAAGTAAACTTCAATCCCTTCCTCATCAACTTAGTCAACAGTGATGCAAGTTGTGAGAATCCCTCGAAAAATCTCCGATAGTAATCAGCCAAACCAAGAAAACTCCTGACTTCGGTCAATGTAGTAGGTCTCAGCCATTTATTGATTGCCTCCACCTTTGCTGGATCCATAGTAATACCTCCAGCGGATACCACATGACCAAGAAAAGCCACCTGACTAAGCAAAAATTCACACTTATAGAACTTCGCATACAACTTCTCCTATCTCAAAATCTACAAAACGGTACTAAGGTGCTGCTCATGCTCTTCCTCAGACTTCGAATAGACCAAAATGTCGTCGATGAAAACGATCAAAAACTTATCAAGAAAAGAACTGAATACACGGTTCATAAGGTCCATAAACACTGCCGGAGCATTAGTCAGTCCGAAGGGCATAAGCAAGAACTCATAGTGTCCATAGCGAGTTCGAAAAGCAGTCTTAGGAATATCCTGCTCTTTAACCCGAAGCTGATGGTAACCGGACCAAAGGTCAATCTTGGAGAAACATTTAGCTCCTTGGAGCTGATCAAACAAATCATCAATGCAAGGCAAGGGATAACGGTTATGGATGGTTATACGTAGTCTATACACAACCTCATACTACCGTCCTTCTTTATCACAAATAGAACAGGTGCTCCCCAAGGAGATACGCTCGGACGAATGAATCCACTATCAAAGAGTTCCTGCAGTTGATCTTTCAACTCTTTCAATTCGGTAGGAGCCATACGACAGGGGGTCTTAGAAATAGGTTCCGCACCCAGAATCAAATCAATACCAAATTCAATGTCGCGATTAGGAGGAAGGCTCGGAAGTTCTTCCGGAAATACATCGGCAAAATCATGGACAACACGAATACTATCGATAGTAGGACTCTCCATTGAAGTATCCTGAATAGAAGCAATAAAACCCGCACAATCGTGGGATATCAAGGTACGCGCCTTCAAGGCAGATATGATTTTAACAGATCGAAGTGGTTGGGAACCATAGTATACAAATTCAGGTTTAAATAAATCACCAAATATAACCTTCCGCTCATTGCAAACAATAGTGGCTCGAAGATAGGTCAGCCAATCCATACCAAGAATCAAATCAAAATCAAGCATATCAAGCGGAAGAAGATTAGCCGGACGTATGCGATCATCAAAACGTAGCGGACAATCAATAAACTCATGATCAATGATAACGTTGCTTTTCATAGGGGTAGATATAGATATGAGAGTTATTAATGGTGTTGGGGTTAATTTCAGTTTCTTTGAGAATGTGATAGATATAATAGAATGAGTTGCGCCAGTATCAAAAAAGACAAATGCGGTAAGATCACCAATATGTAGAAAACCCGTAATGGTACCTGTGGAGTTAACTGCCTCCTCGCGAGTAAGAGAATGAACAAGGCCTGAAGAAGTAGAAGGTTGAGAAGGGCCTGCTGGGACAAGGCTGGTCTTCCTCGGACAATTCTTCACCTGATGCTCAGTTGAACCGCACTCATAACAAGCTCCCGAAACAGTGCGGCAAGGCACGGTGTGTGACTTACCACATGAAAGAAAAGTAGGCAAAGTCTCAGCACGCCTATGTTGACCTGACGACTTCCCCGAACGATGCTGCTGGTACGAAGATCCAGAACCCGATTACCTGTTCTGCTGATTGCCCCTAGAAAACTGCCTCTGGTTGCTATTACCCGACCTGTCACCCTGCCTACCATAAGATTTGTAATCCGAATTCCTGTCACCCTGTCTACCAGAAGATCTATAATCCGAACCTCTCTGAACCTGTCAACCCTGGTCATGTCCCCTGCTAAACTGTCCCCTGTGCTCATACTAACGGTCCGAACGACCGCGGTGATCAAAACTCTGTTCAGTACGACCCCGATGGTCAGAACCCCGGTTCTGCTGCCCCGAAGATCCAGACTGTATCCTATCCCCATCACGACTCCTCTTGTTCGAGACCCTGCCCTCATGTAACAGCTCAATATTACGTGCCACATCTTAAACCATTGACACATCAACATATTCCGTGTTAACAATATGGTCAAGCACCCAATGCTACAAACCTCACTTGAAATGACGAGCCTGCCTGATGGCATCCCCCGTCACAGTAGGTCCAACGAAACTGCAAGCCTAACAAAACGCTCCATGTACTCTACTGCATTCTCCTTATCCAACTGATGAATCATACCATACTCCCTCTCATAACGTTGCTGTTCTGAGAAAGGAATGTACCTTTTGTAAAAGGTCTCACGAAACACTGCCCAAGTACAAGTCTCAGCATAGTTAGCCCCCTTCGCCTAAACATGTGCTTTCCACCAATTGAGGGCGTCACCGTCAAGCTTGAAAGCGGCTAAACAGGTTTTCACATCATCAGGACAACCTATCACCTGGAACAACTTTTCACAATGAGAAATCCAGCGTTCCGCCTCAGTAGGAGTGGCGGCTAACTGCAAGGAAATGGGCTTCAGCTTGTTGAAACGCTCAATCCACACATGAATACCCTTATTGTTGTTCCTATCCCCATCGGTATTTTGCAGAGTCTCAAGAATCTGAGGGATAGTAGCAGCTAATGCTGGGGCAATAATCTCATCAGTATTTGGAAGGTTATCACCATCGCCTTGTCGAGTGTTCACCATCTAAAATGATACCAAATGATTAGCGAAAGACAAACGAATACGAAAGAAGAGACAACACAAAAGCCTAGCGTCTACCCAAATCTCACAGGTCATGGACTAAGCCCTGAAGATCTAAACCGTTGTCTCTGATACCATAAATTGTAATGCCCCAACCCGACGAGGGTAAAGACATCACAATATGGTGACATATCAGATACAAACAAGTTCAAGTCAACAGCGGAAATCTTAAATAAAAGTCATCAAAGAGTAATCATCGGGGACTTAAACAACATCAATGCCCCAGAAAACAAACAATACAAGGTACGAGTACAAGTTCCAAAATCTAGAAATAAAAATAAAGAAAAAGTTCCATTATTCAAAATAAAGCTCTAGGGTAGATCCACTCTCTCTCTCATCCCCAAAGCTAAACCCCGCAACCTAGCTTAAGTACCTGCCGCATGGAAAAAGAAACACGGCTGAGCATAAAAAGCTCAGTGAACAGATATGAAACAATATAACAAAGCAATCAAGATAAATGAATAATCAAGGAGCAAGAGGATAAGTTACATGTGGTGTCAATGGTAATCAAGGTTTATCAAAGTCAAGTATGAAAGTTAAGTATCAAGGATTATCAAGTTTCAATATCAAGGATTAACAAGTATCAAGTATCAAAAATTAACAAGTGTCAAGGATTAACAAGTATCAAGCAAGTATCAAGTCAAATAAATCAAGTAACCCAAGATTGGAGTAGCTAACTCCCAAGATGTGAAGGTTTGTAATGTACACAAGCCCATTCACCAAGTAATATATCATGTAGCCCAAGCAAGTATCAAGTCAAGACAAGACTAGGATGCATCCAAATGCCCCTACAGGCCAATAATAATAATAATCATAGTAGTAGTCAATAACAAGTATCAGGGACGGTGGGGGACATCTCTCTAGCCCCACTAGAGTACATAACATTGGTGCATCAATGCTATGGTTGTGGCTACTCCACAACAAGTAGCTCCTGGGTAAAATACTGAAGGGTCAAGTAGTCAAGGTTCAATATCAAGTACAAGTGTCAAGTCAAAATCAAAGGTTCAAAGTCAAGGTTCAAGGTCAAGATCAAAGGGGTCAATCAAGAGTCAATACCAAGGATCAATATCAAAGAGGTCAATCAAGTAATAATAAGGAGAGACTGAGAAAAGTCATGAGAGAGAAGTAGTTGTACTCATGCTGAATGAGTACGGAATATCTATACCTTGCCGAAACAATAACCAAGCTAGAACCCAACAAGTGTAAATAGATCACTCCCGTTTCACCGCACCTTGAAGCAAGTGTATACTATTGATATAAATAATGCTTAAAAACGTTATTAATATTTCTCAATAACTCTACATTTTGATAATCACAAAATGTAAACTAAATTAAGTTAAGATTATGACGTAAACAAGTATTTAGTAACAAATATTTACTTCTACTACTAATATCACTTAAGGTATGCATAAACTAAGTATCTTATGCATTACATGATCAAAGGAAGTATTTTCTTAACACAAAACATTTTATAAAATGACATTAACATTTTATATATTTTAGTAAATCATTTTTGGTATTGTTTTATTAAACCACAAAGATATGATTTCAAATTTCCAATCAAAAAGGGCAAAATCTCTCCAAAAAAACCTTCCCCACAAAAAAGACAAACAAACACAACGTTCTAGAGGGGCGGCCCCCTTAATTCCTAGGCAGCCCCCTTAACGATTAAGGGGACCGGCAAGCTCCAGAACAGTATTTTTGAGCCCTTTAAATACTGGTTCATTTCACAAATTTTGCTCACCATTTTGCACTCAAAACTTTCTGATCTTATCTCCATTTCTATCCCAAAATCCTTTGATCATATAATTCATAAGTCTTTGTTTCCAAGTGATCCAAAGTTTCATTCACACAAGTGCAAAAAGAAGAACACTCCTCAACATCCATAAAATTGTAGTAGTGTTGTGATTAGTTAGTATCATCTTGTTGCAGTGCTAGATATTTGTAAAGTGTTGTGTGAATTAGTTTATTGTAGATATTAGGTGTGTTGCAAAGTAGTGTAGAAGTTGTGAATTAGTTGTGCATAGAAGAAGGTGTGAGGTAGACAAGAAGTAGAAGTTGTGAAGCCATCGTGAAGAACTTGTGAAGGTGTGAAGAAGGTGTGAAGTCGTGAAGAAGTTGTAAGATTGGTTCTAACTACGATTAGAACTTGACATTTAGCTTACTGTCGTTAATAGGTGTAAGCCAAGGTGTGTAAGGTTTCTCCGCCATAAGGAGTTTGTTGACATAGTGAAGAAAACTCTCGAGTGTGGTACTTGGGGAGTGGAGTAGGGCAAAGAAGGTGTCCTTGTAGCCGAACTACTATAAATTTGTGTGTTCTGGTTTGATCTTTTTGTCTCTATCTTTATTTCATTTCATTTCAATAATTACATTATTGGATTAGACTTGCTTACATTTGTTGACACTTGAATTCACATAAGATCGAATCAAGTTTTTATAAGCTACAAAAGATTTTGAAAATAATTTTAAAAAGAGAGTAAAACTATTCAACCCCCTTCTAGTTTTCGACAATTGGTATCAGAGCCAGGTTTTGCAAGATCTTTAAAATATATTGTATTTTAAAACTTGTAACGATCTATGGAATCTGAAAAATATTTAGAAGGGCAATCTATGCAAAGACCACCACTATTTGAAAGTGATGGATTTTTATATTGGAAAAATCGATTCGAAACTTATGTGAAATCAAAAGATCTAGATCTTTGGCATGTTATTACTAATGGTGATTTTTTAGCTATTCAAAATAACCCCGAAACAAAGAAAGATGAAATCGTACCTTTTGAAAAACAAAATGATGATTTAAAAAGAAAACTTGCTAAAAATGATGAAGCAAAAATGGTTATTTACAATGCGCTACCACGTAAAGAGTACGAAAGGATCTTTATGTGTGAAACCGCAAAAGAAATTTGGAACTCTTTACTAATAACTCACCAAGGTAATAGTCAAGTCAAAGATAATAAAATAAATCTACTTGTTCAACAATATGAGCAATTCACAATTCCGGAAGAGGAATCAATTGATAATGCTTTCGCTAGATTTAACACTATCATCACAAGTTTAAAAGCACTTGATGAGAATTTTTCTAGTAAGAATTTTGTTAGGAAGTTTCTTAGGGCTCTTCACCCAAAATGGAGAACTAAATTGACGGATATTGAAGAATCAAAGAATTTATCAACGTTACAACTTGATGAATTAATTGGAAACTTGAAAGTCTACGAAGTAATTATAAAGAAAGACTCCGAAATGGTCAAATGAAGATTCGTTAGACAACCACACGATGAAAGGAGAGCATCTCAAAAGAATAAAGATGACAAGAATAGCAAGAATGAGAGAAAGTGTTTCAAATGTGGTGATCCAAATCAAGTCATTGGAAAATGTCCAATGATGTCAAGAGATCAAAATCAAAGAGCATTTATTGGAGGAGCTTGGAGTGATAGTGATGAAGAGGAGAAAGAAACGACAAAAGAAGAAAAGTGTCTTATGGAAAAAACATCAAGCGAGGTACGTTCCTAAACCGAATATTTTAGTGATGAGAATCTATCATTAGACGAAAATGATTTAGATAATGAGTATAATAGACTGTGCAAATTAGGACAACAAGTAATAACTAAAAACAAATCACTAAAACATATAAACAACCAATTAGAAAATGAAATACTAGAACTTAAAATTAAAATACATAAATTAGAAAAAGGCAAAGAAATTATTGAAGAATGCAGATTATGTCAAGAGCTTAAAAGTGAAAATGAAATACTTAGAGAAGAAAATTGTAAACTTGACAAATTTGAAAATAGTAGTAACTCACTTAAGAAAATAATAAGTATTCAAAGAATATCCAGAGACAAAACCGGCTTAGGATTTAACCCAATTGAAGCTTCATCTAGTGAAACAAGAAATGTTAAGTTTGAAAGCGAATCTAGTAAACCAACATCCTTAGAAAAACATCCCAAATACATACTCATAAATGATAAGAAAATACCTCTTGCTAGTGATGAAGAAAAAAAATGTTTTATAAATTGTCTTTAAAGGCCGATGTAGGATCATCTAAACCTAAAACAACATCTAAAACTCCACCACCTAGGAAACCAAATAATTCTTATCCTAGATCTAAAACACCTCAACCAAGAAGAAACCAAAATAAACAAAACTACAACAACCCTAGTATTGAAATGGGGAACTATCAACCAAGTTACAACCCTTGGGGAATACTACCACCGTTCATGCATCCTAGCCAAATGTTGAACATGTTTGGACCAAACAACTTTGGACCAAAGAGGCAATGGGGACCAAATAGCTAGATCAACATTCCTTTCAACTATCTTGGAGTTCTATCACCATAGACTTTTGCAAAGTTTATTTTTCAGCTTGAAGATTTAGAAGATTTTTTTTAAGACCGCCGGGTACGCCATTCTCTCTCTACTCATTGCCATGCATAGATATTTCTTTTTGGTTGCTTTGCTTGCGTAGATATTAGTTACTACCTTCTTTCTCTTGAACATATATATATATATATATATATATATATATATATATATATGTATATATATATATATACATATATATATAATATATATATATATATATACACATATATATATATATATATGTATATATATATATACATATATATATATACATATATATATATGTATACATATATATATATATATATACATATGCGTGCACATAACCTAGATACGTCATTAGTTGACTTTCTAGAACTCTAGGAAATTGTTTGTTTTCGAACCTTTTCCTTCCCCTCATTGGCCCTTTTGAACTTTGTCGTTCAACTCGAAAATCTTTTATGTCCACTTTCAGAAAACTCATGATGATGAAGGGATCTGAGTTTAGTGGATCAACATGAAAGAAGAACGTCATCGCACAAGAATGCTATAGATGAAACAAACTCCTTTCGCCGACAAAAACTTATCTTCGTCATCATTTCTCAACTCCACCTAATAACCCACCATTTATTCACACTTACAGATAATCTATATTTATATGTATCTACACATACACATATTCCCGAACACTTCTCAAATCCTCCATTACCTTGACACCTTGATTATTTTATCCGAAATTCTCAAAGGTACATTTTAATTAACGAAATGTTAATTAAAAATTGTCAAGTACTTCATCATCGTGCCAAAAGATTCTTACGTATTTTTGATATATTATAAATCAAATTATATATGTATAAATACGTTTGTTCTAGAAACTAAAACCGTGAAAAATTCAAAAATCAATGGGCGGCCCCCTTAAAGATTAAGGGGACCGGCTTGTTATCGAGGGCGGCCCCCTTAATGTTTAAGGGGGTCGGCCTACTGTAATTTCCAAAATCGTTTTTCCACCTTAAATTATTTGCCAAACACTCCATTTGTTCATATTTCTTCCACTTACCTCTGCTGTGAACGAACCAAAACAACCAAAACCACTAAAATCATTCACCAAATCACCAATCCGGGGTTGTTTCGCAAGGGGAAAACGCTAACAACACGTATAACAACATCTTTTGTAAGTTTTTCAACATACCTTTCATCACATTTCATTCAATTTAGTGTCTAATCAATAATTAGGTATTTTATTAAAATTTATTTTAATTCGAATTTTAGTAAAATTGTAGTTAGGAATTGAATAACCAAATACTTCCCATAGGATTAGAATGTAAAATTGCAACTCAAACTAAGTATAACACATCATATTGTCAAAAATTTTAATCGTCCATAAACCCTTGTTAATATCATTCTTCAAAAAGTACATTCTTGATATAACTCTTAAAAACTAGTTAAAACTTACTACATTGTAGTAGTTTAATGTTTTAAACAATCAAAACATACTTTTCAATTTGTTGATACAAAAGTTGGGCGTTCCTTGTTTGGGTTCCTTCTCTCGTACCAATCAGATCTTAATGCTTGAAACATGCGCACTAAGAAAGCAAATAAACACCGTTAGGCTTATCGTGGGATTGTCTCCCAGATTATCCTCTGGCGTGAGAGTAAGTAATCGATTTGAGGGTTATGTAGAAGAGTTAGGGTGTAAGTCGTACCTTTAACGAGAGTTATGGTTTTGTTTATATAGGCACGGAATCCTTATTGGATACGTGCACCTTACTCTTCGGTATATATCCGGTTTGAATATATATCCCTTAAATAAGAGATATCCATATCACAACTATAAATAACTTTGGGCTTGGGCTTTCGTGAGCCCAAACTGTTAGTGTACTGGCCCAAATCATTGTTATGATAGCCCACTCATGGCGGGCTTGGGCGTTAGTAATGTTTATCATTTGGGTTTGTGACCCGAATATAGACTATATGTTATCATGTCCCCCCAGTCTAGTATGCGTGGAGGTTGTACGCGGATGCTAGACTTAGAAATATTAGCGGCAAGCGTGGCGGGGAAATTGCTAGTATTTCCCGCCAAAAACGCGATACAATGTATCTAGCCTTGAAGTGTCCCATGTGTCCCTTGGAAGACGTGAAAAAGTGTATGTATCGGTTTGTATTCCACCACACGATGGAGATAGTGGAATCCACGTGTCATTCATCCGATGTAAGGGGTAACCCTATATAAGGGGCTCCTCGTTTCACTGTTTTAACCATAGTGAAAAACGCCATTTCCTCTAAAAAAAAATCTTTCCTCAAGAAAACTAATATCTTCAAGAGGTAATTACGCGTGCGCATTCTAGTAAAAATGGTCCGTCAGTTAGAAGAGTTTCGTTCTAAGATGGACGAGGATGAACTTCATCAGTTCACCTCTGACTATTACATCCCTCTCGATGTGCATCCGGAATTACCGGATGCCGACGCATGCATCGCGGATTTCCCTGAGGGGAAAATTGGGGTAAACACGCGCTTTTTTGAGTTCGCAAACCAGCGCATGCCTATATCCTTATTTTTGAGCGACGTGGTCAACTTTTACCGCCTACATATTTCACACTGCACTGTATAGGTGCGGCGAAGATAACGAATTTTGAGGTAAACTGTCGTTTACTCGCAGTGAGACCTACCATTAACCTCTTCCGGGCGTTCTACCATACGTCGTGGTCGAACGGGTGGGGGACATTTTCTAAGCGCCCAGGGCGCTATCAGTGTTATACTGATAAAGTAGATGCCCTAAGGGGTTGGAGGGAAAGGTTTTTTTGGATAGATGATAAGGTTTTTGCCACGCTCTCTGGGTTTTACACTCAAGGAGGGCTTCTAAAGGATGAGCACCCAGATCCCCGTACGTATAGAGTGGAGGATGTGGAGATCATTAATGAGAACCGCATCCCGATCAACCCCTATCCCGAGGAGTTCCTGGTGTACATGGGAATGAGCCGTAACTACTTCGGGGGAAGTGATGAAGTGCCAACATTCTTGGATGGAGACGGCCGAGGTGGGTGCTTGTCCTTTCTTATCCTCATGTTTATAGTGTAAGCTTCCTTGTATATATTGATTTTATCCACTAACTTGCTCTTTTCTTGTTTGTTCATGTGTTGCGCAGAGATGGATCTATTTTCCGTGGTGAAGTTAGCAAAGCCGATGCAGGTAATTGTGGGCGTGCGCCCTCTGAGGGGGGGTGAAGTGCCCATCTTGGAGGCTACTGCTGGGCGCCTACTGGAGCTTGCCCGAGAAGAGGCTTCTAATGCATCGCATCCTGTTGTGAATGCGACACCAGTGCAGACTATGCCTGCGCAGGGAGAGGTGGCGCCTAAGCTTGCGTGCGCTGAGTCGTCCACTAGTGCGGGGATCCTCAAGGTGGATACTGACTCTGAAGAGGAGCGCCAAGGTGCGAAGCGTAAAGTTGCTGATGATGGTGGAGAGGGTACCTCCAAGCGAAGACGTCAAACCATCATCGTGGATGAGTCAATAAAGGAGGAGACATCATCGTCTGTTTCTGTGCAGGAGAATGCTAGGACTTCTCCTCCTACGTAAGTAACCTTCATTTAAGTATTTATATTTAGATATGTTTTTTATACCGTGCTTCCTCTTGACTTCTCCGTGTTTGCATGTAGCGACAGTGCTGCAGGGGGTGATGCAGCATTCGGTGAGTGGTTTGTGCCACCCCAAGCGGCTCATGTTCATGTGGAGGAGCTGGTGAGGGCGAATGAAGAGATGTCTGCGCAATGGCTGATGGAAGAGCTTGGCGCTGCTGAGCGTCAGGTTGAGTTGGTTGCTCAGCTGAAGGCGCGGTATGGTGATGAGGCTAACAGTCTCGCTCAGAAGGATGAGGAGATTGCTATGCTTAGGGCGCAGTTGGCTGATGCGCAAGCAGGTGTAGAGTCCACATCTGCATATGCTAGGAGGCTCGCAGATGAGAAGCTGTCTTTGTTGGCTGATTTAAAGCGAGAGCGCAGTGAGACTCATCAGTACAGGGCTAATTTCTCTTGGGGTTTAAAATACCTTCAAGAAAAGAAAACCGAGCACTTCACCCACCTTGATGAGCTTCGTGAGCATGTGGAGGGTGCGCTGAAGGTGCAGGAGGGCAAGCTGTATAAGCTGAGTATAGAGTACGATGAGGAGTTATATCCTCATCTTATGTCTACTATTGCTGAGCGCAGGTATGTACATTCTTTTTTGAATTCTGTGTATACCACTATGTGTCTTAATGCTCTTTATCTTCTAACGCGTGTGTTGTTACGTGTGCAGGTGGCTGATCAGCCATGGTCTGCGCTTGGCTGCTGATGAGTGCTCAAACACTCATAATTTTTGATCAAATCTGAACTACAAAACATACAAAAACAATCAAAAAGTCATCAAAATACTGAAATTATCCCAGGGATTGTGTTTTATATGTTTTAAATCCAAAATAAGCAAAAAACAAATGAAAAATGATCAAAGTTTGCAAAAATGGCAGTTTCAGTCCCCCAAGTTTCAAAACTTGTCAAAAATAGTCCCTATGCATTTATTTTAAATAAAAAGTCAACCCAAGTCTTTTGAAAGTCAAAAATCACAAAATATGACACTTGGGTCTAAAGTTTCAAAAATTACAGTTTTGGTCCCTATACTTTCAATTTTAGCATAAAAGGTCCCTGGGATTTTAAATATTGGAAAATTAAAATTATGGTCCCTGGATTATTTAAACGTGGCAGGAATTACCCTTGGAATGTTTTGGAGGATGTGCAATTTTGAACCCCCTAATTTTCAGCTTAGTGCAAAAATGGTCCTTATGGTTTTCACTACTATAAACAAACGGATCCCATTTTTATTTCTACACCAAATCCAACCCAACAACAAAACTAATCCACCACCCTTATACCTCCCTCACCCAATCCACTACCACTTTAACCCTAGCCCAACACCCCCTAAGCCCATCAGCCCAACAACCAAAAATATTAAGACCCCGTCCCTTTAAATATTACCCCAGGTCAAACGTTGACCCTCCTTTTCCCCCTCATTCACATGAACACTGCAAAGCCTGTAACCAGCCCCCCTTATCATCACCCCCACCCCTCCACTTTTCCACCAAATCCTCACCAACACTCCCTCTTGTCCCTAACAACCCCTTCCTCATTTATTACCACACCAAACCCCACCAAACTGCCAAATTGACATTATCTCAATTTCCCGCCAAATTTCAATTAAACAGTCAGGATCAAATTGGCAAATCTAAGGGCTCAAAATAAAATTGTGATTGACTCAGGAACTCCCCAGTCCTATAAAAGAAGAAGAAAGAAAGCCTCAAGAGGTGTAGTAGCTAATTTTAGGTAGTATATGTAGTTTAGTTCTAAATGTCTAATTAATGTAATTTTGAATTCTTAGTTATAATTATAGTTTGTAATCTGTTATCTTTAGATTAGTATAAGTTTTCAATCTTCAAATTCAAGCCTTGTTTCACTTTTAGTTTAAATGAAATTTTAAATCTTTTAGCCAAATCCTTGTTCATGATCTATTATATTGTGGTTAAAATGTTAGTTTAATGCTCACTTAAGCTCTTAGATACAAAGGAAATCAAAAACTCAGAAAAAGAACAGAAGAAGAAAAGAAAAAAAAAAAAAAAGAGAAAAATACAAAGAAAAATCAAAATAAAATAAAAAATGGTGAGACAGGTATTGAAGCAGAACAAGGATGTTGGTATTTTGTTTAGTGCCTCTGAGGTGAGGTGTTAGATTGGTTATTGACCCTTGAGTTATAGCTCTGAGCTTGGAATTCCTTATTAAGTTAATATTTATATTTTTGCAAGTTTACTTTAGCTTAGCTTTCTACTGTTTATTTATGTTTTTCTTATGCTTAATTAGTATTATTTAGCCTATTTGTAGCTTAATAAGTTGACTCTGCTCATTGAAATCTTTTGTTGTTTTTGTTTTCATTTTAACTGACATAAGTAGTATAATATGTGTTTCTATACTTTTGTTGTTATTAGTGGTTTCTTTAAGCTCAATTAACTTTATTAGTGATTATGTGAAGTGTTGCAATAATAAAATCGGTAGAATAAATATTAAAATCCAAAGTTGTAGAGTAATCACAAGTATAGGGAGTGTTTGGTGCTAGACAATTCACAATGAATTTGGCTTTGTTCTTGAGTTCTCTCTGTATTAACAACTTTCATTTGGTCAGTAGAGGTTAGATCCAACATTAAAATCAGTCCTTCACCATCATAAGTCAAATTCACCTTTACAGCTCAATTCTGCATAACTGTTATGTAATTTAGGATATATATTCTCACATATGCATGTAGAAGTAGTTAGCTTAGCTTATTTCACTTACAACTTAGCTGAATATTACATACAGAATCAGCTAGGAAGCATTGAATCTCATTTTGGTCAACTTTCATCAAAAACTTAGAAAGTCAAAATTGTCTTTGTGTAGAAAACTCAGATTTTGAGGGAATTAATGTGATTTTTGTGTTAGGACATAGACCTTGAAACTTCTACATGTCATAATCTACCACCTCTAACTTAGGAATCAAGCCTTGTTACATTTTTGTGATTTTTTCTGTGGGCCCCACAACCTTCTAAACAGGGCTGCAGGGCAGTCCCAACTGCTGCAGCAGCAGCCTCTACCCCAACTGTCTCACTTTGGTGGGTCCTACAGACCTCACTAGTGGGTCCCATAGGCCCCCCTTTGGTTCTTTGAACTCACCAACTGGCCCCCAATCCATTTCAAGCAATTTTTGAGATTCAAGACCACTGGGATCCACCTAGATTTTCACTTATTTTCTGTCCCATTTTCTGTGTTGAACCAAATTTTGAAGTGCTTATTTGAGTGCTTATTGCTTATTCAGTGGTACCCTTTAGTTGTTTTAGCTTCATTCCTGTCCAAGTAACTCATCTGAACCAAGTTTTACCCCTATGGACCCCATATAAGCCAATTTGAGCTTATTCCCTAGTTTGGTCAACCAAAGTCAACTGTGAAGCTTTTAAGCATGCATTTGGCTTATTTTTATGTTCTTAAAAAGTTTTTTTTGTAAAGTTGTTTGTTTTTAGGTATAAAATAGTTTTGTAAAAGAAAAATCCAGAAAAACCAATTTTAAAATAAGTGATAGTTTCTATTTAATGTAATTTATCTTTTTACTTTTCCTTTTTAGATTTTTATTAAGTAACTTGCATTTTTATATTTTTGTTAAATTTCTTTTATGTTAAAGTAATTTTAGTAATTTTCTTAGATTTTTATATTATCATTTGGTAATTATTAGATTTAATATTAGTTTTATTAATAATTAATTAATAATTAAGCATTAAATAGCATAATTAGTTTTTATAAAGTAATACCTAGTTTTTATATTTTTACTAGCTTTATAAGTTATAAAATAATTTTAGGAATTTTCTTATAATTTTTACTATTTATTTTCTATTTTTCTTAATTTAAAATAGTTTAAATTAATTAATAATTAGTTTTTAATTAATAGTAATTATTTAAAAAGTAAGAAAAATATATTTTCAGTTTGAAAATTAGTTTTATAATATTTTGGATTTTTCCAAATTTAATTTTCATATTTTTAGTGTAATTTCATAATTAGTTATAATTTAGGTTAATTTAAATAATTAATAAGCAATTAGAAAATAGTAATTAATTAATAGTAATTAATTAAATAGTGTAAAAATAAATTTTAATTATCCAAAAAAAAAATTTTATTATTAGGATTGTAAAATTTTAATTTTCATATCTGTAACTTTTTATTTGTACAAAAGTCGCGTTTTATTTCGTACGTTCACGTAACTTTAATCTGAAAGTACACGTTTTTAAGTTTTAAACGTTTCTGGGTTTTCCACTTTTACAATCTTGTTAATATAAATTATTTAAGTTATTTCATTTCAAAATTCCTTAGTTTAATCAATCACAAACCCTTTCCTGTCCAAATTCACCCGATCACAAACCCGTTTAATACCTTTGCACACCACGTTGGGACATAACGACCCAAGGAAACCCTGTATTCCACGAAGATTGACTCTTAGGCTGTTTGACCTTGTTGACTATTCACCTGGTCCATTTAGGTTGACCGTTCAGAGACAATCAAATTTTGGCGCCGCTGCCGGGTAGGTTGTGCGCGTTATTCTAAAACGATTTTGCGTATTAGTGAATCGGGATACACGTCATTGTATATTTACCCACCCTTATTCATATTATCTTCTTATTTTCATATAAAAACAAAACTGTTCCCGAAAACATTATAAAATCAGTTTTCAACGAACACAAAAAACCCAAAAAGATTTTCTTTCTTATTTTTATATAAAATGTCTTTCCAAAAATCTAAAAATATTCACCTTTACCCTCTCACATCTTTGATTCTTCATCCCTACCCCTCTATGAACCTTAGATTCTTTCCTATGTCGTATCCACACCATTTTGGTTGCTAATGGTGTGGTGGTCCTCATAACGGTGGTAATTGCCCCAGCTGTGGCATGGTAGAGTCAGGATACGGGTATGTCTATAACCAGGATCCCTATTCTCATCATGTCACGACTAATTTATTCCACCAGCCACCACACCATAAGATACTGACATATTCATGTGAATATTGTGGAGGTCCTCACCAAGGATTTGAGTGTCAATCCGGAAACACGTTTGTCTATGAACAGTTTCCTGATAACACTCAGAATTTTGGAAATGACCAATATCCATGTTATTCACCAAACCAGTCACAACAATCATATTGTTGTGAGTACTGTGGAGGTCCACACTCTAGCTCGGATTGTCAAACAAGGAATTCATTTCCTTGTAACAATTACGACTATTTGTTTTCAGACCCATCTCCACAGTACCAAATGATCCAAGCAACTCCTCATGATACTGAGCAAGAACTTTTACTAAAGGCTCTTGAGATATTGAAATAACTTAAGGAGGAGTTGGTTACTACATCGTTTCAAGACTCTCGTGAAAAATCTATGGCAGAATTACTTGCTGAAGAACGAGAGGCTAGAAACAAAAAGAGTATGGAGGAATTACTTGTCGAAGAACAAGCAGCTATAACACATGCCAAATTTTGTAAAGCTGCTCTTCTCGATTGTGATAATGATAGTGATAATGAAGATACCCTTGATATCCTTCAATTTTATAAGGGTTTGTCAGATTCATCATTTATGATACCTTCCATGGAAAATCAGGGAGAAAATAATGTGACGGAGAAATTACTAGCAGAAGATCAAATGGACCTCGTACAATCCACGAATGCTAGTCCTTCTCAACTCCCTCAGTCTGTTATCACACCCGAAGTTCACACTCACTCTTTGAACATGGGGGATGAGCATCTTAGCACTGTTCCTGGAAAGGAATCGGAAGAATTCATAAAGTCTAGTGCTGAGAACCTTATCCCAATCCCAAGAGAGTCACAGGGAACTTTTGATCATATATGTGATTACCTTCCCTTCTTGAGTGTCCAAAAGATCAATTTGAGACTTTCTCCGATTATAGCAAAGATTGTGCATCTTATGGAGACATCGAGTATGTTGAGGCATCAGTTCTACATTCTGATGTTGATCGTCTTCTTGAGGAGTTTTCGGATGAACTCACTCACATCAATCCACTTCCAATGGGAAGTAACGATGATCTCTTTGACTTTGAAGCCGATCTTGGAGAAATTGAAAGTCTCCTATATCATGATCCGTCACTCACTTCTTATCCCAACAGTTCACAAGAGAATGTTAATCACCTTGTTCCCGAAACATTTAATACGACTTTCACCAACCCTCTATTTGAATTCGAATCTGAATTCACTGTGATTTCTAACAATCCAACCTTTGATGAGGAGAGTGATGAGTCTGTAATGGAACAAGAGTTCACAAATTCACATCATGTGAAAGATTCTCTTCATGAGGAGTTCTCCGGTGAACTCACTCATATCATGACTCCTCCGGAGTATGATAGCCCGGGGGGAGATGCACTCAATTATGAGGATTTGTAAATTCCCACCCTCCCTCCCGGGATGTTTTTAAACCCAATGAGCTTAACCCTTGAAATCCAAATTCAGGCTAATGAGCCTGCTCTCGAGGAAGAAGATCTTATCATGATTTTCATCATGGTTTTCTTCTTTTTCTTCACCTACCGAGTGACTTCTCCTGTTCTTCACTCCTTCGGGAATGAAGACATTATATTCCCCCAGCATCACCGCTCATAGTTTACACTATTTTAAGCCAGGAATATATCTCATCGGTATGGAACTTTCACGTGCTTCAAATGTTTGTCCAAACATCTTGAATGAAAGTCCGATGGAGATTGTCTCTTCCACATCTTGCTTCCCCAAGAACAAATGAATTCGGGGTCGAGTCAAGCTAGTGACTCGGTAAACAAAAATAGTAGCATGCTTATAGGGTTTTCACCCTAAGTGTGGGGGAGTTACCCCTACTGTGGTTACAAATAAAGTGAAAGAAAAATGGTGTTTCCACATTTAGCTTGTAATGTTGCCCTTTTACGTTTAAAGTGTCGGCATAATAGCCGGGACTTAGAATATTGAGGACAATATTCAATTCTAAGTGTGTGTGGGGGGGGGGGGGGGTATTCTAGCGAATTTTATCACATTTTACTATCTAGTACCCCCGTTTTTGCCAAAAATTAATTTTTTTTTTCACTTAAGTTCAAACTTTTTTGTGGTTATCAGTCCGCCATGTCTAAACGACAAAAGGATTGGCTAATCCAGGAGCAAACGGCTCTTGATAAGGATATATCAAATCCGTTTATGGCTTACAATTTTCCCAAAATTGTATGGTATCTGAACTCGCCATATCCTAAAAATGAAAGAGTTGACTAGCATGCAAGATTATGGCTTGTGGTAAAGGCAGTGGAAAACCATAATTGGTAATCAGCTTACCAAGATGTTGACTATGTCCATCAAGAGTTGGCTAGTCCAAAAGCAAACGGCTTCTGGTAAAGACAAATCAAATCCGTTTACAGCTGGTGGTTTGCTCAAAATCACATGGTTATCAGTATACCATGGTTCTTACTTGAACTGAAACATTTGGCTACTCCAGAAGTAATGGCTTTTGGTAAAGAGATTCAAATCCATTAAGTTTTCTAAAAAAAAAAAAAATTTGCTAGGGACTAGCAATAGTTTAGTGTGGGGGATTGATGAGTGCTCAAACACTCATCATTTTTGATCAAATCTGAACTACAAAACATACAAAAACAATCAAAAAGTCATCAAAATACTGAAATTATCCCAGGGATTGTGTTTTATATGTTTTAAGTGCAAAATAAGCAAAAACAAATGAAAAATGATCAAAGTTTGCAAAAATGGCAGTTTCAGTCCCCCAAGTTTCAAAAATAGTCCCTATGCATTTATTTTAAATAAAAAGTCAACCCAAGTCTTTTGAAAGTCAAAAATCACAAAATATGATACTTGGGTCTAAAGTTTCAAAAATTTCAGTTTTGGTCCCTGTACTTTCAATTTTAGCATAAAAGGTCCATTGGATTTTAAATATTGGAAAATTACAATTATGGTCCCTGGATTATTGAAACATGGCAGGAATTACCCTTGGATTGTTTTGGAGGATGTGCAATTTTGAACCCCCTAATTTTCAGCTTAGTGCAAAAATGGTCCCTATGGTTTTCACTACTATAAACAAACGAACCCCATTTTTATTTCTACACCAAATCCAACCCAACAACAAAACTAATCCACCACCCTTATACCTCCCTCACCCAATCCACTACCACTTTAAATCTAGCCCAACACCTCCTAAGCCCATCAGCCCAACAACCAAAAATATTAACACCCCGTCCCTTTAAATATTACCCAGGTCAAACGTTGACCCTCCTTTTCCCCCTCCCTCGCGTGAACCCTGCAAAGCCTGCAACAAGCCCTCCCATCATCACCCCTACCCCTCCACTTTTCCACCAAATCCTCACCAACACTCCCTCTTGTCCCTAACAAACCCCCCCCCCCCCCCTCCTCATTTATTACCACACCAAACCCCACCAAACTGCCAAATTGACATTATCCCAATTTCCCGCCAAATTTCAATTAAACGGTCAGGATCAAATTGGCAAATCTAAGGGCTCAAAATAAAAGTGTGACTGACTCAGGAACTCCCCACTCCTATAAAAGAAGAAGAAAGAAAGCCTGAAGAGGTGTAGTAGCTAATTTTAGGTAGTATATGTAGTTTAGTTTTATCTAAATGTCTAATTAATGTAATTTTGAATTCTTAGTTATAATTATAGTTTGTAATCTGTTATCTTTAGATTAGTATAAGTTTTCAATCTTCAAATTCAAGCCTTGTATCACTTTCTGTTTTAATGAAATTTTAAATCTTTTAGCCAAATCCTTGTTCATGATCTATTGTTGTTAAAATGTTAGTTTAATGCTCACTTAAGCTCTTAGATACAAAGGAAATCAGAAACTCAGAAAAAGAACAGAAGAAGAAAAGAAAAGAAAAGAAAAATAAAAAAAAAAATAAGAGAAAAATACAAAGAAAAATCAAAATAAAATAAAAAATGGTGAGACTGGTATTGAAGCAGAGCAAGGATGTTGGTATTTGGTTTAGTGCCTCAGGTGAGGTGTTATATTGGTTATTGGCCCTTGAGTTATATCTCTGAGCTTGGAATTCCTTAGAAAGTTAATATTTATATTTTTGCAAGTTTACTGTAGCTTAGATTTCTACTGTTTATTTATGTTTTTCTTATGCTTAATTAGTATTATTTAGCCTATTTGTAGCTTAATAAGTTGACTCTGCTCATTGAAATCTTTTGTTGTTTTGGTTTTCATTTTAACTGACATAAGTAGTATAATATGTGTTTCTATACTTTTGTTGTTATTAGTGGTTTCTTTAAGCTCAATTAACTTTATTAGTGATTATGTAAAGTGTTGCAATAATAAAATCAGTAGAATAAATATTAAAATCCAAAGTTGTAGAGTAATCACAAGTATAGGGAGTGTTTGGTACTAGACAATTCATAATTAATTTGGCTTTGTTCTTGAGTTCTCTCTGTATTAACAACTTTCATTAGGTCAGTAGAGGTTAGATCCAGCATTAAAATCAGTCCTTCACCATCATAAGTCAAATTCACCTTTACAGCTCAATTCTGCATAACTGTTATGTAATTTAGGATATATATTCTCACATATGCATGTAGAAGTAGTTAGCTTAGCTTATTTCAATTACAACTTAGCTTAATATTACATACAGAATTAGCTAGGAAGCATTGAATCTCATTTTGGTCAACTTTCATCAAAAACTTAGAAAGTCAAAATTGTCTTTGTGTAGAAAAGTCAGATTTTGAGGGAATTAATGTGATTTTTATGTTAGGACTTAGACCTTGAAACTTCTACATGTCATAATCTACCACCTCTAATTTAGGAATCAAGCCTTGTTACATTTTTGTGATTTTTTCTGTGGGCCCCACAACCATCCAAACAGGGCTGCAGGGCAGTCCCAACTGCTGCAGCAGCAGCCTCTACCCCAACTATCTCACTTTGGTGGGTCCTACAGACCTCACTAGTGGGTCCCACAGGCCCCCCTTTGGTTCTTGAACTCACCAGCTGGCCCCCAATCCATTTCAAGCAATTTTTGAGCTTCAAGACCACTGGGATCCACCTAGATTTTCACTTATTTTCTGTCCCATTTTCTGTGTTGAACCAAATTTTGAAGTGCTTATTTGAGTGCTTATTGCTTATTCAGTGGTACCCTTTAGTTGTTTTAGCTTCATTCCTGTCCAAGTAACTCATCTGAACCAAGTTTTACCCCTGTGGACCACACATAAGCCAATTTGAGCGTATTCCCTAGTTTAGTCAACCAAAGTCAACTGTCAAGCTTTTAAGCATGCATTTGGCTTATTTTAAGTTCTTAAAAAGTTTTTATATAAAAGTTGTTTGTTTTTAGGTATAAAATAGTTTTGTAAAAGAAAAATCCAGAAAAACCAATTTTAAAATTAGTGATAATTTCTATTTAATGTAATTTATCTTTTTACTTTCCCTTTTTAGATTTTCATTAAGTAACTTGCATTTTTATATTTTTCTTAAATTTCTTTTATGTTAAAGTAATTTTAGTAATTTTCTCAAATTTTTATATTATCATTTGGTAATTATTAGATTTAATGTTAGTTTTATTAATAATTAATTAATAATTAAGCATTAAATAGCATAATTAGTTTTTATAAAGTAATACCTAGTTTTTATATTTTCCTAGCTTTTATAAGTTATAAAATAATTTTAGGAATTTTCTTATAATTTTTCTGTTCATTTTCTATTTTTCTTAATTTAAAATAATTTAAATTAATTAATAATTAGTTTTTAATTAATAGTAATTATTTAAAAAGTAAGAAAAATATATTTTCAGTTTGAAAATTAGTTTTATAATATTTTAGATTTTTCCAAATTTAATTTTCGTATTTTTAGTGTAATTTCATAATTAGTTATAATTTAGGTTAATTTAAATAATTAACAAGTAATTAGAAAATAGTAATTAATTAATAGTATTTAATTAAATAGTGTAAAAATAAATTTTAATTATCCAAAAATTTTCTTTTATTATTAGGATTGTAAAAATGTAATTTTCATATCTGTGAGTATTTTATTTGTACAAAACTCGCGTTTTATTTCGTACGTTCACGTAAATTTAATTTGAACGTACACATTTGAACGTACACATTTCTGGGTTTTCCACTTTTACAATCTTGTTAATATAACTTATTTAAGTTATTTCCTTTCAAAATTCCTTAGTTTAATCAATCACAAACCCTTTCCTGTTCAAATTCACCCGATCACAAACCCGTTTAATACCTTTGCACACCTCGTCGGGACATAACGACCCGGGGAAACCCTGTATTCCACGGAGATTGACTCTTAGGCTGTTTGACCTTGTTGACTATTCACCTGGTCCATTTAGGTTGACCGTTCAGAGACAATCAGCTTCCATGGGTACTCTGGAGTCTCAGGAGGTTGTAGAGGCTTTTGGGAAAGTCGTGAAGTGCGCCATGGCACGTGGCAAGGCCCAGGCTGCGGAAGAGCTTTCTGAGAGCAAGATGCTGACTGTGCCACTTGCAGAAGTGCCTGGGTATAAGGCGGATGCTTTTGATGAGCTGGTGGAGGCCATGGAGAAGATAAAGGTCTTCGACTTTCCTCATATTGCCCGTTTGGAGTGTGATCAGGATTATCCTATCAGTGTTACCATGCAGCAGCCTTTTAAGAAGACTGAGTGAGGCTGGGGAGCTAGCATCTACAGCTAGTAGCTCAAGTCGTAGGCGTGCTCATAGCATCTACATATGTATGGATTTTTGTAATTATAACTTGTATAAACTCATGGTTCTTATAAATAATAAATTTTATCTTTTTTTGTACGCCTTGTTATTTGTACTCAGATTGTTTTCTTTTGTGTAAAAGATCAACCCAGAGTCAAATTGAAACCGCGACATACTTAAAATGACTTATATTAAGTGCATAACTTAAAAAATCATGAGTGTGAAGATAGACTTGTGTTGTTTTGCAAAGACTATATCAAATGACCAAGAGTCTTGGCTTGTAAGTTGCTAAGCATGTACAGTGTACGTGATGTTGCGCATCCTTCATGGAATGCGCATTTAAACTTACGTCAACGTCTTGAAAGTAAGGTGCTTAGCAAGGATGCGTGATCCAATGTTGATAGGTTTGCAACCCTCTTACTCTACGAGTTAGTTGGTAGGTTTACTCATCCTTTCTGCCATCGTAGGTCTTAATAAGTGCATGCACGCCATGTAGGCAAAAATATAAAATAACAATATTGAGACATAAGGAAAAATGTAAGCAATAAAGTTAAATGTGTTATGGAGTTACCTAGAAACCACAACGTTTTATTAATACTTACAAGTTTTTTAAGATAAAAGACAATTTCTAAAAGAAAAGAAAATTCAAATACAGACATTTGTTGGGCACGTACTAAAGTGCAAGGTTGTCTGCATGTGGGCCGTAGCCTTTCCTAAAGATAGCATCTCTTGAGATTGCAGATATTCCAAGTGCGTGCCAGCTCATGGCCTTCCATGTCGCGCAACTTGTACGCACCATTGCCTAGTGCATCTGTGACCTCATAGGGTCCTTCCCATTTAGGTCCAAGCTTGCCTGTATCTTCTGCGTGGCTAGCGTCATTGGCGCGGTATACAAAGTCTCCTGGCCTGAATGAATTGTGTTTGACTTTTGCATCGTAATACTTCTTCATCTTTGATTTAGCTTGTGCTTCTAGTATAGCTGCGTGTTCGCGTCGGTCTTCCAACAGATCCAAGTTTATGCGCCGCTCATCGTCATTTGTTGTGACATTTATTTCCGCCGTATGGATAGTTGGCATTCCAATCTCGGTTAGTATGACAGCCTCTGTCCCATAGACAAGAGAGAATGGTGTGTCTCCAGTACTGGTTTTTATTGTCGTGCGGTGCGCCCATAAAACATGCGACAATTCATCCACCCATCTTCCTTTATGTCTGTTGAGGCGCGCTTTTATTCCTTCACCCAAACTGTGATTCGCGCGTTCAACTAAGCCATTGGTTTGTGGATGCTTAACTGAAGCAAAGTGTTGTGTAATGTTTAATTGCGCGCACCAGTCTTTGAACGGGTTATCACAAAATTGTTTTCCGTTGTCCGAGATAATTTCTCCAGGTAATCCAAAGTGACATACAATGTTGTCCCAAACGAAGCGTTTAACTTGGTTGCCTGTGATGCTTGCCACTGCTTTTGCCTCAATCCACTTAGTAAAATAATCTATAGCTACGATGAGGAATTTAAGCCCTCCCGCTGCAACTGGAAAAGGCCCTGCAATGACAATGCCCTATTTATAGAATGGCCATGGTGAGGTGATGGGGGTTAGCTCTTGTTGTGGTCGGCGCGGAATTGGTCTGTGGACTTGGCAATCGCTGCATTTCTTTATCATGTCTCGCACGTCGCGGTGCATAGTGGGCCAATAATATCCTGACCGTAGGGCGCGCGCCACTACAGACCGTGGTCCTGAGTGCATGCTGCATAAGCCAGCGTGAATTTCTCGAAGTACGTAACATGCCTGTAGAGGTCCAGCGCACCGGAGCCATGGTTGTAGGAATGAACGTCGATATAGGACGCCATCTCGGAGTTCAAATCTTTGCGCTATGCGCCGTACCCTACGAGCATCCTTTTGAGCTTGTGGTAAGATACCTTTGCTTATAAATTCAATGATAGGTGTCATCCACGTAGGATCCTGTTCGTCTATAACGTGGATATTTCCATCTCCGAGATTGATTTGTCTTTCAGAGTTTCCACCAATACCTATTTTGATAGGTGCGCAAAGCTTGTAGATGCGATCTTGCTAAGCGTGTCAGCTTTCCTATTTTCTCCTCTAGGGACTTGTTTGATGGTAAACCTATCAAAATTCTGAATTAGGGACTTGGTTTTTTCTAGGTATTGGACCATGTGTTCATCCTTGGCTTCATATTCCCCTAGCACGTGATTAGCTACCAGCCTGGAATCTACATTTGCCTCTAGGTTACGTACACCCATTTGAGTTGCAATGCGTAGTCCAGCAAGTAGGGCTTCATATTCTGCCTCATTATTTGTGGCTGTGAATTCGAAGCGCAGTGCATAAGTGAATTCCAATCCATCTGGATTAGTGAGGATAAGGCCTGCGCCTGATACATCCACGCACGAGGATCCATCTGTGAATAGAACTCATGGTTCTTGTAATTCTACCTTGTTTGTTGAAGGTGGAGTATCGGTATCTAGGTTCTCAACAATAAAGTCAGCTAATATTTGCCCCTTGATTGCAGTGCGTGGTCTATACGAGATGTTGTACTCGCTCAATAACACACTCCATTTTTGTAGCCGTCCTGATGCGTCAGGTTTAGAGATAACTTGTTTGATAGGCTGGTCTGTTATGACAGCTATTGGGTGCGCCTGAAAGTATCTACGCAGTCTTTTAGCTGCAAATACTAAAGCTAGGACTAGCTTTTCCATAGAAGTATAGTTAGTCTCTGTCTTTTTGAGTGCTTTGCTCACAAAGTATATGGGCGTTTGAACAGAATTCCTATCTGTCAATAATAATGCGCTGACTGCTCCATGAGTTGCAGATAAGTACATGATCAGTTCTTCCCGTGGTCGGGGTGCGACGAGTTTGGGAAGCGCTGCCAGATGTTGCTTGAGCTGTTGGAAGGCTTCCTCCGCCTCCTTAGTCCAATGAAAGTCTCCCTTTTTTGTGCACTTTGTGAGTGTCTTAAAGAGAGGGAGCGACTTGTCTGCTGATTTGGACAAAAAACAGTTTTGCCCGGCTAGCTTTTCGTTTAATGACTGGACTTCTTTCAATGTGCGCGGTGAAGGGAGATCTATGACAGCTTTTGTCTTTTCTGGGCAAGTCTTGTTGCCGTCAGGTTCTATTAAATATCCAAGGAACATGCCTTCTGTCGTGCCAAAAGTGCACTTCTTGGGATTTAACTTCAAGTTTTTCTTTTCCAGTGTTTTGAATGTCTCCTCGATGTCGCGCACCAATTCCTCCTCAGTATGACTCTTTATAACAAGGTCATCGACATAAAATTCTAGGTTGCGACCTACTTGCTTTTCAAAGGCCATGTCCACCAATCTCTGGTATGTTGCTCCCGCGTTCTTTATACCAAAGGGCATTTTTGTGTAGCAATAAACCCCTTGACTTGTGTGGAAGGCTGTTTTTTCTTCATCCTCCTCAGCCATCTGAATTTGATGGTACCCTTTGTATGCGTGTAGGAAACATTTAAAGGGATATCCACACAGAGACTCTATCTTCCAGTCTATTTCTAGTAGCGGGTAGCAGTCCTGTGGACATGCTTTATTAAGATCAGTAAAGTCTACACACATTCTCCAACTGCCATTGCTTTTTTTGACCATTACTGGATTGGAAAGCCAGTCATGGTAGTAGACTTGCCGCATGATGCCCGCGTCTACCAATTTGTGTACCTCTTCCAAGATGGCTTTTGCACGATCTGGGGCCTGGCCGCGCTTTTTCTGTCGTATTGGAGGAAATCCTTGTCGGGTTTGTAGCTTGTGCTCCGTGATAGACCTTGGTACTCCAGTCATGTGCTTTGGTTCCCATGCAAAGATATATAGGTTCTTTTGCAAGAGTGCGCACACAGCTGCTTTACCTTTGTCAGAGAGAGACCCTCCAATTGATATTTGTTGATCTGGGTAACCAGGGTGAATGGCAACCTTTAGGTTTCGTATTTTAGGTGCGCGCTGCTCTGCATTATTCTCCACTTCACTGGTTACTATGTTGCATTCTTTAGGTGGCACAGTAGTATTGTAGAGGGTGACAATGCCCCCTTCCACTGGGAATTTAAGCATCCCGCGTGCTGTGGATGGTACAGCGCGCATGGATGATATTCCAGGTCTCCTAATGATGTCGTTGTATGGTGAAGGAGACTTGATTATCATGAAGTTTATCCAGGTTGTTGTAGAGTGTTGTTCATCCCCAACAACTACAAGTAAGCGTAATTGCCCCATAGGCCATATTTTTTCTCCTGTGAATCCAGTCAGCGATGTCGTGGCCGGAATTAACTGACTTTGTATCTTTGGTCGCAGCCTCTTGAAACAGTGTTCATATAGAATATCTGCGGATGCTCCTCCATCAATATACATACGACGGATATCATGTCCCCCAGTATGTATCTCAATAGTTAGTGGCTCTACTACTGCATTGTGCGCAGCTAGAGTGGGGAAGGATATTTCATTCCCAAAAGAGAATTTCTGACTGACCTTTTGCTTCGTCTTGCGCTGCCATGATTGTATCATGTAAATAATGTCAGCCTTATCTTTGGATGGCTCTTTCTTACCTCCATTCTTTTGTTTATCCTTTCCTTCTTTAAAATTTTTAACGAGATGATCCATTCTACCCTCCTTTACTAATTTGTCAATTAGTTATCGTCGTTGGACAAACTCGTTAGTGGTATGGCCCTTTTGTCCATGGTATTCGCAGAATCCACTCCCTACACGCCGATCCTCTCGAGTGCGCATTGGTGGGGGTTTTGGGAAGTTTGCGCCTTCTGTTACAAATATCTCCCTCGGAGTCTTCGTGAGGGAGGTATACTTGTCATTATCTCGTCCGCTTCCCTGACTGCGATAATTCTTGCTGCGATTGCTACTCTGATCATTGGATTGTCTCCTAGGCTGTTCTTGCTGCCTATAATTTGAGTAGCTTTTTTTTCTATCCGCAGCAGCTGCTTCTCCTTGGATAAAGGACCTTATGCACTTCATTAGTTCATCGAAGGTTTGGGGAACCTTATCATTTAATTTCCTAATGAGTTCTGGGTTATTAATCCCATTCATGAACCCTAAAATTTTTAGCACTTCAGGACACGCCTTGACGTGTATACATTCATCCTTAAAGCGCTCCACGTAAGCACTGGTTGATTCCCCTTGGCGCTGTTTCACTCTGGCCAGTTCAAAAGGGTTCTTAGTGCACTTCCTTCTCTGAGTGCTTTCCGCAGCTCTTCAAACCCGTCTATGCTCCTTCGTGGAAGCTTGCTAAACCAAGTTCACGCATTCCCTACTAATGTGGAGTTAAACATATGACACCACACAGGTTGTGGCCAATTTTCGATAGTAGCAGCAGATTCAAAAATTTTTAGGTGGTCATCAGGATCACCCGTTCCATCATATGTTTTAAAATTGGTAGACATGTGCCTTTTCTTGTGATCAGAGTAATCGCTGATGCGTTGTGTGAATGCATCAACTTTTTGGCGACGCCAAGAAAGAGATAGGTCTTCATCTTCTTCCTCGCGACGTCTTCCTCTGGACTTCCAGTGTCCTGTTTCTTTATCCTCGTTATCTGAGGAGTCACTTGAGGAGAAGTCATCCCTTTTTTTACGCTTGTGCCGTTTTTCCTCAGAGGAAGAGCTTGGGGGGCTTTCACTTGGGGAAGTTCGTCTTCCCAACCTATCATGAATTCTTCTGCTTCCAGACCTTGAGGAGCTCTCACTCGGTGAGCGTTGCCTTCCAAGTCTACCTTGTATCCTGCAACTACCAAGTCTGGAGTGAACATTGGTACGCCTCTCACCGTCTTCGTATTCCTCCGAGTATTGTGAGTCAGATGTTGTACCAAGTCTATCATGGACATTGGTACGTCTTTCATTATTTTCGCCCCCCCCCCCCTTTGGTAGTACGGTGGGGATGTTTCTGGGTTAAAGTTAAGCCGGGCTTGTAGGCTTTGGCTTGATCTTCTCCTTGCCTCCTCTTGCATGAGGCTAGTTAAAGCTTCGTAATTTTGTGACACAAAATTACTTAGTGTTAATTTAGGTGCGTCCTCTTCTAGCGCAACAATGTCTGCTTCTGGGTTAGGTCCCCTAGCTCGATTAGGCGCCCCTGGTGGCATAGTGTTGTCCACAATAGGTGCCGTTTGATGGGGAGTATTGAAGAGAGTGCGCTGAAGTTCTTCAGCGCTTGG
The DNA here is from genome assembly GCA_030686995.1 of Artemisia argyi. Lineage (NCBI taxonomy): Eukaryota > Viridiplantae > Streptophyta > Magnoliopsida > Asterales > Asteraceae > Artemisia > Artemisia argyi. The sequence goes on along the minus strand of CM060700.1, from coordinate 149,997,787 downwards.
AACCACTGTGGTGGTTTGAGTAGTATTTGTGGGCAGTTCTACTGCTGGGAGAATTAGGGTTGGGCCCGATTCTTGGTGGCCAGGCGCACTGGTTGTTCCAGAGGCCTGCCTAGAGGTCGGATCTTGATGGTTCTTCATCTGGGGGTCACCACATATTCTTTCCAACTGCGGAGTCCGCTGACTTGAGTTTTTGTGCTTTGTCATTGTAGTTCTTAGTGTAGGGTCCCACGGATGGCGCCACTTGTTGATAGAAAAGTTGGGCGTTCCTTGTTTGGTTTCCTGCTCTCGTACCAATCAGATCTTAATGCTTGAAACCTGCGCACTAAGAAGGCAAATAAACACCGTTAGGCTTATCGTGGGATTGTCTCCCACGATTATCCTCTGGCGTGAGAGTAAGTAATCGATTTGAGGGTTATGTAGAAGAGTTAGGGTTGTAAGTCGTACCTTTAACGAGAGTTATGGTTTTGTTTATATAGGCACGAAATCCTTATTGGATACGTGCGCCTTACTCTTTGGTATATATCCGGTTTGGATATATATCCTTTAAATAAGAGATATCCATATCACAACTATAAATAACTTTGGGCTTGGGCTTTCGTGAGCCCAAACCATTAGCGTACTGGCCCAAATCATTGTTATGATAGCCCACTCGTGGCGGGCTTGGGTGTTAGTAATGTTTATCATTTGGGTTCGTGACCCGAATATAGACTATACGTTATCACAATTCATTGGAAAAACTTTCATGAAGACAACATGGGCGTTTGGTTCATGAACAAATCATACTTATATGAATTTACTTAAAACTTAAAACTAGTTTGTTAAACTTATTAACATAAGTCGAGTCTATAGAAGTCATCAATATATATATTGATGTTTTAGGCGATATTAATCAAGTTAAGGGAGCGTTTGGTTTATCTTGAAAAAGACATTTTGAAAACAAAAATTCATATTTTCACTTTTTAAACATGTTTTATGTTAGTCAAACTCATAAGAAAAAGCAAGATATATAATCTAATATATATCTAGCCTAATTTCGAAAATGAATTATGATATCTAAAGTGATGTTTGATAGTATTGATATTTGATGACGTATAGTCTATATTTGGGCCACGAGCCCAAATGATAAACATCACTAAGGCCCAAAACTACCATGAGTGGGCTATTATAACTTGGGCCGCATTGATAATAGGATTGGGCTCACGTAGACCCAAGCCCAACCAAACTATATATGGTATAGATAAGGATCTTTTATCTATGGATAAGGATCCTTGGGCCGGATAAGCACCATGTGTGCGAAACATAAGGAGCACGAAACCTACAAGGATTCTGCGCCTATATAAGGAATGACATAATTCTCATTAAAGGTACGATTCACAAACGCTAAACTCTTTACGAGAACCCTAAAAACCGATTACTTACTCTCACGCCGGAGGATAATCGTGGGAAATAATCCCACGATAAGCCTAACGGTGTTTGTTTATTTTCTTAGTGCGCAGGTTTGAAGCATTAAGAGCGAATTGGTACGAGAGCAAGAGCCCAAACTAGGAACGCCCAACTTTTGTATCAACAAGTGGCGCCATCCGTGGGACCACACTAAGAACTAAAGAACTAGAATGACGAAGAAGAAAAATTCAAGCCAGCGGACTCCGCAGTTGGAAAAAACACGTGACCCCCAGAGGAAGAACCAACAAGATTCGACCTCTAGGCAGGCTTCTGGGACAACCAGTGTGCCTGGTCACCAAGAGACGGGAACAACCCTACCTCTTCCAGTGGTAGAATTGCCTATAAGGACTACCCAAGCCACCATAGTGGTCCCAAGCGTTGAGGAACTCCAGCGCACCCTCTTCAATATTCCTCACCAAACGGCACCTACAGTGGACAACACTGTGCCACCGGACGCACCTAACCGAGATAGGGTGCCCAATACTGAGGCAGATATTCTTGCAGCGAATGAGGACGCGCCTGACCTAACGTTGAGTAATTTTGTATCCCAAAATTACGAAACTCTAAACGCCCTCATGCAAGAAGATGCGAGGAGAAGGTCGAGTACGAGCCTGCAAGCCCGGCTCAACTTTGGTCCTGAACGCGAAGCATCACCACCGCGCCACCCACGAGGAAGACGCGAAAATAATGAAAGACGTACCACCATCCATGATAGGCTGGGTACGACGTCTGACTCACAATATTCAGAGGAATAATATCAAGATGGCGAGAGGCGTACTAATGTTCATTCCAGACTTGGCAGTCAAGGGATACAAGACAGATTAGGACCTCAACATTCACCAAGCGAAGGTTCCTCCAGGTCTAGGAGCAAAAGAATTCACGACAGATTAGGGAGGAGAATATCCCCAAGTGAAAGCCCCTCAAGCTCTTCCTCTGAAGGAAGCCGGCGCAAGCGCCGCAAAAGAGATTACTCCTCCTCCAACGACTCCTCAGACAACGAGGATAAGGAAACAGGATACTAGAAGTGTAGAGGAAAACGTCGTGAAGAAGAAGACGAAGACATGTCTCTTCCGTGGCGTCGCCAAAAAGTTGATGCATTTACACAATGCATCGGCGATTACTCCGACCACAAAAGGAGGCGCATGCCCACTAATGTCAAAACATATGATGGAATAGGTGATCCGGATGACCACCTAAAAATTTTTGAATCGGCTGATACTATCGAAAATTGGCCACAACCTGTGTGGTGCCATATGTTTAATTCCACATTAGTAGGGAATGCGCGCACGTGGTTTAGCAAGCTCCCACGACGGAGCATTGACGGGTTTGAAGAATTGCGGAAAGCATTTCGTTTAAACTTCACCCAAAGAAAGAAGTGCGCTAAAAATTCTGTTGAACTAGCCAGAGTAAAACAGCGCCAAGGGGAATCAACCAGTGCTTATATGGAATGCTTTAAAGATGAGTGCATACATGTCAAAGCGTGCCCCGAAGTCCTAAAAATTTCAGGGTTCATGAACGGGATTAATAACCCAGAACTCATTCGGAAGCTAAACGACAAGGTTCCCTAAACCTTCGACGAGCTAATGAAGCGCACAAGATCCTTCATACAAGGAGAAGCAGCCGCTGCGGACAGAAAAAAAGGCTACTCAAATTATAGGCAACAAGAATAGCCTAGGAGACAATCCAATGATCAGAATAGCAACCGCAGCAAGAATTATCGCAGTGGACGAGATAATGACAAATATACCCCTCTCACAAAAACTCCGAGGGAAATATTTGTAATAGAAGGAGCAAACTTCCCAAAGCCTCCGCCAATGCGTACCGCAGAGGACAAGCGCATAGGGAATGGATACTGCGAATATTATGGCCAAAAAGGCCTTACAACCAACGAGTGCGTCCAGCTACGACAACTAATTGAAAAATTAGTAAGGGAAGGTAGAATGGATCACCTCGTAAAAAAACATTAAAGAAGGGAAGGACAAACAAAGGAGTGGGGGCAAAAAAGAACCTCTCAAAGACAAAGCGGACATCATCTACATGATACAGTCATGGTAACGCAAGACAAAACAAAAAGGCAGTCAAAGGTTCTCTTCAGAAAAGGAAATATCCTTCCCCACTCTAGCTACGAACAACGCTGTAGTAGAGCCACTAACTATTGAGATACATACTGGGGGACACGAGATTCGCCGCATGTATATCGATGGAGGGGCATCCGCAGACATTCTATATGAGCATTGCTTCAAAAGGCTACAACCTGAGATACAAAGTCAATTGATACCAGCCACAACGTCGCTGACTGGATTCACAGGGGAAAAGATATGGCCTATGGGGCAATTACGCTTACTTGTAGTTGTGGGCGATGAACAACACTCAAAAGCAACATGGATAAATTTCATGGTAATCAAGTCTCCCTCACCGTACAACGGCATCATTGGGAGACCTGGAATATCATCCATGCGCGCTGTACCATCCACAGCACATGGGATGCTCAAATTTCCAGTAGATGGAGGAATTGTCACCCTCTACAACACCACCGTACCACCCAAAGAATGCAACGCAGTAACCAGGGAGGTGGAGAATATTCCAGAACAGCGCGTAGAAAAAACACCAAACTTAAACGTCGCTATTCACCCCGATTACCCAGATCAACAAATTTCGATTGGAGGATCTTTATCTGACAAAGGTAAAGCAGCTGTGTGCGCACTCTTGCAAAGGAACCTGAATATCTTTGCGTGGGAACTAAAGCACATGACCGGAGTGCCAAGCTCTATCATGGAGCACAAGCTACAAATCCGACAAGGATATCCCCCAATACGACAGAAGAAGCGCGACCAGGCCCCAGATCGCGCAAAAGCTATTCTGGAAGAAGTACATAAACTTGTAGACGCAGGCATCATGCGTAAAGTATACTATCACGACTGGATTTCTAATCCAGTGATGGTAAAGAAGAGTGATGGCAGTTGGAGGATGTGTGTGGACTTCACAGACCTCAACAAGGCATGCCCACAGGACTGCTATCCACTGCCGGAGATAGACTAGAAATTAGAATCCCTGTGCGGATATCCTTTCAAGTGCTTCCTAGACGCATACAAAGGATACCATCAAATCCAGATGGCAGTGGAGGACGAAGAAAAAACAGCTTTCCACACAAGTCAAGGGGTCTATTGCTATACGAAAATGCCCTTTGGCCTAAAAAACGCAGGCGCAATGTACCAGCGATTCGTGGACACGGCTTTCGAAAAACAAGTAGGTTGAAACTTGGAAGTCTACGTTTACGACCTTGTCATCAAGAGCCACACAGAGGATGAATTGGTGCACGACATCGAGGAAACGTTCAAAACATTGGGAAAAATAAACATGAATTTAAATCCCAAGAAGTGCACCTTTGGCGCGACAGAAGGCATGTTCCTCGGATACTTAATAGAACCTGACGGAATCAAGCCTTGCCCAGAAAAAACAAAAGCTATTATCGACCTTCCCTCACCGCGCACACTCAAAGAAGTCCAGTCATTAAACGGAAAGCTAGCTGGGCTAAACCGTTTCTTATCTAAGTCAGCAGACAAATCACTCCCTCTCTTTAAAACACTCACGAAGTGCACCAAAAAGGGAGACTTTCATTGGACTGAGGAAGCAGAAGAAGCTCTCCAACAGCTAAAACAGCATCTGGCATCACTCCCCAAACTTGTCGCACCACGACCAGGGGAAGAGTTAATCATGTACTTATCTGCAACCCACGGAGCAGTTAGCGCAGTACTATTGACAGATAGAAACTCCGTCCAGACACCCATATACTTTGTAAACAAAGCATTGAAGAAGACAGAGACTAACTACAGCGCCATGGAAAAGCTGGTTTTAGCTCTAGTATTTGCAGCTAAAAGACTGCGCAGATACTTTCAAGCGCACCCAATAGCTGTAATCACAGACCACCCAATCAAACAAGTTATCTCTAAACCTGACGCATCAGGACGGCTACAAAAGTGAAGTGTGTTGTTCAGCGAGTATAACATCTCGTATAGACCACGCACTGCAATCAAGGGGCAAATATTAGCCGACTTTATTGTTGAAAAGCCAGATACTGATAGTCCACTTTCAACAAGCAAAACAGACCTACAGGAACGTTGGATTCTATTCACAAATGGATCCTCATGCGTGGATGGATCAGGCGCAGGCCTTATCCTTACTAATCCAGAAGGAATGGAGTTCACCTACGCGCTGCGTTTCAAATTCACAGCTACAAACAATGAGGCGGAATACGAAGCCTTACTCGCTGGACTGCGTATTGCAATTCAAATAGGTGTACGCAACCTGGAGGCAAACGTGGATTCCAGGCTAGTAGTTAGCCATGGGCTAGGTGAGTATGAAGCCAAGGATGAACACATGATCTAATACCTGGAAAAGACCAAGTCCTTAATTCAGAACTTTGATAGGTTCACAATCAAACAAGTACCTAGAGGGGACAACAGGAAAGCTGATCCGCTTAGCAAGATTGCATCTACAAGCTTTGCGCACTTATCAAAATAGGTATTGGTAGAAACTCTACAAAACAAATCAATATTGGAGATGGAAGTATCCACGGTGATAGAAGAACAAGATCCCACGTGGATGACACCTATCATTGTATTCATTAGCAAAGGAGTCTTACCACAAGATCATAAGGATGCTCGAAGAGTGCGGCGCACAGCGCAGCGATTTGAACTACGAGATAACATCCTATATCGACGTTCTTTCTTGCAACCTTGGCTCCGATGTGTTCGACCTCTTCAAGCAGACTATGTACTCCGAGAAATTCACGCTGGATCATGTAGCATGCACTCAGGACCACGGTCCGTTGTAGCGCGCGCTCTATGGTCAGGATATTATTGGCCTACTATGCACCGCGATGCGCGAGATATGATAAAAAAATGCAACAATTGCCAAGTACACAGACCAATTCCGCGGCAACCACAACAAAAGCTAACCCCCATCACCTCACCATGGCCATTCTATAAATGGGGCATTGACATCGCAAGCCCTTTCCCAGTTGCAGCGGGAGGGCTAAAATTCCTCATCGTAGCCATAGACTACTTTACGAAGTGGATTGAGGCAGAGGCAATGGTGAGTATCACGGGCAATCAAGTAAAACGCTTCGTATGGGACAATATTGTGTGTCGCTTTGGGCTACCGGGTGAATTCATATCAGATAATGGGAAACAATTCTGTGACAACCCATTCAAAGATTGGTGCGCGCAATTGAACATCACACAACACTTTGCTTCAGTAAAACAACCACAAAGCAATGGTTTAGTTGAGCGCGCGAATCGCAGCTTAGGCGAAGGGATAAAAGCACGCCTCGACAAACACAAAGGAAAATGGGTGGACGAGTTGTCACATGTTTTATGGGCGCACCGCACCACAATCAAAACCAGTACCGGAGACACACCATTTTCTCTTGTCTATGGGACAGAAGCCGTCATACCAGCTGAAATAGGGATGCCAACTATCCAAACAGTAGAGGTTAACATCACAACAAATGATGAGGAGCGGCGCATAGACTTGGACTTGCTAGAAGAAAGGCGTGAACGCGCAGCTATACGCGAAGCAAAGGCAAAAGCAAAAATGAAGAAGTATTATGACTCGAAAGTCAAACATACTTCCTTCAGGCCAGGAGACTTTGTATACCGCGCTAACGACGCAAGCCACGCAGAAGACACAGGAAAGCTTGGACCAAAATGGGAAGGACCTTATGAGGTCACTGATGCGCTAGGTAATGGTGCATACAGGTTGTGCGATATGGAAGGTCACGATCTGGCGCGCACTTGGAATATCTGCAATCTCAAAAGATGCTATCTTTAGGAAAGGCTACGGCCTACAAACAGACAACTTTGCACTTTAGTATGTGCCCAATAATTGTTTGTTTTTTCTTTTCTTTGTTAGGAATTGTTTTTTACTTTTTCAAAAACTTGCAAGTATCAATAAAACGTTATGGTTTCTAGCTAACTCCATAACACATTTTACTTTATTGCGTACATTTTATATGTCTAAATCTTGTTATATTATATTTTTGCCTACATGGCGTGCATGCACTAACTAAGACCCACGAGGGCAGAAAGGATGAGTAAACCTACTAATTCACTCGTTGAGTAAAAGGGTTGTAAACCCATCAACATTGGATCACGCATCCTTGCTAGGCGCCTTACTTTCGAGACGTTGAAGTAAGTTTTCCTTGCGCGTCCCACGAAGGATGCGCAAATATCACGTACACTGTACAAGCTTAGCAAATAACGAGCCAAGACTCTTGGTCACATAATACAACTTTGCAAAAATAATGCAAGTTTATTTTCATACTTATAATTTATCTTAAGTCACGCACTTAATTTAAACATAGATCCAAAAAGAGTATCTTATTTAATCCTTTTTACATAAAAAGATAACAATTTATGAACAGATACCATAACACGCAAAAGATATACTTTGTTATCTATACAATAAATATAAAACTTACAACAGCCTGCACACTATGACGATGCTCAGGACTATCTTCTGGGGCAGCGGAGCTTCCTGCCTCTTGGAGCTTTCTCAAAAGCAATGCATCCTTAGGCGATACGGTCGCTACACTAACAGGAATCCCATCTGACCTGGGAATATGCGCAGCGCCCACACCGCATAAGATGGCCTTGCCCTTAAAACCTTTTTTCTTGGTAGCTCTCTCTGCGTGCAGCTCCAATACATCCTTAAGAGGAACCTCCTTTTCAAGAGCAAAAGGATTCAACATATGGCGCGGCTGTACAAAAACAGGAACCTGCAGCTGCGACTCGTCAGGCTTTAGAAAATAGTCTGGTTGCGCCTCTGCATCCTCCAAGACATGGCGCCCCAGGGTTAAGCCCTCCATAATTACCCTTATAGGGTAATCCTGGTCGCGCTCCAGCTGCGCAATTTGGGGAAGCTCAAGCAACTTCATTCCTACCATCACTTTCATCAACTCGTCATAAGCATTGGCATCGTAACCAGGCACCTCAGCAAGTGCCTCATTCAACAACTTATCCTCATGGAGCTCCTCCATGGCTTGCGCCCTACCACGCTCCATGGCGCACTGAACCACCTTTCCAAAGGTCTTCAATACTTCTGGAGACTCTAAGGTGCCCATCACAGCCAGGCGCAAGCCATGACTGATCAACCACCTACAAAAACAGAAAAATGATGCATTAGAAGAAAAGAGACAACCAATAAATATGATAAAGGCAACATTTCAGAAAAAATATAAGGGCGTACCTGCGCTCAGCTATTGTAGACATAAGATGAGGGTATAACTCCTCATCATAGTCTATGCTCAGGTCGCGCAGCTTCTCTACTTGCTCCTTTAGAAGCTTGTCCATACGCAGGCGGAACTCATCAATATGGCCAAAGTGTTCTGCCTTTTTCTCCTCAAGATACCTTACCCCCCAGGTAAGGTTAGCCCTGAACTGATGAAGTTCACCCCGCGCACGCTGCAGCTCAGCCATCATGGTCAATTTTTCATCAGTGACCTTGTCTGCGGGCACCTTGGCAGACTCTGCCTCCGCTTGCGCCTCAGCCAGCTGAGCACAGAGAAGAGCAATCTCCTCATCTTAAACGTCAGGGTAAGGGTTAATGGGGATGCGGTTGGCATCAATAGTCTCCGCATCGGCCAAGCTATACGAACTGGGTGCGGGGAGCCCATCCCTCGGCAGTGTCTCTTGAGTATAACACTCAAATGGTGAAGGAAACACCACATCATCCACCCAGAAAAAATATTCCCTCCAATGCCTCAAGGAATCTACCTTATCGGTATAACACTGAAGGCTCCCTGCGCGCTTCGCAAAGGGTACCCTTCCATGCGACCACGTTGTGTGGTAAAACGCACGGAATAGGTCGACGGTCGGGTTTATTGCAAGTAAACGATAGTTTACTTCAAAATTTGATATCTTCGCCGCACCTATACAGTGCAGCTGAGAGATATGAAGGTGATAGAAATTGAGCACGTTGCTAAAAAATACAGATATTGGTACGCGATAGTTAGCGTACTCAAAGAAGCGCGTGTATAACCGTATCTTCCCTTCAAGGAAATCGGCAATACACGCATCGATGTTCGAGACTTCTGGATGCACATCCAGAGGAATAAAGTAATCAGAAGAGAACTGACGCAGTTCATCCTCATCCATCGCAGAGCGAAAATCCTCTAACTAAGCAACCATTTCAGCAGTATGACAAGATCTACTAAAATACGCACGCGCAGTTACCTAATAGAAACAATTGGTCTCTTAAATAAGCTTTTGAAAAGATGTAAAAATGGCAGAAATCATTTTTATTGTGATGTGATAGTGAAAAGGGAGGCGGTGACTCTTATATAGGCCATACAAACCCTAGATGTAAGCCACGTGGATCCCACTCATAAAACGTGTGGCTGGAATACGAAAGGTACATGCACTTTTTCCCGTTTTCCAAGGAATACGTGGACGCACCCCCCGTTTTCCGAGGCATTTTTTTGAAATATCTTGGACTAGATACATAGTTCTTCATATTGGGCGGCAAATTTCTAAATCCCTCCTGCCACGCTTACCGCTGCTCTCACTAGTCTAGCATCCGCGGCTACGAGCCGCTCATACTAGACTGGGGGGACATGATGACGTATAGTCTATATTTGGGCCACGAGCCCAAATGATAAACATCACTAAGGCCCAAAACCACCATGAATGGGCTATTATAACTTGGGCCGCATTGATAATGGGATTGGGGTCACGTAGACCCAAGCCTAACCAAACTATATAGGGTATAGATAAGGATCTTCTATCTATGGATAAGGATCCTTGGGCCGGATAAGCACCATGTGTGCGAAACGTAAGGAACACGAAACCTAAAAGGATTCTGCGCCTATATAAGGAATGACATAATTCTCATTGAAGGTACGATTCACAAACCCTAAACTCTTTACGAGAACCCTAAAAACCGATTACTTACTCTCACCCCGGAGGATAATCGTGGGAAACAATCCCACGATAAGCCTAACAGTGTTTGTTTATTTTCTTAATGCGCAGGCTTCAAGCATTAAGAGCGAATTGGTATGAGAGCAAGAGCCCAAACTAGGAACGCCCAACTTTTGTATCAACAATATTATATCGAACCTATTCCACAACTACACTTTGACATCATAAGATACATTTTAAACGAGTTTAAAATTAAAAACAAGGAACATTGTGAAACTACTTCCTAGGATATTTTTTTAGATCGAAGTAGGCTTCCGTTCCACATGTATTGCATATATATATATATATATATATATATATATATATATATATATATATATATATATATATATATATATATATATATATATATATATATATATATATATATATATATTAATTGTTTTTGTCTTAATTTTATTTTTGTTGTTATATTGTTTAGGTGAAAATGCCTAAGACCACGGTTGGTGATGTTTCAAAAACCAAACAATACATTCCTCAAGTTTCCTCTACTCCCGGCATGTCTCCCACCGTTGCATGTTACTATCGTCCCATTGAAAATAGAAACATTCATGAGGGTAGAATTGTCGATCCATCCTACTATGAATCCGATCAAATCGAACGAATGTTCACCAATATTCGTCTTGATTGTCTTTTCAAAATCAACAAACCAATCATTCCTCGCTTTGTTCTCGACTTCTATAGCCAAGTGACGGTGCAAACCGATCCCTATGGCCATCTCCTTATTTCTTTCATGATCCAACATCAATTCATCACTCTTACTCTTGCTCAGTTTAGACAAATTCTCCGAATCCCATACAACGGCCAAGCCGTATACTCTAATGAATGGGATCTTTCCTCACTTGAACGAAATCGTCCTCAGGATGGTCCATACTATTCTGAGATTCCAAGTCTTGAAGACATTCGTCGACTGCTTGAACTAGAACGTGGTACGACTAGTCGAAGAATGTGGACATTCATGAAAATCAAATTCTTCTCAAAGAGCTAAGCCCCGACATGAAAAATTAGGAAGAACTCAATCGCGAGAATGCGTTTGGTACTGGCTGTCACCGTGATCATCTCATGGCTAGCATCGCCCACATGTTGTATTGTGTAGTTGCTGAAGAAAACTACAATTTGGCTTATCTTTTTGTCCATCTAATCATCACTGCCAAAAACACTCCAAATGTCAATCTTCCTTATGGTATGTTCCTCACTCGACTTTATCGTCATGTCATGGAACACTACCAAGATCTTCAAAATGATTACTATGTGCATGTTCATCCCACTTTGAACCAACTCACTCTTGTTCATACTCGGCATTCTCGAAGTGACAAAGGAAAATCTCGTGGTCCTCTGTTTTCTATGCCCCGTGGTTCAACATCTCATCGAGGTAATGATGATGATGAGGAGGAAAACACCTCACGTGTTAGTACCCCATATCCCACTACCTTTGTTGATGATCTCCCTGATCTTGATTATACCGATTATCAAATTCCCCTTCCTCATGAGCTTACCTATGAACTCCTCTTCACCCGTCAAACGTCCATAATTAACCGACAACAACAAATACATGAAGCAGTTAGAGGAGGATTCAAGTCCATAGGAAAGATGTTCAATAAGATGATGGGCAAGAAGAAGAAGAAGAGTTGTTGATGTGTTGCTACTTAATAATATTATTGTTATATTAGACATTTGTATGTTTTATCTGTCCGATTTATTCAGAAATACTTGTGCTCCTTCATGTTTGTCTCTTGAATGTTGCTTAGGCTTTAACTATTATCATGCTTGGACCTTGATTATCACTTTATGCTAAATTTATGCTTCTTTTAATTTGGCTTATTATATATTAGTTTACATGCATGATTTGTTATTTATGCTTATATTTCATCATTCCTAGAGTATATGCTTCAAATAGAGCTTGCTGGAAATACACATTTGAAAACCCACCCATTTCTGCAAATTTTTGGTTTCTGGTCGCCTGGGAAAACACCAGATGGGCGGCCCCCTTAATTTTCCTAGGCGGTCCCCTTAATTATTAAGGGGGCCGGCCTAAAATTAAGGGGACCGGCCATTTGGAATTGTATTTACTATTTTCTTTCTGCATCTTGTGACCTCCTTCTTTAGTATCAGCTACCATTTCTCCTTATAACCCAACTGATTTTAGAATCTCCTTAAACCATTTCAAAAACATACCTAAATCAACCATTTCCATACTATAAATTCCCTCCAAATAAACAATCTTCATATCATTATTCATCATCTTTTTCAACCTAAACCATCATGTCTCCACCAAGCACCTCCAACTCTAAGGCCTCAAAGAAACAAAATATTGTTATCATCCCTCCAAAACAACTCTTCATTGACTTAACTAATGAAGACAACACAACTCCATAACCTCCAGCTAAATGCTCATCTCCAAGTGCACCTACTGCACCATCCAAAACACCTTCCACTCATGGAACTTCCTCTTCCTCCATACCTTCAACTTCCTCAATCAATGACTACATAAACTCACACTTGTCATCACCACAAGCATCATCACCACATCCTACACAAGAACCTCTTTCCACCCATCTTACCATCTCACTTTCACCAATAACACCACTTGATGCTCATATCTCATCTCCACTAATTACACCACCATTCTTTGTCAATCCCGTACCTTGGAGCTTACTTGAAGCTCATGGTGATACTTGCCTTTGTTGCATCCACAACCGAACCATAATCTTTGGTCTTAGAGATGAAATTCAATATATGTTTTCATATATTGAACACTTGCTTACCAACCCACCACCACCACCTCCTCCACCATCCTCACCAATTATTCGACCACCACAATCTTCACCCATTTCTCCACCATCACCATCATGCTTTCCAAATTAAGCATATGTTATGCTTAATAAATAAAGCTTTTACCACCCTTTTGTTTGCAAGCTCTATGAAGCCCATGTACTCTTTACATGATGGAGTACTATTCTAGTTGTTATTCAATTTGTAATCTCTTTTGATGCTACATGTATTGTTGTATCTTTACACAACTTTAGCTTTAATATGTATGCTTCTTTTTAATCATGCTTATTTATATTGTTGTCACTTTATCTATATTTGCAGGTATATACTTGTACTCCTAATATTTTTGTCTTGCAAGCATTCCATAGCTCGTCTCCTTGGTGCCCCCGAACGAGGGGGAGTACACATCAAGGGGGAGTTTTCAACCCGTCAATATTTCACGATTGAAACTTTTCGGAAAAACCTTTTTGATTCTACAAAAAGGGGGAGAAGTAAATATAAACTCACTAAAATAATTGTTTAAAAACTAATTTTTGATTTAATGAGTTTAAGTTTTGTAATCATCAAAAAGGGGGAGATTGTTGATATAAATAATGCTTAAAAACGTTATTAATATTTCTCAATAATTCTACGTTTTGATAATCACAAAATGTAAACTAAATTAAGTCAAGATTATGATGTAAACAAGTATTTAGTAACAAATATTTACTTCTACAACTAATATCACTTAAGGTATGCATAGACTAAGCATCTTATGCATTAAATGATCAAAGGAAGTATTTTCTTAACACAAAACATTTTATAAAATGACAGTAACATTTTATATATTTTAGTAAATAATTTTTTGTATTGTTTTATTAAACCACAAAGATATGATTTCAAATTTCCAACCAAAAAGGGCAAAATCTCTCCAGAAAAACCTTCCCCACAAAAAGACAAACAAACCCAACATTCTGGAGGGGGCGGCCCCCTTAATTCTTGGGCGGCCCCCTTAATGATTAAGGGGACCGGCCTGTTGGGAATTTTGTTGAATAGAGAATTTTGCTGAAGTTACTTCTGATGGTTCCTACTGAAGAGTTGGTTCCTGTTGAAGCAGTATATCTGCTGAAGACTAGTTTCAGCATATTTTGTTTCTACGGATATAGATATTCCGTGTAGTTTGTTATTTAGTTAGGATATGCATGAGTTTTATTAGGAAGTGATAATGCATATCTTTTGAAGTTTATAGAAGATACGTTTCTTGGAAAACAGTTTAGGGTTCCTTGATTATAAAAGGAACGCATTATTATGTATTAGTTACACATTTTAGAAAAACAATTTCAGTGTTATCAAAAGATCCATAGAGGATCAAGCATTCTTTGTATTCTGTTATTTTACTTGTGTTTATTTCCGCTTTAAAGTACAAGTTATAGAGATTTTCTTTTAGTGTGTTTGTGATTACATAGACATAACTAACGATCCACGAGTGCTCAAAGATCTATCAAGGTCTAAGGTTCAACAAGTGGTATCAGAGACTCGGGAAAGTCTCTGTGATACTAAGAACATCTTTCTTACACCCTTACAGCCAAAAACAATCAAAAACAACCAAAACAATGACTGGATCAGATAATGAATCAGAACCAAAACACTACATCCTTCCAACAACTAATTCTCACAAACAGTAATGCCAAATTCCCATACCTGAAGAATTCAGAGGAGTATGAATTGTGGGCTATGAAAATGCAAAATTAGATCACCAATATTGATTGGAATCTTTGGGAAGTTGTCCGTAAGGGTAACAGTCTAAAGAGACACGTCAAAGATGCTGATGAGGTTGTTTCCATTCTTGGTCCAAAAACTGCTGAAGAGATATTGGCTGTTCAGAGAGAGAATAAAGTCAGAACTATTCTTCTTCAGGCTATACCAGATGACCACATGGGTGACTTTCACTTCATGGAAGATGCTAAGGACATATGGATGGCAATAAAGGCTAGGTTTGGTAGGAATGAGGAGTCAAGAAGGATGAAGAAGTCCTTGCTAAAACAGCAGTTTCAAGAATTCCAAATATCTGAGGAAGAAGGCAACCACAAGGGCTATGATAGGTTCCATAGGATTCTAAGCCAATTGAATCAGTTGAAGGCTAGACTAGACAATGAAGATTGCAATGCTAAGTTTCTAAGATCTCTGCCACCATCTTGGCTACAAGTAAGCATTCCACTGAAGACTAAAGGTGGATTGGATATGCTCTCTTTTGATGACATCTATAACAGACTTAAATCTCTTAAGCCTGGTGTCAGAAGTCCCATTCGTACATCCACTCACTCAGCATTTTTCATCTTCTATCATTACCACAAAATCAAATCCTCAATAAAAATCCAGTAATATAATGGAAGATGCACTTCACTCTTTTGTTGCTAAGTATGAACATCAGCAGCAACTGGCCTATGAGGATTTTGAACAAATAGATCCACTGGATATGGAATAGATGAACTTAAAGCGGCAGTTTACAATGATTTCATTGAACATCAAGAGGTTTGAGAATAAGTCTGGGAGAAAGTTTGGCTTCAAGGGAAGAGATCCTGCTAGATTTGACAGAAGGAAGGTCAAGTGCTATACTTGTGGTCAGGTAGGTCACTTCTCAAGAGAATGCAAGGATAGGAAGACTGGTGATGAGGTTAGATATACTACCTATCAGCAGAATCAAAAGGAAGTTGGAACCTCTGGTGGCGTGGGAATCGCACCAGGCTTTACCTCTCAAGGGATCTTGAGAAGCTTACAACCCCCACCAAGCAGTGTACATGATCGTTGTAGTATAGTATAGTGACAAGTACCGGGGGATTGATCGTTCAGCTAGGAATAGTGTCGTTAGGAATGAAATTAATCTAACTAGGTCTAAAGGTGAAGGATGATTCTTTTTATGTTTTTATATTTTATGAAAAGCAAGTAAAAATCTCGGGTATTGGGAGAGTGGGCGGAATTAGTTGCTAATCAACTAACCCAAAAGCTACTAATTAATCTAATAAACAAGAAAATAAACTAAGGTTCTACAAGATAAGTGAAGCATGTCTACCTATGATATGTTAATCCTTGCTAGCTATCCAATCCTACCTATTGAATTGTAACCTTGTTTTAATTGACGGGTTGTATTCCTTAATACCATTCATGGGGTGGTGCACTTAATTCCCCAATCCTATGAGTGCCTACTTCACTCCTATGTCGAGCCGGCTAAGAAGCTCCTAACATGGGATCATTAGAATTTACTCATGCATTAAATACAACCAATAAAACCTAGTGCACGTCAGTTCATATTTCCTAAGACGTTCAAGCATGTTACCATTTGGAGATCTGCCAGTTTTCTTAAGCCTAACATCGAATTCATTCAATCAAAACAAGAATCAATAGGAAACAAGAATTATAAACTACACCAATTAGATCTATTGAAGTTGTCACACCTTAATTGATGGAGATAGACACACACATCAACAAGCCCCTCATTGATGGAGATAGACACAACATCAACAAGAAATCAATGAGATCTAATTAATTATACACAAGTTTCACACAATCATAAGTAGACACAAGGTGAATTAGCAAAACATCATCAGAGAAGAGCAATCAACAATGATAATAGAAAACATAATTAAGATAGAATCAACAAACCAATACATGATGTTTATGGAGTGATTGAAACCCTCTAAGTTGCTGGAAAAACACCTACCTAAACCCAGGAATCGACCTTAGGGTTTAGGGCTTACAAAAAGTGAAGTAATGACGTTATATTTATAGGCATGTTTTCTGTCGGCAAGGCTTGATTCCGTCAGGTCATTTCTCTTGATGCCGTCAAGACCATTTTTTCACCAAATTGTATATCTATTCGTCCTCTTCGCATGGGCTTTTGAATCACCTAAATCCGAGTTCGTATGCAAAAGTTATGACCAAAACAATATCAGCTACTCCGCGCGCAAGTTTCGACAAGTTAACACGTGACGGCCTTGGGTGACGCCTTCACGTTCTCTCTGGGCCGTCACCACTTTTACTCTTGACGCCGTCACCAAAATGCTCTTAACGCCGTCAGGTACTGTTCTCAGCATTGAAAATTAAGTCTTTAGCGTTTTCTTCACTTTTATGCTCCAAAAACGTCCGAATTGCTTCCTTTTCCAGATTTCACTCCCAAAGTACCTAAAATCACAAAAGGAACGATTTAGGGCAATATTTGATCAAATAAATTCAATTCCGGGCTTAAATGACCCCCTAAAAGTGGTTCATTTTTCGCCTCATCATATACCCTTACACTTGAGATTTGCTTGTCCTTAAGCAAATGCGCTTTTATGCTACTCAAAATACAAGTTAGGGGTCATTTAACACTAATATAAAAGTAATTACAACAAATAATTGTTCCACTAAAGACCAAAGACAAGCACGGAGGTCATACACAAGCACCTCACAAATAGTGTTTAGATACTCACATCTCTCGGGTGTAATAAAGTATAAATTACAATATGGAAACGGAAGATATCTCTCACTACCTGTCATAGCAAAATAGATTACCATAGGCATGGAAAATGATCAAACCTCCACCACATGGCGTAAGCACCTAGGATAAACTATCAAAGAGGTCTTTTAAAGGGTTGTAACGTTAGGTGTAGGGATATGAAATACACGGTTTTGTTGGATATTGGCAGTCTTTACTGGTGGCGAGTTAACAATCTTGGTTAATTACATGTACAATGTGGCGTTGCTAAGCCAAGACTAGACTCGACTTAAGCTGATAAATCAAAAATAACCAAAACATAAAATAAACATAGAATGAAACGAGATGGTAGTCCGTATGTTTTTTTTCTCTTTTCTTTTTTTCTATTTTTTTTTCTCTAGATTTTTCGATTTTTTTTTTTTTTTTTTTTTTTTTTTTTTTTTTTTTGCATACACTCTTACCCTACCATCAAAAATAATACATCATAGGGAATAAACATTCCCCTTACACTTGAATTTTTACATACTTTACAATAAACTAATCTAATGACTCGAATTAAGAAAATCAAAACACTTGGAGCACTTTTAAGATTAACGATCATACGGGGGTAATAGAATTATGTTCTTCCCCATTACTCCATAAAATAAGTACTTACCCATGAGTCCCAATCGTCCCAAAACAATATGTACACGGATATGACTCGACTTAGCAACCATGTAATCAATTAGATAGTTAACTTAGGGTTTAACAAATAACAATAATGCACTAAAAATGAGCGCATACACGGAAGGCTAAGGTGATTTGGGTGTACATTTAAGTGGGGTGTAACAAATTCTTCCTTTAAGTAAAAATGCTTAAAGTTAGAAACGAAAAGATAGGCTCGGAGGGGTGTACTAGGGGTTTCGTGTACTAAAAATGAGTACAACGCTAAGGTGTGGGAAAAATTAGTTGACTTAACTAGCCAAGTAATATGACTTAAATGGTCAAGTAATTATGATACGGGTTTAACACAAGGGTGATCCTAATGCCTCTTATCATGTAGTAAATCCTACTACACGAATGTAGTCTCACTAGCGGTCTCGGGATGCATCACTAACGCAAGTTCTAGAATCTTAATGCTACCGGTACACACATAAGCACTAATAGTAAATGCTTTTCCTATCAAATCTAAAGGCGAACCTCACATATTTGGGTGGAAAATTTTTCTGAATATACGGCTTTGTGCTAGTCATACAATCTCCTATCCATGAGACGCTTGCTATGGCTAAAGTTTCACTCCTAAATGTTGTAAAAAATTTTAAATTTGGTGCTAAAATTGCACTAACAAGTATTTCTCATAGTTTTATTACACATCTACTATCAAACCAAACAAACTCAAGCGAAAGTGCATATGTAAGGTATCATCTTTTTACCTTCCCCTTACACTTAGGATGAACATTGTCCCCAATGTTCAAGTAAAGAATGTGAAAGTTAAAAAGTAAAAAGAATGAAATCAAATACTCCCCTGATTCGCTCGGTATGGATAATAAGGTGGCCAGGTTAAATCTTCCTCCAAGAAAATGAACAATCAAAGCTTCCCTTCCAGAAATATAAATCATCTTCTTGTCATATATAACCTGTTAAACCTGAGAAAACAATCACAAAAACCCAACGCATCAATCCGAACAAAGAAAACTCACAACTAGATGTAATTCCAGACTAAGGAATAAAAATAAAACAATTAAAGATATAATGCATGTGGAATGAATGTTTGCAGATTTCCTGGAGTTTATAAAACTAAAGAATCAACAAAAACTTTAAGAGTCCGGTATAAACAAAACTAGCAAAATTTCCAGAATTTTACACATGACGCCATCAGGAATTAATTCCTGACGCCGTCAGAAGTGACATGCAGAAATCTTTATGTTAAGTTTCCGGAAAATTTCTGAAAAACTTATGTCCCACTTCCTGGAAAATCCTGCAAAACATCATTGGGACTCGATACAAGCATTTGACTCTAACAAGTACTAATACACATGTCATTTAATATTGTTGTGGTTCATGCTCAATTTCGTTCTTATAAACAAATTTGGATCTCCCTTACACTTATCTTTTGCAAAATACCTTTATATGTAATTAAGACGAAGTTAAAAACAAAATAAAGCATTTTCACAATTTATTTTGAAACATGAGCCACAAACAATAAAAATAAAACATGCATACGGAAACAAATAAAATCAAACAAACAAATAAAAACACACAAAACATGGGTTGCCTCCCAAGAAGCGCTTGTTTTTGTTCGAGTCACGAGCCTGGCTCTACCCTTATTTAATGGAAATAGGGGAGGTTTTCCTTACACTTAGGATCAAGTGTGGGTGAAAGTAGCAATACACACCCTTAGGGTGTGAATATGCCACGTGAGGTGAAGGGGGTGAGTGAATGGCTTCCTTCATCCTAAAACTACCCGGATAATATTGGTTGATGGGTGGGTCGGTACCTCTTTTGTCTCCTAGAAATATATCTAAGGATGGAAAGGTGTGTAAAAATTGAGGTTCCGGTTCATCAACACTAGGAAATTCCCTAGAACTAGGAGTAAGGTTATCACTACAAGTATTCAAACCTATATCCTCAAGTGGTGCCTGGTCCAAGGGTTCTACCTCCATCAGAATTCCTAAAGTTTCTTCTACTTCCTCCGGGTAAGTCACGGGCGGTGTGTGTGCCTCAAATGATGGTTGAGTATTTTGTGGGCTTATGTTATTTACCTCATCATTCCACGTGTCACGATCAGCTATATCCTTAGGTAGTAATAATAGCAAACCTAGTGCTTCATCCAACTTATGGTTTATTGATACGGCTCTATCCATAATTCCTTGGCAAACTAGGTCGCTTTTTCTATTAGCCTCACTAAAACAAGATCCTAAACATGGAGGTTGTTCATAAGAATCTATCCTAGGTGAAGGCTCATATGATTCATAGGTGTCTCTAAATGAGGTATTTTGCACTTCTTGGTGTTCTAGCCACTCAACCATATATTGCAATCTTAGAAGTCTAAGTGAAGTGTCCATTTGAAGCAAATTACATACAAAATCACAAAGAAAAGATAGACTACGAGAAAGCTACAAAGTAAAAAGAAAAAATCTCACTTGATAGGAATCTAATGAGTAGACCTAATAAAAATGAAATTCAACCTAAACAATAACTATTCCCCGGAAGCAGCGCCAAAAACTTGGTAGCGTGGGAATCGCACTAGGCTTTACCTCTCAAGGGATCTTGAGAAGCTTACAACCCCCACCAGGCAGTGTACCTGATAGTTGTAGTATTGTATAGTGACAAGTACCAGGGGATTGATCGTTCAGCTAGGAATAGTGTCGTTAGGATTGAAATTAATCTAACTAGGTCTAAAGGTGAAGGATGATTCTTTTTATGTTTTTATATTTTATGAAAAGCAAGTAAAAATCTCGGGTATTGGGAGAGTGGGCAGAATTAGTTGCTAATCAACTAACCCAAAAGCTACTAATTAATCTAATAAACAAGAAAATAAACTAAGGTTCTACAAGATAAGTGAAGCATGTCTACCTATGATATGTTACTCCTTGCTAGCTATCCAATCCTACCTATTGAATTGTAACCTTGTTTTAATTGACGGGTTGTATTCCTTAATACCATTCATGGGGTGGCGCACTTAATTCCCCAATCCTATGAGTGCCTACTTCACTCCTATGTCGAGCCGGCTAAGAAGCTCCTAACATGGGATCATTAGAATTTACTCATGCATTAAATACAACCAATAAAACCTAGTGCACGTCAGTTCATGTTTCCTAAGACGTTCAAGCATGTTACCATTTGGAGATCTGCCAGTTTTCTTTAGCCTAACATCGAATTCATTCAATGAAAACAAGAATCAATAGGAAACAAGAATTATAAACTAAACCAACTAGATTTATTGAAGTTGTCACGCCTTAATTGATGGAGATAGACACACACATCAACAAGCCCCTCATTGATGGAGATAGACATAACATCAACAAGAAATCAATGAGATCTAATTAATTATACACAAGTTTCACACAATCATAAGTAGACACAAGGTGAATTAGCAAAACATCATCAAAGAAGAGCAATCAACAATGATAATGGAAAACATAATTAAGATAGAATCAACAAACCAATACATGATGTTTATGGAATTATTGAAACCATCTAAATTTCTGGAAAAACACCTACCTAAACCCAGGAATCAACCTTAGGGTTTAGGGCTTACAAAAAGTGAAGTTATAATGATATATTTATAGGCATGTTTTCTGTCGGCAAGGCTTGACGCCATCAGGTCGTTTCTCTTGATGCCGTCAAGACCATTTTTTCACCAAATTGTAGATCTCTTCGTCCTCTTTGCGTGGGCTTTTGAATCACCTAAATCCGAGTTCGTATGCAAAAGTTATGACTAAAACAATATCAGCTACTCCGCGCGCAAGTTTTGACAAGTTAACACGTGACGGCCTTGGGTGACGCCTTCACGTTCTCTCTGGGCCGTCACCACTTTTACTCTTGACTCCGTCACCAAAATGCTCTTGACGCCGTCAGGTACTGTTCTCAGCATGGAAAATTAAGTCTTTGGCGTTTTCTTCACTTTTATGCTCCAAAAACGTCCGAATTGCTTCCTTTTCCAGATTTCACTCCCAAAGTACCTAAAATCACAAAAGGAACAATTTAGGGCAATATTTGATCAAATAAATTCAATTCTGGGCTTAAATGACCCCCTAAAAGTGGTTCATTTTTCGCCTCATCAACCTCTAAAGCTGGAACTTCCAAAGCTTTGGTCACTGTGGATGAACATATCAACTGGACAGTTCATGAGCCTGCTGAAGATGAAGCTTCTGGTTCTGAGCAAGTCTATATGCTGGCAAGCTGCACTACAGAGGATCAGCATGATCAAGTTGCTATGATGGGCATCTCTCAGGTACATAACTGTGTTTTTGGTTGTAGTGTGAGATATAATGAACTTAAGAAAGCTTATGATGAATAGAAACCTAAATATAATGAATGCTATGTAGAAGTTGAGGCTTATAAACAGGCTTTAAAAACTTTAGAAAAACAAAAAATATGGTTTCAAAAGAATCAACTTGCTTATGATGAAAAGATAAGGGTGTTAGAAAGTAAATTAGAATGTACTCAGATAGATTTAAGGCGTACTGAGAAAGAAAAGGCTGATGTAGTTTTAGAAAATCTAGTGTTGAAAGAGAAACTAGATGAAGAGGTAGCTAGACATAAATCATGGTTAATATCAGGTGACAATTTAACTAGCTTAATCTATGGTAGTCAGGATGTTAACTCTGGAATAGGTTTAGGTCTTAAGAAGTATGTTGGTTTAGAAGCTAGGAATGACCTAGGTAAATAAACACTAGCAGGATTAGCTAATTATGTAAAAGAAGGTAACTTACATGCTGTAGCTGGACCTATTAGAGGAGAACACATGCCCACTGAGCATTCCATAACTATTGAATTTGATGGATCACACCATCTTTATGGCAAAAAGTTAAGTGACTTGCCAGACCCTGATTCTAAATCTACTGACTTTGTCTCTTGTTCTGACAGTGACAAGTCCTCTGACCAAGGGTCTACTACATATACCAGTTGTGATTCAAGTGAAAGTCAAACCTTCCCAAGACCTCACCCAAGACTCCCTACAAGCCTATTAGAGTTTCTGATGATTCCAAGACAGTTTCTTTTGAAGACTTGTTATTTAATTCTTTGCAAAACAATGTTTTTAATTCTGTCAAAAACAATTCTGTTAGTGGTTGTGATTTGAATGCTTTTTCTTGTCATGGAACATCTTTCACTTTGAATAAATCTTCTATAAAGAAGAAATGCTTTGTGTGTGGAAGTAAATTTCATTTGATTAAGGATTGTGATTTTCATGAGCAAAGAATGGGTGTATGTCCTAGTCAAAGAAAACCTAGACCAATGTGGAAAAATATTAATGATATACCATCTTCTTTTCCACAAGCAACTCATAAAACCAGCAAACACAATTCTGCTGATAAACCTTCTCCTTGGAGAAGATCTGTTGCTAGACCATATGTGAGACCAACTAGTTCTTATTTTCATAATGGTTATTGGCCTAGACATTTTGACTCAATGTATGTTGGTGGAGGGTATTGGGATACTGCTGTGAAGCCCTCAGCAGGTTGTTCTTGGACTAAGAAGGGACCTAATTGTCAATACAGGCCCAAGAATGATGGTGGATCTTATGCATCTACATGGCCTAACTCTTATAATTCACAAGGCAGGCTCAAGTCAGCATTGACTTGAGTCTCCAATGTGTACTAATATTTTGTATATTTTTGTTGTTGTTGTAGGATCATCCCCTGAAAAGTAAAGAATTAGGAATAGTAGATAGTGGTTGTTCCAGGAGCATGTCAGGAAACAAGGATAAGATGCATGATTTTGTACCTATTGAAGGAGGAGGCAATGTGACTTTTGGTGGAGGAGATGGTAGAATCACTGGGAAAGGCACAATAAGAACACCTCTGTTGGATTTTGAGAATGTATACTATGTGAAGGAACTGCAACATTTCAACTGGTTCTTAGTATCACAAATTTGTGACACCAAGAATAAAGTCTTCTTCTCTGAGGATGAATGTCTTGTGCTCTATAAAGACTTCAAACTTCCAGAAGATACAACCATTCTGCTAAGAGTTCCTAGAACTTTCAATTTGTACACATTCAAATTGAATGATGTCCAACCTGAAGGAGATCTAACATGTTTGGTGGCCAAAGCTTCCCTGGATGAATCTACAAGATGGCATAGGAGGATGGCTCATGTGAATTTCAAGACCATTAACAAGCTATCTAAACTTGGTCTTGTTTAGGGACTTCCTTCAAAAATATTTACCAATGAACATAATTATGTTTCCTGCAACAAAGGAAAGCAACACAGAGCCTCATACAAAGCCATAACAGCTGTGAGCACCATCTCAGAACCTCTTCAGTTGCTGCACATGGATCTCTTTGGTCCAACTCCAATCAGAAGTATTGATCATAAGTACTTCTGCCTGGTAATCACTGATGATTATAGAAGGTTTTGCTGGGTATTCTTTTTGAAAACTAAAGATGAAACAACTCCTATTTTAAAAGAATTCATTACCCTTATTGAAAACCAGCTAAATAAAAAGGTTAAAGGCATTAGGTGTGATAATGGGACAGAGTTCAAAAATGTTGTATTAATAGAACTTTGTATGTCTAAAGGGATAAAAAGGGACTATAGCACTCCAAGAACCCCACAACAAAATGGGGTTGCTGAAAGAAAGAATATGACCTTAATAGAGGCAACAAGATCCATGCGTGCAGACTCTAAGTTACCCACTATGTTCTGGACTGAAGCAGTAAGCACTGCTTGTTATGTTTTGAACAAGGTATCCATCACTAGACCTCATTTCAAGACACCTTATGAACTTCTCACTAGGAAAGTTCCTGACATTCATTACCTTAAACCTTTTGGCTGTAAAGTGACCATTTTGAACACTAGTGATTCACTGGGAAAGTTTGATGGAAAAGCTGATGAGGGGTATATTGTGGGTTATTCAGCTCATAGTAAGGCCAATAGGGTTTACAATTTGCATGCTAAAAAGATTGAGGAGACCCTTAACCTAAGATACCTAGAAGATCATCCTAATGTTCAAGGACAAGGTCATACTTGGTATTTTGACCTAGATTACTTAACTGATCACTTGGGCTATACTAGATATGTTTCTAACCAATTTGCAGGTACTAAAGAGTCTCCCACTAACCATGCAGGTACCCTGGATGATGACTCAGATAATGAATCTGAGAAAGATGAACAAACCATTGTTGTACCTTCTTTTCCTCCTAACCCATTTGCAGGTGATCATTCTTCTGATGAGCATGAAGATGAGTCACACAATGTAGAGGATCTTGCAAGACTCAAGAAGCAAGAACATGCAGCCACTCAAGAAGCTGAGAGGCTTGGTGAGAAGATTGCAAGAGATACTGAGACTTTACTCAGACAATCAGCACAAGCAGTCAATGGAAACCAGGATTCTGCTGACAGTTCTACTGAAGGTTCTCCTGTTTCTTCTGATATGACCAAATCTGCTGATAGTCCTGCTGCACAATCTCCCATATCCACTGATGTATCCATAGACTTTGGAAAACCTTATACAAGATTTCCAAGTCCTTCTGATCTTGGTAATCACCAACCCAAAGCTGGAATCTTCACCTCCTCTTCCTATGACAGTGAGTTTGGACCCACAGTGAAACAATCTTGACACCACCATTGATGTCAACCCCACTGCAACAAAAAGGGTCAAGATTGCTCATCCTCTATCAAAGATTATTGGAGATCCTCAAGCACCTGTTAGAACTAGAAGTACTGTGAAAAACACTAAGTATGGTGAAGTTGCTTTCATGTCCTATGTCTCCAATCAATAAAGGGACAATCATACAGACTTTAAGCATTGTTTGTTTGCTTGTTTCCTTTCTCAAATGGAGCCAACCCGTGTTCCTCAAGCACTTGCTGATTCAAGTTGGCTTGAAGCAATGCAAGAAGAGATGTTGCAATTTAAGAATCAGCAGGTTTGGATACTGGTACCTCTCCTTGATTGAAAATTTGCCATTGGGACAAAATAGATTTTGAAGAATAAAAGAGATGCAAGGGGGATTGTGGTGAAAAACAAAGCAAGATTAATGGCTCAGGGATTCAAGCAAGAGGAAGGCATAGACTATTATGAAGTCTTTGCACCATTGGCTAGAGTTGAGGCAATTACAATCTTCTTGGCCTATGCATCTTATATGGGTTTCATGGTGTATCAAATGGATGTAAAAGGTGCTTTTCTGTATGGTGAGATTGAAGAGGAGGTTTATGTAACTCAACCCAAAGGTTTTGAAGACCCAGATCATCCCAATCATGTTTATAAGGTGGTAAAATCTCTCTATGGACTACATCAGGTACCAAGAGCTTGGTATGCTAGGCTTTCTGAATTTCTGCTGAAGCATGGTTATAGAAGAGGTGCCATTGACAAGACACTCTTTCTTAAGAAAGATTCCCGAGATATCATCCTTGTGCAATTTTCTGTGGATGGCATCATATTTGGTTCCACTAAAGAAGCATGGTGCAGGGAGTTTGAGGAATTAATGAAGGGAGAGTTTCAGATGAGTGCTGTGGGGGAACTTACTTTCTTTTTGGGTTTACAAGTTCAGTAGAAACCTGATGGTATATTTATCAGTCAGGATAAATATGTGAGGGATATGTTGAAGAAGTTTAATATGGAAAATGTTAGAACTGCCACTACACCCTATGAAGCTCCAAAACCTAAAAATAATCTTGAACCAGATCTTGCTGTGAATATACATTTATACAGATCCATGATTGGTTCATTGATGTATTTGACAGCTTCTAGGCCTGACATTACATTTGATGTGAGTGCTTGTTCTAGACACCAGGTCACTCCCCTTACTTCCCACTTGAATTCTGTCAAAAAGATCTTCAAGTACCTTAAGGGCCAACCCAATTTAGGTCTTTGGTACCCAAAAGAGTATCCTTTTAAGTTGGAAGCCTATAGTGATAGTGACTATGCTGGTGCCAATATGGATAGAAGATCCACAACTAGAGGTTGCCAATTTCTTGGAAGAAGATTGATTTCTTGGCAATGCAAGAAACAGACTATTGTTGCTACCTCTACTACTGAAGCAAAGTATGTTGTTGCTGCCAATTGTTGTGGACAGGTTCTATGGATTCAGAATCAATTGCTGGATTA
Source organism: Artemisia argyi (assembly GCA_030686995.1). Classification (NCBI taxonomy): domain Eukaryota; kingdom Viridiplantae; phylum Streptophyta; class Magnoliopsida; order Asterales; family Asteraceae; genus Artemisia; species Artemisia argyi. The sequence continues at coordinate 149,970,392 of CM060700.1, read as the reverse complement.
TGGGTTTAATTTCATGAATACCACAATTTTCATTGATAATCAAAGCACCATATGCATAGTTAAAAATCCAGTTTTTTATAATAGAACTAAGCATATTGAAATCAGGCACCACTTTATAAGAGATTCATATGAAAAGCATTTGATTAAAGTGGTTAAGATTCACACAGATGATAATGTGGCAGATTTGTTGACTAAGGCTTTTGATGGACCTAGGTTTCAACACTTAGTTGTCCATATTGGTATGCTTAACCCTTAACTACAAAGTTTGAGGGGATGCATAAGCCTCAGGGGAGGCATATGACTCAGAGGAGGATTGTAGTTGTCAAATTGTATATTATTTGTATATTTTTTGTTTGCTATCACAACCAAATAATATTTTTGTAAGTTTTGTATGGTTTGTTTGCTACTTTGTGTTTGTTTTACAGAATGCCCTTATGAGTAGTTGCTGATTTTAAGTTGAAATTCACCAAGTCTGTTGCAATAGGAATGTGGTCATGTAAGCTTAGAGCTTGTTTTTGCTGAAGAGTAGTATATGCTAAGACTCTGTGTTTCTGAAGTAAAATTAAAGAATTGACAATTGAGAAAATTCTTTCATTCATTCAAGAAACAATTTACAGCTTACAATCAACTTCAAAGTGAAATACAAGACCATTCCTATACTATGTCTACCAAACCGATACTAGCTCCTAACATCTATTACAAAAGGCTGGTGGATATGCATGACCAGTACGATGAAGAAGCTGAAGGTGAAAATGGAAAGGAGGGAATGATGATGATGACGACGAAGATGCTCAAGAACCTAGTTTTATATCTTTCCTTCCTGGTAAGAAGATGCTTAAGAACCTAATTTTATATCTTTGGTCCCTAACAACATCACATCATCTTCTACTTCACCTTCCTTTTTCCCTTACCCATCACCTCTGCCTTCATGCCCTTTCCCTTGTGTCCATGGTATGAAACACCAGATCCTGGAGCATGAAGACCCATCACCACTTCCCGTGTTGTTGGAAGAGATGGATTAGACCTCCTTAGTCTTGGTTGGGATCTCTCTAGTGTGGAAGGAGGGATGAATGGTGGATCTTTATTGTCATCCTTTGAAGATTCTTCATCAGAGGTAAAGATAAAAGGAGAGACGTATTGTCTCTCAGCAGCGTCTGAATCATCTAAATCCGAAGGAATATTGGCCGGATCCTCTGATGGTGAGGGACTTGGAAGTTTCACATCATGATTCTTGTTTGGATGAGCATCGGGTGGAAAGTAATCGCTCCATCCATCACTTGATGATGATGAGGATGAGGTGGAGGAGGTTAAATCTATTATTTCTGGTTTGGAAGACATGATTTTGAAGGATAATTGGGATTAATTGAGAAATTAGGGTTTTGATGAGAATTGGGGGTAATTGATATCCGTAATGTGTGATTTGGGGATTATTTTATAGGCGAAGTCAAGGCTTAATGGTAGTTAACGCGAGTTGGGTGACACATTAAAACTCAAGATATTTACTGAAGATATTTTGACTCTTGAGTAGTTTCTGCTGATTGACTTTGTATCAGCAAATTGACCACCATTTTCTGCTGAAGGGTTAATTTTGAAATTGGATGAAGCCGCTTTACACGTCAGATATGGTCAACGATTTGTTCCGATATTTTTGACGATGATTGGGTAACTTCCTTTTATAACCTACTTTGCATATCTTCGCCCAAAACTTACTTATTCCCTCATCAATCGATAAAAACCCATCATCCATTTGCATAATTCATAAGTGTTTTTGTTGGGAACAAAGTTTTACTATTTTATCAAGTCTCGGTCATTTGTAATAACATTAGGTTGCTTAGTTATTATTTACTTTCATTTATGTATTGTTTCATGTTACTAGGCTTATGTTAACTTGTCCATGAGCCTCCAAGCCCACGAATTAGAAGGAAAAGGGAGGAAGGGAGTGTTACCCTATTCCTCCCCTCTAAATACTAAGCTTAGGATACAAGTAAACTTGGTTGGTTATTTGAATATCTTAAGGAATCTCTTGCTTTTACATTTCTCTCATTCTCATAATCATCCCATCCTTATATCTATCTCATTCTTGCTTGTGTGAAATCAATATGGGTACCAAACAAATGGTATCATTCGCCTTAAGAAGGTATTGTTCTTGTTTTTCTTTGAAATCCGATCCAAAAAAGCTCTCTTTCACTCGCCTTAAGAAGGGAGTGTTACCCTATTCCTCCCCTCTAAATACTAAGCTTAGGATACAAGTAAACTTAGTTGTAATTTCTTGTTTGTTTCTTGGTTTTTATCACATCTTTGCTTACAAACATGTGCTACAAATCATTTCAAACAAAAAAGTATCAATCTTTCTTTCAAAAATTCCGATTTGCTTTTTTGTACTATTTTTTGCAATCTTTAAATTTTTTTGCAAAATGGTTCAAGTTTGCAACTTTCTTTGAGATATCTTTATTTTAAGGATAGTTGTACAAAAATCTTGGATTAAAAACGTGTTTTTGGATTGCTTTTAATCAAAAACAAAAACTACCTAAGTTTCGAAATCCTTTATACCAAGTTTCGAAATCATTTTGGTCTAACTTTCGAGATTACAAGCCGCGGTCTCTTTCTTCTTCACAGTTGGATACTCGGTATTTTCTCTCTTGTATAAGAAATAAAATACTTCGACTTTTGGCTGAATTTCGAAATTGGATAATTTCGAAATTTATTTGTGAGCCTGAGTTTTCGAAAATTTAAAAATTTTCAAAAACACATTTTTTTCGCAAACATAAAAGTTTCGAAACAACTCACCTTTCATAAATTTCGCGAATCCAAAACTTCAAAGTTTCGAAAACAAAGTTTTGAAATCCCCAAACTTTCGAATACTCATTTTTCGCAATCACAAAGTTTTGCAATCACTGAATTTTTTCGCAAACTCTCAAAGTTTTCGAGAAATACTTTCTGACAAAGTTTCGAGATCACAAAAGTCATAAGTTTCGCGAACACATTTGTGCAAGTTTTCGAGAATTGGCTAAACCTATACCTTCTACAAGATCCATTACCACACAAGTGTTCATTATGTCTCAACCACCGTACTAAAACTTTAATCATCGTTAGTAACATCAGAATCAGCAGTATCACCATCAATTTCATCAGCAACAGCAACAGTATCAACAACCACCACAGTATCATCAACAACCAGCTTACTCACAACAACATCTTCTCATGCAACAACATCAGATGGTTCCACTACAACAATCCTATCCAATGCCACAACAACAAGGCCAACTTCCATCCAAACAGACTCACTGGTTTGACAGGATGTGTGAAGTAATCTCAACTCAACAATCCAAACATGAGGCAGGATCTATTGACAAACCACCAATGCTTACACCTGGTAATTATGTTCAGTGGGAAAGTCGATTCTTAAGGTTTATTGAACTCAAGAAACCCAATGGTTAGTACATTAAACAAGTTATCCTTGAAGGACCATTTCAGTGGCCTATTAACTTCGTTGGAGGTGACCCAGGTGCCGATCCTCCAGTAGCTCCAACTGCTGTACCAGTTCCTGAGTCTACACTCACTACTGAACAACATCTTCATCGTGAAGCAGATGAGTATGCTATGGCTTACATACTTCAGGGAATTCCAAATCCAATATTCAGAAGTGTTGATGCTCGATGCGTAGGGATTGCACCAGGCTTTACCTCTCGAGGGATCTCGAGAAGCTTACAACCCCCACCAGGCAGTGTACCTGATCGTTGTAGTATAGTATAGTGACAACTACCGGGGGATTGATCGTTCAACTTGGGAATAGTGTCGCTAGGATTAGAAAACCTAAACACTAGGTCTAGAGATGAGGGATGATTCTTTTTTTATTTTTTAGTTTTTATAAAAGCGAATAAAAATCTCGGTTTTGAAGGAGTTGGGCGGAATTAGTTGCTAGTCAACTAACCCAATAACTAAAGAGGCTCCTACTTCACTCCTATGTCCTTAATACCATTCATGGGGTGGCGTACTTACTTCCCCAATCCTATAAGCTCCTACTTCACTCCTATGTCGAGCCGTCTAAGAGGCTCCTAACATGGGATCACTAGAATTCGCTCATGCATTAAATACAACCAATAAAACCTAGTACACATCGGTTCATGTTTCTTAAGACGTTCAAGCAAGTTACACAATGGAGATCTGCCAGTTTTCTTAAGCCTAACATTGAAATCATTCAACCAATACAACTATGAACAAGCAATCTACCTATAATTAACATCTAGGTTTCATTACATTTAAGCAAACACATGAAAGATCTAGCCTAGCATGTTAAAATCAAGACAAGCATAAGATATATTCAAAAAACACATAGACATATTGAATGAATTGAAAGAGGACTTATCTCAATTGAACATGAAAGGTTTCAAGGGGTGAAAACCCTTGAAAATACTGTTACAAACGACCTAGGGTTTATTAGGTTCGACCCTAGTATTCTCCACACAAGTTCCTCTCTTAATGAATGAAAAATAGAAAAGTATATATAGATTTTGTGAGGTGACGGCGTCAAGGGTAAATTTTGCGCCGCCAATAAATTCTCGGACTGCCTAGATCTGGGTTTGACGCCATCACGTGTAATCCTTCTTCAGGCCGTCACCAAAATAAATCTTGACGCCCTACTTCTGACGCCGTCACGTTTTCTCTGGGTCGTCATGCATTTTACTCCTGACGCCGTCACATTTTCCTTCTTGACGCCGTCAGGTACTGTTTCCAGCATGGAAAATTAAGTCTTTGCCGTTTTCTTTTCTTTTATGCTCTAAAAACATCCAAAATGCTTCCTTTTCCCGAATTCACTCCCAAAGTACCTAAAATCACAAAAGGAACGATTTAGGGCAATATTTGATCAAATAAATTCATTTCCGGGCTTAAATGACCCCCTAAAAACGGTTCATTTTTCGCCTCATCATATACCCTTACACTTGAGATTTGCTTGTCCTCAAGCAGATGCGCTTTTATTCTAATCAAAATACAAGTTAGGGGTCATTTAACACTAATATAAAAGTAATTACAACAAATAATCGTTTCACTAAAGACCAAAGACAAGCACGGAGGTCATACACTAGCACCTCACAAATAGTGTTTAGATACTCACATCTCTCGGGTGTAATAAAGTAATATCACATTATGGAAATGGAAAACATCTCTCACTACCTGTCATAGCAAAATAGATTACCATAGGCTTGGGAAAGGATCAAACCTCCACCACATGGCGTAAGCACCTAGGATAAACTATCAAAGAGGTCTTTTAAAGGGTTGTAACGTTAGGTGTAGGGATATGGAATACACGGTTTTGTTGGATATAGGCAGTCTTTACTGGTGGCGAGTTAACAATCTTGGTTAATTACATGTACAAAATGGCGTTGCTAATTAAAAACTAGACTCGACTTAAGCTAATAAATCAAAAATAACAAAAACATAAAATGAACATAGAATGAAAAGGGATGGTAGTCCGTATGTTTTTTCTTTTTTCTCTTTTTCTATTTTCTTTTTCTTTTTCTTAATTTTTTCTATTTTTTTTTTTATTTATTTATTTATTTATTTTTTTGCATACACTCTTACCCTACCATCCAAAATAATACATCATAGGGATTGAAAATTCCCCTTACACTTGAATTTTTACATACTTTACAATAAACTAATCTAATGACTCGAATTAAGATAATCAAAACACTTGGAGTACTTTTAAGATTAACACACATACGGGGGTAATAATATGATGTTCTTCCCCATTACTCCATAACATTAGTACTTTACCCATGAGTCCCAATCGTCCCAAAACAATATGTACAAGGATATGACTCGACTTAGCAACCATGTAATCAATTAGATAATTAACTAAGGGTTTAAACAAATAACAATAATGCACTAAAGATGAGTGCATACACGGAAGGCTAAGGCGATTTGGGTGTACATTTAAGTGGGGTGTAACAAATTCTTCCTTTAAGTAAGATGCTTAAAGTTAGAAACTAAAAGATAGGCTCGGAGGGGTGTACTAAGGGTTTCGTGTACTAAAAATGAGTACAACGCTAAAGGTGTGGGAAAAATTAGTTGACTTTACTAGCCAAGTAATATGACTTAAATGGTCAAGTAATTATGATACGGGTTTAACACAAGGGTGATCCTAATGCCTCTTATCATGTAGTAAATCCTACTACACGAATGTAGTCTCACTAGCGGTCTCGGGATGCATCACTAACGCAAGTTCTAGAATCTAAATGCTACCGGTACACTCATAAGCACTAATAGTAAATGCTTTTCCTATCAAATCTAAAGGCGAACCTCACATATTTGGGTGGAAAATTTTTATGAATAGTACAGTTTTGTGCTAGTCATACAATCTCCTATCCTTGGTTTAAAAATGCGCGCATCATTGCGCAAATTGCATGCATCGTTGCATTGCATTTGAAATTTCGCATTATGGGGCCTAATGCAAGGGCATCCTAAATTGCATTCGCATTAGACCGCAATTTACCGCATTTTTCTAATGCTAGCAATGGCCGCAATTGTCGCAATCTAGAATTTAAGTCATTTTTGTAAAAAAGAAACCATATAAAAGAGATCCAAGTATTTAAATGGGATTTTAAAGATAGAACTTGTTAAAAGACGTACAAATAAAACATAATAACAAAAATATAGTATCTTGTGTTTTCAAATTATTTATTTTACAAATGAATTATTCGCCTAATTTCAATATCCTAGTAACTTATTTCGTAAGTTTATTGCTTTTACTTGGTACTTGAAAGAATATACTACGTATAAATAATTTCGTGCTTTTTTTAATACTAAACGCAATGCGTCTAAATTGCGCTCGCATTCGCATCGCGCATCACGCATTGCTTTTGGGACCTTTAGCGCATCGGATCGCAAAACGCAATTTTTAACCAAGCTCCTATCTATGAGATGCTTGCTATGGCTAAAGTTTCACTCCTAAATGTTGTAAAAAAATTTAAATTTGGCGCTAAAATTACACTAACAAGTATTTCTCATAGTTTTATTACACATCTAACATCAAACAAACAAACTCAAGCGAAAGTGTATCTGTAAGGTATCATCATTTTACCCTCCCCTTACACTTAGGATGAACATTGTCCCCAATGTTCAAGTAAAGAATGTAAAAGTGAAATAAGTAAAACGAATGAAATCAAATACTCCCCTGATTCGCTCGATATGGATAATAAGGTGGCCAGGTTAGATCTTCCTCCAAGAAAATGAACAATCAAAGCTTCCCTTCCAGAATATAAATCATCTTCTTGTCATACATAACCTGTAAAACATGAGAAAACAGACAAGGCAACCTCGCGTAAAATCGGCGACAATCTATATATGCTAACAAATCCTAAAAAGCAAAGTAAGATATAATACTTATGGAATGATGTTTGCAGATCTCCTGGAGATTATAAAACTAAAGAATTAACAAAAACTCTAAGACTCTGTTAGAAAAACAAAACTGGTAAAATTTCCAGAATTTTACACGTGACGCCGTTAGGAATTTCTTCCTGACGCCGTCAGAAGTGACCTGCAGAAATTCTTATGTTAAGTTTCCGGAAAATTTCTGGAAAAACTTTGTCCTACTTCCTGGAAAATCCTGCAAAACATCATTATGACTCGATACAAGCATTTGACTCTAACAAATACGAATATACATGTTCACTTAATATTATGGAGAATCATGATCGGTTTTCGTTTTTTAAAAACATATTTGGGGTTTCTCCTTACACTTATCTTTTGCGAAATACCTTTGGATGAAGTTAAGACTAGGCCAAACAACAAAATAAAGTATTTTCACCATTTTAGTTTTGAAACATGATCTACCAAAAATAAAAATAAAGCATGCATACAGAAGCAAATAACAAACAAACAAAATAAAAATCACACAAAACATGGGTTGCCTCCCAAGAAGCGCTTTTCTTTATTTACGAGTCTTGTAGCTAGACTCAAGGTCATGGGTTACTACGTGACCTCATCTCTTGAGATGATGTATCCCATATAGTTGCGATCATTACTATCATGGTGGTGGTGTCTCAATCTGTCGATACTTGCAATCACTTCTCCTCCTCCTATACTACTCAAGTTAGCCATCCCATCTTGGCTTATGCCCTCAATTGTGAATGGCCCATACCACCAGGTACTTGGTTTATCGGGAGGTACCGTTTTCTCCAAGTGTCTTAAGAGTACTAAGTCTCCTATTTCGAATGGTTTATGGTTCCTTGTTGGTTGACTATGCTCGAATTCGACATGAACTTCATTGCTTTTGCTTCTTTCCTGTTTGGCCTCTTTGTAGCTTTTGATTCTTGCTTCCCATGCAAGTATTTTCTCCTGAACACGAATAGGTGATGTTTCGATGTTGTTTTTGAGCTTTCTCCCCATCAAACTCTTTTGCTCGTATCGCGGGGTCATGGGAAAGCTAATCTTTCTTTTTCCTGATTTAAGCTCAATTTTCCTATTTTCATACTTAATGACAGCTCTTGCGGTGGTAAGGAATGGTGCCCCAAGGATTATTGGCATGCATCCATCTCCCTTATCATCGATGATCATAAAATCAACGGGATACATGAATCCTTCGACATTGACCAACACATCTTTTGCGATTCCCAGGGGGTAGACGTAAGAATGTCCAGCGAAGGACAGCCTAACACGAGTGGGGGCTGGCATGTTTGACGTTAGTTGGGTGTAGATAGTGAGGGGCATAAGATTTATTCCCGATGCTGGCCGGTATCTTAAAGTTCCCACACGTCGTCTGTTTAGTACCCACTTTTTGTACGAATAGTTTCTCGAATATCGGCCCCCCAGGTAATGTATCATACTCACCTTTTCCCTCTTCCTCCTTCTCTAAACCCTGTTTGGAGGATTGGTTACGCCCGTCACCCTTTATCCAATTAGTTATAGTGTTTTCTTTTATATCATGTTTCAGGTAGTAACTTAAGGATTGGGATTTTGGCGGTTCTTCTGTGGTTTGTTTATTAGGGGTTTCAACTTTCTCATTATTCGTGTGGACAACTGTGATGGAATTAACAAACCGGGTAGTGGGGATGACCCTTTCTTTCCTTAGTAACATCCTTTTGGGGGTTTTCTGGTTGGCATACTCCTCCATTAGGCTCATCATCTCATTCATTTTCTATTGCATCTCCTCTTTTTGTCTATAAACTGCTTCTTCGAATCTAGCAAGCCGCTCAGAATGGGTCGCCATATATTCCCTCATTCTGGCTTCAAATTCTGGGCTAAGTTTCTCAGGAGGAGAATAAGGCGGGGCATAGTTTTTAAAAGTCTCAACATTCTCTCTAGAGGGTGACTCTGATAATGGCGTTGAAGTCATTTTTGAGACAGAATTGAGAGTAGCCCGTCTAGGGCTTAAGGGTCTCTTTTGCCTTTCCTCAAAATAGTCAACTTTTGCCTCAAGTTTGCAAAGGAGTTCATCGGAGATTTGATTAGTCCCTCCAGGTGTCGAGATTGAATTGATGGCCGCCTTTACAGTGTGTTTAAATTCCCATAACTCTTGATTATTGGCGGCAAGCTCTTCAATAATTGCCCAAGACTCCTTGGCGTCCTTATCACGCAATCTACCTCCCGCGGCCCTATCGATTGTACGTTTAGTGTGATAGTCGACATGGTCATAGAAAATTTGAACTAATAACCACAGATTTATACCATGATGAGGGACCTTGTGGAGTAGATCCTTGAAACGAGCCCATGCTTCGTAGAATGTTTCACCCTGATGTTGTTCAAACACCAAAATGTCATTTCTAAGCATCGCATTCTTCCCCGATGGGAAGAATTGGGCAAGGAAGCGAGCGGTGAGATCATCCCATAAGGTGATAGATCCCGCGGGGAAACGCTCAAGCCATTGACTAGCTTGATCACGCAAAGAGAATTGGAATAGGCGTAATTGGGTTGACTCTCTAGTTGTAGCATCAAGGTCTATAAAATCTACGATTTTAAGGAAGTCCTTGAGATGCTGATTTGGATCTTTGGAACGAAGTCCATGGAATGCACATCCGCTTTGCACCAACTGGATGGTGTCGGATCGCAAGGGAGACACATTGGCTCCTTGGGTGAGCTCAATGGTGTTTCGATAGCCTTGGTGGCTAGGTCGGGAATACTCTCCTAGGGTTCGGGGCCTAAGAGGTTGGTTAGCTAGTGGCGGGTTTTGTGGGTGGTCTTGTTGTGGTGGGTTGATGGGTTCAATGATGTTACCATCGTCCATGATGTCTGATGGTAAAGAGTTACGAACAAAAACATGAAGAAATAAGATAAACTAAAGAGAACCTAAAAAATAAAAACAAAATCTTACTAGAAAGGAATCTAGCAAGTAGACCAAATAAAAAGAAATCCTAACCTAGACGATAACTATTCCCTAGGCTGCGGCGCCAAAAACTTGATGCGTAGGGATTGCACCAGGCTTTACCTCTCGAGGGATCTCGAGAAGCTTACAACCCCCACCAGGCAGTGTACCTGATCGTTGTAGTATAGTATAGTGACAAGTACCGGGGGATTGATCATTCAACTTGGGAATAGTGTCGCTAGGATTAGAAAACCTAAAGACTAGGTCTAGAGATGAGGGATGATTCTTTTTGTATTTTTTAGTTTTTATAAAAGCGAATAAAAATCTCGGTTTTGAAGGAGTTGGGCGGAATTAGTTGCTAGTCAACTAACCCAATAACTAAAGATACAACCAAAATAAAATACTAAAAATGAAAATAAACTAAATTAAAATAGTGGTGTGAGCAATATATAGGAGAATTGTGTTTACTTAGATTTCACTACTCCCTAGATATCTTTTACAGGTCAATTACTTGTTACAGTTGCGTGGATGACGGATTGTATTCCTTAATACCATTCATGGGGTGGTGTACATACTTCCCCAATCCTATAAGCTCCTACTTCACTCCTATGTCGAGCCGGCTAAGAAGCTCCTAACATGGGATCACTAGAATTCGCTCATGCATTAAATACAACCAATAAAACCAAGTACACATCGGTTCATGTTTCTTAAGACGTTCAAGCAAGTTACACAATGGAGATCTGCCAGTTTTCTTAAGCCTAACATTGAAATCATTCATCTAATACAACTATGAACAAGCAATCAACCTATAATTAACATCTAGGTTTCATTACATCTAAGCAAACACATGAAAGATCTAGCCTAACATGTTAAAATCAAGACAAGCATAAGATATATTCAAACAACACATAGACATATTGAATGAATTGAAAGAGGACTTATCTCAATTGAACATGAAAGGTTTCAAGGGGTGAAAACCCTTGAAAATACTGTTACAAACGACCTAGGGTTTATTAGGTTCGACCCTAGTATTCTCCACACAAGTTCCTCTCTTAATGAATGAAAAATAGAAAAGTATATATAGATTTTGTGAGGTGACGGCGTCAAGGGTAAATTTTGCGCCGCCAATAAATTCTCGGACTGCCTAGATCTGGGTTTGACGCCATCACGTGTAATCCTTCTTCAGGCCGTCACCAAAATAAATCTTCACGTGTAATCTTCAAGTATATATAGATTTTGTGAGGTGACGGCGTCAAGGGTAAATTTCTAACGCCGCCAAATAAATTCTCGGACTGCCTAGATCTGGGTTTGACGCCATCACGTGTGTTCCATTTGCAGGCCGTCACCAACAATACTCTTGACGCCCTTCTCTTGACGCCTTCAGGTTTTCTCTGGGTCGTCATGGATTTTACTCCTGACAGCGTCAAAATTTCCTTCTTGATGCCGTCAGGTACTGTTCTCAGCATGGAAAATTATGTCTTTGCTGTTTTCTTCACTTTTATGCTCCAAAAACGTCCAAAATGCTTCCTTTTCCAGAATTCACTCCCAAAGTACCTAAAATCACAAAAGGAACGATTTAGGGCAATATTTGATCAAATAAATTCAATTCCGGGCTTAAATAACCCCCTAAAAATGGTTCATTTTTCGCCTCATCAATGCTCAGAAAACTGCTAAAGCAATGTGGGAACACGTTCATCTACTAATGGAAGGCACACAACTGAACAAAGAAGATATGGAATCTAAACTTTACATGGAATAACTAACTTCATGATCGAACCAGGGGAGTCACTTAAATCTTACTATCATCGTTTCACCAATGTCGTCAACTACTTAGAGAGACATGAAGTACACCTTCAAAGGATCGCAGTCAATACGAAGTTTGTCAGTAGTCTGGGTTATGATTGGCAAAACTATGTGACATTTGTGAGACAAGCAAAGAATCTTCATGATGCTCCATATGGTTTGTTGTATGACTATCTCAAGCACCATGAATCTGAAGTTGAAAAAGATAGATCTGCACGAGGAGGATATACACCACCACCAACTTCAAATCCATTAGCACTCGTTGCTCAATATCATGCTGCACAACCTCCAATGTCTAATCATGCTTATGTTCAGGAACAAAATTATTTCAGTTACCCACAACCTGCAACCTCACACCAAATGGTCCCATATGAATCATCCTCGCAAAAGGCATCTACTCAACTTGCTCCATATGAAAACCATGATACTATGTACTACTAAAATAACATAGAAGATGATGATGAAGATGTCAATACGTTGAATCAGGTACTTGCTCTTATTGCTCGTGCTTTCAGCAAATTCTCAAACAAGACTAACAACCGTCTTCTTTCTTCATCAAATACAAGGAATCAAGCTGTCATTCAAGATGGTCGGGTTGAGATACAGAACCGTAATTTTGGACGATCTGGTTCAGGAGGGTATTCAGGAAATTCGGGGTATGGACAAAGGTTTAACAACAATGGGGAATTCAGAAACAATTCAGGTGCTCCTCAGAGAAGAAATGACAATGCTGCAAATGGTAATACAGAATCTGGGAATGCAGTGTGGTGCTACAACTGCAACGAAAAAGGTCATATTGCAACAGCATGTCCAAAACCAAGAATTCGGGGTAGTAAGTTTCACAAGCAGGCATTACTAATGGCTCTCAAAGATGAAAAGGAAGGAACTTTCACTGAACAAGAGAATAGTTTCATCGCCAATGCTTACAATGATGATGATATGGAAGATCTTGAAGCCAATGCAGCTGTGATGCTTATGGCAAACATGCAGGAACCCCAGTTGAATGATTCAGGCCCAGTGTATGACACCGATGGCTTGTCTCATGTACATGACCTAAACACGTGCTTAATACAAGAAAATGCATCACCCTCTGCTTCTGAATCAGATAAGGCGCAAGTTGTTCCATCCGAATCATTTTTATCTTCTCAAGAGGATGAACAAATAAACACAGTTGTTATATTTGATGATGACACTGTCCTTTCATGTGCTTATCTTATTGAGAAAGACAAACATGATCGTGTTGAACAACATGAACCTTCATCTGATCCAGATCCTGACTATATTGTCATGGCCAAACAACTTCAAGCACAAATTCTAATTACTCAGAAAAAGAATGAGAAAAATAAAGTTTTGGAAGAAACAAATGCAGTTTTGAAAAAGGACATTGAGTGTTATAAAATACAACTTTCACATTTTCAAAATGAATTTAAACGTGAAAAGTGTTTTGAAAAGTCATTTCAGGAATCGTATGTCAAAGAACAAAATCTTCAAAAGAAAATGCATGAGTTAATTGAGTCAAACGACAAATTGGTTTCCAAACTGGAAAATGAAAAAAATGATCTCCAAAAACAAGTTGCACAACTTCAAATGGAACTTTCAAAAACACAAACAGAGTTATCAAATTGCAAACAGGAATTTTATGAACACAAAGTGCGAAAAAGGGAAAAAGAAAATTCTTTAATTGAAGAAAATCTCACTCTCGAACGTCAAATAAAAGAATTTCAAAATATCGTTTACAAACATGGAGAATCTGTAACAACGATTCAAAACTTTACTTTAAAACCAAGACCCGATAAAGGTTTTGCCAATGGCAATTACAGATCAACTTTTCTTCACACTGCGTTCAAAACAATTCCTAAGCTTTACAGTTTGGACCAATTGCTTGATAAAAATATTGTGCGTGTTGTTGTATATAATACTGAGGAAGAAGAAGAACTTGAAGAAAAGAGTCGATTAAAAATGAGTCAAATTGAATATTGCAAACCATATGATTACTCAAAAGTTCCTCATATTTCAAAATCTTTTGTTCCATCAAAAGAAATACCTGAGAAATCATGGTATGTGATACGTGGGAATCGCACCAGGCTTTACCTCTCAAGGGATCCTGAGAAGCTTACAACCCCCACCAGGCAGTGTACCTGATTGTTGTAGTATAGTATAGTGACAAGTACCAGGGGATTGATTGTTCAGCTTAGGAATAGTGTCGCTAGGATTAGAAAGCCTAAATACTAGTTCTAAAGGTAAGGGATGATTATTTTTGTATTTTTATAATTTTTAGAAAGCAAGTAAATATCTCAGGTTTGAAGGATTTTGGCGGAATTAGTTGCTAATCAACTAACCCAATACTAAGATGCAATCAAAATAAAATACTAGAAATAAAAATAAACTAAACTATACTAAAGTTGTGAGCAATAAATGGAGAAAATGTGTTTACTTAGATTTCACTACTCCCTAGACATCTTTTACAAGTTAATTACTTGTTATAATTGCATGGATGACGGATCGTATTCCTTAATACCATTCATGGGGTGGCACACATAACTCCCCAATTCTATGAGCTCTTATCTCCTCCTACACCATGCCCAACACAACTATAGGGATTGTAAACAGTGGCTCATGCATTAAATACAACCAATAAAGACCTAGTGCGCGTCGGTTCATGTTTCTTAAGACGTTCAAGCATGTTACCAAGTGGAGATCTGCCAGTTTTCTTAAGCCTAACATATAAATCATTCATCCAAGACAAGAATAAACAAGTAATCAACACATAATTAACATCTAGGTTTCATTAGATCTAAGCAAACACAAGATAGATCTAGCCTAGCATGATGGAATTAAGATAAGAACAAGATATAGACAACCAACACATAGACATATTGATTGAATTAAAAGAACACTTATCTCAATTACAATGAAAGGTATCAAGGGTGTGGAACCCTTGAAAAACCTGTAAAAGTTGCACCAAAATCGTACTTAGGGTTTCTCCAAAACTTCTCCCTTTAATGTGAAAATTAGAAAACAATATATAGAAAAATGGGTCTGACGGCGTCAAGACAAACATTGTGACGCCGTCACCTCGCCGCCAAAACTATTCTCGGACTGCCTTGATCTATATTTGACGCCGTCAAGACTTAATCATTTTCAGGCCGTCATGACTTTTTACTCCTGACGCCCTACCTTCGTGACGCCGTCAAATCTGTACTGGGTCGTCATGGACTTCTGCTCTTGACGCCGTCAGAGAATTACTCTTGATGCCATCACCTACTGTTCCCAGCATGGAAAATTAAGACTTTGGCGTTTTCTTCACTTTTATGCTCCAAAAACGTCCGAATTGCGTCCTTTTCCAGATTTCTCTCCCAAAGTACCTAAAATCACAAAAGGAACGATTTAGGGCAATATTTGATCAAATAAATTCGAATTCGGGCTTAAATGACCCCCTAAAAACGGATCATTTTTCGCCTCGTCATATACCCTTACATTTGAGATTTGCTTGTCCTCAAGCAAATGCGCTTTTATTCTAGTCAAAAGACAAGTTAGGGGTCATTTAACACTAATATAAAAGTAATTACAACAAATAATCGTCCACTAAAGACCAATAGACAAGCACGGAGGTCATACACTAGCACCTCACAAATAGTGTTTAGATACTCACATATCTCGGGTGTAATAAAGTGTAAATTACAATATGGAAACGAAAGATATCTCTCACTACCTGTCATAGCAAAATAGATTACCATAGGCTTGGGAAAGGATCAAACCTCCACCACATGGCGTAAGCACCTAGGATAAACTATCAAAGAGGTCTTTTAAAGGGTTGTAACGTTAGGTGTAGGGATATGAAATACACGGTTTTGTTGGATAAAGGAAGTTTTACTGGTGACGAGTTAACAATCTTGGTTAATTACATGTACAATGTGGCGTTGCTAAGCCAAGACTAGACTCGACTTAAGCTAATAAATGAAAAAATAACAAAAACATAAAATGAACATAGAATAAAAAGGGATGGTAGTCCGTATGTTTTTTCTCTTTTTCCTTTTTCTATTTTTTTTTTCTTTTTTTCTTTTTCTTGATTTTTCTATTTTTTATTTTTTTTTTCGATTTTTTTTTATTTTATTTTTTTTTTTGCATACACTCTTACCCTACCATCCAAAATAATACATCATAGGGAATAAACATTTCCCTTACACTTGAATTTTTACATACTTTAAAATTAACTAAACTAATGACTCGAATTAAGAAAATCAAAACACTTTTAAGATTAACGTACATATGGGGGTAATAAATGATGTTCTTCCCCATTACTCCATAAAATAAGTACTTACCCATGAGTCCCAATCATCCCAAAACAATATGTACAAGGATATGACTCGACTTAGCAACCATGTAATCAATTAGAAAGTTAACTTAGAGTTTAACAAATAACAATAATGCACTAAAAATGAGCGCATACACGGAAGGCTAAGGCGATTTGGTTGTACATTTAAGTGGGGTGTAACAAATTCTTCCTTTAAGTAAAATGCTTAAAGTTAGAAATGAAAAGATAGGCTCGGAGGGGTGTACTAGGGGTTTCGTGTACTAAAAATGAGTACAACGCTAAGGGTGTGGGAAAAATTAGTTGACTTAACTAGCCAAGTAATATGACTTAAATGGTCAAGTAATCATGATACAGGTTTAACACAAGGGTAATCCTAATGTCTCTTATCATGTAGTAAATCCTACCACACGAATGTAGTCTTACTAGCGGTCTCGGGATGCATCACTAACGCAAGTTCTAGAATCTAAATCCTACTGGTACACTCATAAGCACTAATAGTAAATGCTTTTCCTATCAAATCTAAAGGTGAACCTCACATATTTAGGTGGAAATTTTTTCTGAAAGTACGGTTATGTGCTAGTCATACAATCTCCTATCCATGAGACGCTTGCTATGGCTAAAATTTCACTCCTAAATGTTGTAAAAAATTTTAAATTTGGCGCTAAAATTGCACTAACAAGTATTTCTCATAGTTTTATTACACATCTACCATTAAACAAAACAAACTCAAGCGAAAGTGCATATGTAAGGTATCATCTTTTTACCCTCCCCTTACACTTAAGATGAACATTGTCCCCAATGTTCAAGTAAAGAATGTAAAAGTGAAAAGGTAAAGAGAATGAAATCAAATACTCCCCTGATTCGCTCTGTATGGATAATAGGGTGGCCAGGTTAAATCTTCCTCTAAGAAAATGAACAATCAAAGCTTCTCTTCCAGAATATAAATCATCTTCTTGTCATACATAACCTGTAAAACTTGATAAAATAGACAATACAGCCTCGCGTAAAATCGGCGGCATCCTATATAAGTTATTAAATCCTAGAAAACAAGATAAGATATAATGCTTGTGGAATGAAGTTTGCAGATCTCCTGGAGATTATAAAACTTAATAATTCACAAAAACCATAAGACTCCGTTAGAAAAACAAAACCGGTAAAATTTCCAGATTTTTACACTTGACGCCGTCAAGAGTAAACTCATGACGCCGTCAGGATTGACCTGCAGAAATTCTTATGTTAAGTTTCCGGAAAATTTCTGGAAAAACTTGGTCCTACTTCCTGGAAAATCCTGCAAAACTTCATTATGAGTCAATACAAGCATTTGACTCTAACAAATACGAATACACATGTTCATTTAATATTGTGGAGAATCATGATCGGTTTGTTTCTCAAAAACACATTTGGGGTTTCCCCTTACACTTATTTTTGCAAAAATACCTTTAGGTGGAGTTAAGACTAGGCCAAAACAACAAAGTAAAGTATTTCCGCTATTTAGTTTAGAAACATGATCTACCAACAATAAAAAAAATAAAGCATGCATACGGAAGCAAATAACAAACAAACAAACAAATAAAATCACACAAAACATGGGTTGCCTCCCAAGAAGCGCTTGTTTTTATTCGAGTCACGAGCCTGACTCTACCCTTATTTAACAAAAATAGGGGAGGTTTTCCCTACACTTAGGATTAAGTGCGGGTGGAAGTAGCGATACACACCCTTAGGGTGGAAATATGCCATGTGAGGAAAGAGTGGTGGATGAATTATATGCTGAAAGGACTGTGCTCCTATCATCATAACCTTACCTAAGTCAATTGGGTTAGTGGGCGGATTAAGATTTTCTCTTAGAAAGGGATCATCTTCTATCAACTTCGAGAGACTCCTAGTTGGGAATCCATCTTGACCTAATAAACCTGGTTTAAACCCATAATGTTTCTTATGATCAATCATGAATGGGTGATGTAAGTATGTAAGGTCATGTTCCACTCCTATGTCAGCTTCCTCTCTACAAGGCTTAGAGTCTACTACCTTTGTCCTAAGACTACCCGGACTATATGGTTTGATAGGTGGATCGGAACCTATTTCAATTCCTAAATTTTCATCCAATGATGGAAGATTAGGTAACGGTTTTGGTTGAGGCTCCGATTCATCAAAACTAGGAACTTCCCTAGAACTAAGAGTAAGGTTATCACTACAATTGTTCAAACCTATATCCTCAAGTGGTGCATGGTCCAAGGGTTCTACCTCCATTGGAATTCCAAAAGTTTCTTCTACTTCTTCCGGGTAAGTCACGGGCGGTGCGTATGCCTCAAATAATGGTAGGACTTGTGGGATACTTAGTGGGCTTGGGTTTTCTACTATCTCTTCCATCACATCAATATCACCTATGTGTTCATCTTGGTTTGATTCTAAGTTCATGTTCTTAGAAACTAGGTCATCTTGCTCATACGAATCCACCAATTCGTTGAACTTATGGGTCATGGTTAGGAAGCTTTTCTCAAAATTCATCCAAAGGGTCTCACTAAAAGGAATTGATCCTGATAATGATCGTCTAATAGAAATCACACATGCATAAAATTCATCAAACCCATCTAACTTTACACCCATCTCCTCTTGTATATATCTAAGGTCACTTAAAAATTCATTGGAACAACAGGAGGCAAATCGATCCGAGTAAACTAATTGTTCCTCTATAGTTAATGATCTAAATGGAATTCCATCCGCCATGGAGACAAATGAAAATGGTTTTACAAACAGAGGGCACAAAGAAAAAGATAGACTACAAAGAGAACCTAAAAATAAAAATAAAATCTTACTAGAAAGGAATCTAGCAAGTAGACCTAATAAAAAGAAATTATAACCTAGACAATAACTATTCCCCGGCAGCGGCGCCAAAAACTTGATACGTGGGAATCGCACCAGGCTTTACCTCTCAAGGGATCCTGAGAAGCTTACAACCCCCACCAGGCAGTGTACCTGATCGTTGTAGTATAGTATAGTGACAAGTACCGGGGGATTGATCGTTCAGCTTAGGAATAGTGTCGCTAGGATTAGAAAGCCTAAATACTAGTTCTAAAGGTAAGGGATGATTATTTTTGTATTTTTATAATTTTTAGAAAGCAAGTAAATATCTCGGGTTTGAAGGATTTTGGCAGAATTAGTTGCTAATCAACTAACCAAATACTAAGATACAATCAAAATAAAATACTAGAAATAAAAATAAACTAAACTATACTAAAGTTGTGAGCAATAAATGGAGAAAATGTGTTTACTTAGATTTCACTACTCCCTAGACATCTTTTACACGTTAATTACTTGTTATAATTGCATGGATGACGGATCGTATTCCTTAATACCATTCATGGGGTGGCACACATAACTCCCCAATTCTATGAGCTCTTATCTCCTCCTACACCATGCCCAGCACAACTATAGGGATTGTAAACAGTGGCTCATGCATTAAATACAACCAATAAAGACCTAGTGCGCGTCGGTTCATGTTTCTTAAGACGTTCAAGCATGTTACCAAGTGGAGATCTGCCAGTTTTCTTAAGCCTAACATATAAATCATTCATCCAAGACAAGAATAAACAAGTAATCAACACATAATTAACATCTAGGTTTCATTAGATCTAAGCAAACACAAGATAGATCTAGCCTAGCATGATGGAATTAAGATAAGAACAAGATATAGACAACCAACACATAGACATATTGATTGAATTAAAAGAACACTTATCTTAATTACAATGAAAGGTATCAAGGGTTTGGAACCCTTGAAAAACCTGTAAAAGTTGCACCAAAATCGTACTTAGGGTTTCTCCAAAACTTCTCCCTTTAATGTGAAAATTAGAAAACAATATATAGAAAAATGGGTCTGACGGCGTCAAGACAAACATTGTGACGCCGTCACCTCGCTGCCAAAACTATTCTCGGACTGCCTTGATCTACATTTGACGCCGTCAAGACTTAATCATTTCCAGGCCGTCATGACTTTTTACTCCTGACACCCTACCTTCGTGACGCTGTTAGATCTGTACTGGGTCGTCATGGACTTCTGCTCTTGACGCCGTCAGAGAATTACTCTTGACGCCGTCACCTACTGTTCCCAGCATGGAAAATTAAGACTTTGGCGTTTTCTTCACTTTTATGCTCCAAAAACGTCCGAATTGCTTCCTTTTCCAGATTTCTCTCCCAAAGTACCTAAAATCACAAAAGGAACGATTTAGGGCAATATTTGATCATATAAATTCGAATTCGGGCTTAAATGACCCCCTAAATTTGGAAGACGTGATTGAACTTAATTCGGAAATTAAAATTGTTACTTTTCAATCAGCTTACGAGCGCGAAAAGAGAGAAATTTTTCAAAAACAACTTCTGCCTTTAGTTCAAAATTTGCGTCATTGTGCTACTCATTGGGAACAGGAACTCCAAAAAGAAGTTAAATCAATGATAAACATTTTCACTTTAAATGAAAATGCAATTTTGGTTCAACAACGTAAAAACAGATTTTTGAAAACAGATTCTGATCGACTCTTGGAAAAAGTTCTTGAAGCTGAAATTTTGTCTATTATCATGTATGATCTTTATAATTCCGGTACTTCTATGCTTGTGGAAGATCACTGTGCAGATAATCATTTGCTGAACAAGGAAATTGAGAAATTAAAACATAAATATGATACGTTGAGAAAAAAACAGTGATGATGTGCAAAACAAACTTTCAAAAGAAAATTGTCAACTCAAACAAAGGCTTGAATGGTGTCAAGCTCAAAGTCTTGAAACGGAATTGAAACTTCAAAGTCAAAATATTTCAAAAAATTGTCAAACTTGCAAAGACAATGCGTTTCTTAAAAATCAATGTCTCATTTTTGAAAAAGAAATTGCAGATTTAAAAATTGAAAACATCGAATGGCAACAAAACCGCGATCACATCAATTATTGCAATGGTTTACTTGAGTGTGATATTCAGGATAAAAATCACACCATCATTGATTTGAAAGAGAAAATTAAGCTACTTCAAAAAGGAAAGTTTGTTGTGTAACAATTCGCAATTTCAGGTTAATTACTATTCCCGAAAAATTTCACTATTCACTTTTGCTATTCATTTTTCCCGAAATTTTCCCGAAACTTGATTTTTGTTTCTTGGCCTCGAGTGATAAATCATTTCCATGACAAATTAAAAGTTTGACATTCATAAGCACATTTTCGTGAAAGTTAATAAGGAATTACACGTTTTAGGGTAAAACGTCATTCAAAAATTCTACGCACAACGAAATTCGACCGCGTTAAGTGACCCCGCATCGGAAAAATATTTGATACACTCATGATTTATTTTAGAATTAATCATGACTGTGAAAAACATGACCAAAATAAGCCTCGGCCGTGAAAAACTGGAATTTTCAGTTTTTAAGCGTTTTTACTCAGCCGTAACCTTAGCCTATACCTGCACCGCGTTTCTAATACGATTTGAGTTTTCAACTTATTAGAAAAAGTCAACATATTTTTCCCTCCTCCTTTGACCAAAAATCATTCCTTGATTTTATAAGTCATTCCTTGATTTTTAGGCTTATGGTTTGATGTCTAAAAGACATTTAATACCAACCGACAATAGACTGAGCCCAGTCTAGATATTATAAGTCTTTTTAAATCATTTTTATCCTATTAGAAAAGTAACATTTTACTTTTCTCAATTTTACGCAATATTCGTACGTTTTGCGTATTACGCGTTTTAGACCCGTGTTTCCAGTTTTAACAGGGTTTTACCACCCCAATGGAACCTACCACTCATTTTATATTTTATTATGGAGTATTTTGACAAGTTTAATCATTCTTCCAAGTTTCGTATTTTTACGATACCCGGTTTTACGTTTTGTGACATAACAACTTACGGTTAGCACTTTACGGAGTCAAAACTAAGTAAGTAACTTGGATAATATCATCCAAGGCACACCTCATCCCTCCTAGCATTAGTGAACCGCCATTAGGGGGGGATTCACCACCCTTGTGGCTTGATCTCATGCAAAGTAACCTTGGATGATGACAAGTGTTAAACTTGGTCTCCAAGTGTTGACTAGTCCTAAGTTATAACCTCCTCAAGCTCCCATAAATACTCCCCTCCCCCTCTCTTTGTACGCCACTTCCACACACACAAACACCCTCTCCTTTGCTTGATCTTCTTCAAGTTTCATGCAAGAAATCAAGTGCAATATCCATACATAAACCCTAGTTAGGTTTTAATTCATCAAAACTACTTCCAATCTTTAGAAACTTTGGTGATTCTCTTGAGTTTGAATCTACTCAAGTCACCTCAACTTTCATCATCTCTCTTTCAAGATTACAAGAGTAGAAAGATTGCATGAAGTGAAGTGGGTTGAAGTTAAAGTCTATCAAAGTTCTATCCTTACATGTTAACTTCCTTTCATCTTTGAAAGCCAAAAGTTGTAAGCCAAACCCTAATATTCTTCTTGTTGAATAATCATGTTCATGTTATTTACATATTATTCATGCTATATTATGTCTTGTATTCATGTCCATGATGTATAAAAGTGTGTAAAACAAGTTGTTGTAATTGATTGACAAGATAAGTTGTTAAAACAAGTAAACTAGTGACTTTCTTGGTAAGACCTGATCAAAATGGTAAAACTATGATATTGGACACTTAATTACTGTTATAAAGGACTCCAAAAGGAAAACATAGCAATTTGAATTACCCAAAATGAGTGCCCGAGTCAAAAGTTATGACCGTTTGAAGTTAGCAAAACCAAAACGCCGAAACTGCTGATACCTACTGTTTTGCATTCTGCCATTTTGAAAGTCACCCTTCTGGTCCGATTCATCAAAAAGTTAAAACACGAAAGTTGTCCGGAATGACGTTTTCGTTCAGGAACAAAGAAGCTCGAGCCCTGAAAACGCTTTCCGAGTGATAATTTCTTCAAATTCTTAACAGCCCATTTTTAGACCAAAGTCATTATATATAGGTTATGGTTTATAAAGACCAAAGGGGTCTTATGACCTAGAATCAAGACCACAACCATGGCTAGAGCCAAGGTTGAGTCTTAAGACCATGGAACAATGACCAAAGGTCATGGCAAGGCCATGACGGAATAACCATGTAAGCTTACTTAAGTGTAAACATGAACCAAAGTATTGGTGATAACTTGAACAAGCAACTTGGATCTACTTCATCTAAAGAACCATGAGATATTACAAGAAATTGTCATATAAGTTATAAGAAAGTTACCCTAATAACAATCTTAATGTAATCATAAACTTTCCTAAGTTTATTCAAATATCGGACATGTAACTTTTCGGGTCTAAACATATATATATATATATATATATATATATATATATATATATATATATATATATATATATATATATATATATATATATACTTTATCAACTACTACAATAGTAGGGAGCCTCATGTGAGGAGTTCATTATGTAAGCCGTCGAGATGAGTTGTGAATTTACGAATTAAAGTGTCCTGGCTCCTCGAACGTTTACTAACATGACTTCTGAATTATGTCGGCCTGAACGGTAGTAAACGATATATAAACTATACACGTTTCATGAACCATTTCTTTTCAAAGACTTACACTATACATCATACCACATCATGGACTAAGTGCAAGACATATATTGGCATGTTTATGTTTCCTTAGACATTATTCCAAACCTAAGTTGCAACAATTATTCTAGGTTGCTCGTAGAAGTTCTTACGGCATATCCATCATTCTCATTATACATCATCCAACTCAAGGTGAGTTCATAGCCCACTTTACATTACTTCACTGTTTTACAAACCCTTGGGGGGAATACATGCTATTTTTAACCGAGCATAATGTTTTTAAATTGTATGCTTGCCTGATTGTTTTATTATCACTAAGTACCATCCTTGCCAAACCGAGATCCTTTATTATGAACCATTTAATCACTAGAAATGGTGAGCGCGAATATTGTGAATAGGCCTATTGGGATTGACGAATCCCATTTGTATTGACTAAGTTCAAACAAATGCATTAATATTTGAGACATTAGGTATGACGGCAAAGTACCTACCGGGATAACTCCGCCGATTGATATTGGTACCCGTTAACGTTTTGGTGTCATAAGCTTAGTATTTGATAATAATTGTTCCGGGCGTATAACAACGTGGCCCATCTTTGTATTCCAAACATTGGTGTGAGCCTATAGCTCACACTACCAACATATTGTGTTCAAACATTAAACAAACTCTATGAATATCACTCAACCTTTGTGTTGACCTCTCAAGCATGTATTTCAGGTTCATGACGATCAAGGATGGCACGGATACTCAAGAGGGCTATAAATTTTATTATCATTCAAAAACTCATTTAATGTAAATTGTAAACATGGAACCATTTGGGACCTCATTTTGTAATCTCTGATATTTATACAATTTGAATGATAAATCTTTTAAAACGACTCAATTGGAGTTTGTTTTCTATTATTGTGACTATTGTGCCGTCGAGTAACACCCAGTTTAAATTCCGCTGCATCCATGAATTGGGGGTGTTACAGATTGGTACCAGAGCCATGGTTATAGAGAAACGGGTCTAATTGAGACCTAAACTATAACTACACTTACAAGCAAAAACATTTTTATAGCCTTCCACTCTCCGTGTCTTCCATCCTCCAGACGATTATGGACTTAGTAAGCATGTTATGCTACACAAACATATTAGTATATTCATATATACCCATTTTGAGCATTTCCCCGTAGACATTTTATGCTACACAAACATAATCGCATATTAATATATGTACCCTAAACATAATTGAGCATTTCCCCGTAAGCATTTTATACTACATGAACATATTAGTATATTGATATATAAACTCGGTTTATTTTCAATCATTTATCTAAACAATGGACTAAACATATCTGCGTATGCCTATTCTAGGGCATTTCGACACAATCACATTCTCCCAATCATGTTCCTACTCCAACATTTTATGTCCAAGACATTGTAACTGATTGCAATGGTCTTTCCTATTTTCCAAGACATTGTATTATACAATGGTCTTAATCATTTCTCAAATGTTTTGAGTCACACAATGGTTTAACCTACTTCCCAGACATTGTCAATTGCACAATGGTCTAACCTACTTCCGAGACATTGTGTTTTGCGCAATGGTCTCTAGAATCATTCCATCACAAAATCAATATCATTTCATATGACATCAAAAACCCATCACAATATATCGATTTCAAAATAGAAATATGAGATTTTTAAAGGACAAACAAATCCATCACCTACAAAAGCTGAAGTTCAGCCCTACATTCATCAAAGTTTTCTTTTGAAACCTTCATTATTAGAAGTTCGTGATCCTGGCCAAGTATGTTCTATTTTAGAACTACTTAAAACTTCCTTTCCATACGTACCTACCCGTACTATCTTCTATGCAATGGAATATGAAAACATACGTTATGTCACACCCCCAATTTACCTGACTTGCAGTGGAATGGAATACCTGGGGGTGTCTGTCATAGCACCACAGTTACAGTTACATTGAACGACCTAAAGTGTCGTTTGGAAAATACTGCATTTGATCATTGAAATAATCCAGAGTTTACAAAATGAGGTCCCCAAAATGTGTTGCATGTTTATGAAAAACAAGTCATACTAGATCAAACGTTTACATAAGTGCATGAAATAATGATGAGACGCGTCGACTCCGCGACTCCATGAAGGTCCAAATGCATGTCACATAAGCTACCTTAATAACCTGAAATACATTGCTAAAACGTCAACACGAATGTTGGTGAATTCCATAGGTTTGTAAAATGTAATGATGTATGGCCACCACAAGTAAAAGTGCAAGATAAAAATCTCATGAAAATTGTACAATAGACCTTAAGCTCATGACCCCGAAGCTATGACTGATGTATGCCCCTCCCGAATGTTTTACCAGAACACTCGTAACTGTAAAAGACATGAAACGCATCTGCTTACGGTTGGTAATCACTACCACGGATGGAGGCGTCACCCTCGATAGATCTATCCACTCACTCTCGCTTACCGGCAAATTAACGGTCCATGATAATAAACAGGGGACTTTAACTGATTGGTAAGGAAACTTAAGCAATGTACATATGTTTGAATACTTGGGCTCATACTAAAATGATTGATGCAATGTATTCCCCCCGTGGGATTTGAAAACAATCAAAAATGTTGAATTGAAAACGGGGCTATGAAAACTCACCTGATATGATGGTACCATGAACATGTAATGAACTGAAAGACAAGGCGCGCACACTAGCCGCAACCTAATGTGAATGATGAACGATCTACTTTAGATCACCAAATGATGTTATGAATGTCCATGCACATGTTCCTATACCACTCTACTCTTTGGAAAATACTTGTTGTTATCAAAAATATATATTCCAAGACTTAGGAAAAATATGGCTATTAGAAAAATAAAACTAGTTGCAATATATATACTTATATATATATCGTATGTACCAATGTTTGTTTTGAAATTCTCGGTTTGAAATCCTTGAAATAACGCCTTGTAGTAATGAAAATATACTTGTAATCACTAATACATCATTAGTTATGAAATTGGGTACTTGGTTAATATTTCTAGAAAATCTAGAATTTAGTACGTAGTGTTATTATAATTTCTAAAAGCTGCCAATTATAGAGGATTTTTGCCGATATTGAAACGTGAATATCTTTGTCGTTATAAGCCCGTTTTACTTGTTCTTTATATCCACGGTTACGTCTTAACATGTAGTAATATATTTTAGAAAGCTTGACCCCTCCGGGTTACGTCTAAAGTCTCTTTTTGTCCGACGAAAAACGTCCATCAGCATGTATTTTTCCGGAAAATACTTTTCGTCAATAAATTTGCAAAAATCATAACTTCTTCGTTATAAACTCTTTTTAATCCGTTCTTTCGCCTACGGATTCGTTTTTGAAAGTATTTTCTAAAAATTTTGCCAAAGTTTCCTTTATGTTTACTGATTTTCCAGAATTTACCAAAATGGGACAGAATGTTTATATACTTGTTACAAACCCATTTTTCATGTTCAAAACTAGTTTCTACTTCAACCAAATCTCTTGCAAACTTCACAAAAGCTATACTAATCCTACCATACACCTTCTTAGGGTGCCATGGGTTCCTAATGACTAGTAAACAAGTTAATTTAACAAAGGAACACCTAAAACCAATTCTAGGGTTTGTATGTTTCAAAAGTCTACAAAAATAAAGTGGTATAACTAGTTTGTGCATGAAATTAAGCATGAATACCATAAGATACATATGTTAATTTGATGAAATCATGAAAATAAATTTGAATACTCACTTTGAAATAATAGGTGATTAAAGGATGAGAAATCTTGGATTACTTGTGTTTTTGTTGGATGATTCTTGATTAGAATGATGAAATGAACAACTTTGTAGCTTTGATCTTTGAAAAATAATGGTTTGATCATGGATCATGGGTTGGGTCGTGGCTTATGAAAGGAAGAGATGAGGTTTTGGTGTTTTATGATTCTTAAAAGTTATGTATGTTTTGTTATTTGTGTTTTTGGAAGATATTTGTATAAGTTTATAATGTATAATACTAGTACATAAGCATGAGGTTAAAAATAAATCACATGGTGTCTAGGGTGAGCTCATGGCCGGTTTTCAATGTATAAAAGAGTAGCAAAGTCGGTTTTGATCACTTAGGAAATGTAGTGTATTATTAGTTGTAGTTTTGTGTAAGTGTTAGTTATAATCGGGTACCGGGTTTGCTAGAAATAAATATTAACGAAGTTGACCGGGACTTAATAAAGTCATAAAAATGTTAAAAATATGTTGGGTACAATTACTGAGTGTTCGGGTGATTATTGTTGGGTACAGACGCTGACCATGCAGGATGCTTAGACACGCGAAAAAGTACATCAGGTGGATTACAGTTTCTTGGAGATAAGCTTGTGTCTTGGCAATCAAAGAAGCAGGATTACACTTCACTGTCATCAACAGAATATGAATACGTAGCTATGTCTGCCTGTTGTGCTCAAGTCATTTGGATGCGATCACAACTTAAAGACTATGGCTACCTATTCAATAAGATTCCTATCTACTGTGACTCCAAAAGTGCCATCGCAATATCTTGCAACACCGCCCATCACTGCAAATCCAAACATATTGATCTCCGATATCACTTCATCAAGGAGCATGTCGAAAAGGGTACAGTTGAATTATATTTTGTGGGAACTGAGTACCAATTGGTGGACTTACTTACAAAAGCATTACCTCCATCAAGGTTTGCTAGTTTAGTTCACCAAATTGGTATGCGATGCTTAACTCCAGAGGATCTGGAAAAGTTTTTAAAACACAAGTAAAAGTCAAACATCAAAACTCTCTTTGTAAATATTTTTTCCAAAACAAAATACAAAATTATAAAAACATCAAAAACACAAAAAGATTTTCCTATTCTTAAAAAAAAATGAAAAAAAAAACGCAAGTATATCGCTTCCTGTCAACACTTTGTTATTTCTTTATGTTTTACAAGTGTTGAGGGGGAGACAAGCTCAAAATTTTCAACTTTTCAAAAACCGGTATACTTGCATATTTTCATAAGATGCGTTGTTTCGGAAATAATGAAAGTCCCATGACTTTTCTTTCGTCTCATCCCATTAAAAGTTTCATAAAAATGAAAAAAAAAAACGCAAGTATATCGCTTCCTGTCAACACTTTGTTATTTCTTTATGTTTTACAAGTGTTGAGGGGGAGACAAGCTCAAAATTTTCAACTTTTCAAAAACCGGTATACTTGCATATTTTCATAAGATGCGTTGTTTCGGAAATAATGAAAGTCCCATGACTTTTCTTTCGTCTCATCCCATTAAAAGTTTCATAAACAATTTCATAGGGAGTATATCTGAAATAATGGCCTTTGGTAATTAACTTGTGGACTTGTGATGCAAATTTAATTGTTAAAGGACCAAAAGTGTCAAAATTTCATAATATATACTCAAACAAACTCACATGTTTCAGAAAGTTTCAAATCAAACAAACACCCATTTGAAATCGACGGCTAGAACTCAAAACAAAAATCCGTGCTTCTAATCTTCAATCCGTAAGTTCCTTTATGATCTTAAGGGTATTTCAAGCAATGGTTTTCGTTTAATCACACTTTTAACGGTTTGATTTCGAGAAATCGCGTTTTGAACTCCTAGGGTTTCACAAATTTTGGAAACAACTAAAACGTGTTTGATTGTGTTATTTTTCATAGGGCTTTTGTTCAAAATCAAGTTCTAAACGTTCCTATAACAGCTAATCATAATATAAAACATGTTTGAATGATTTTCAAAAACTAGGGTTTTAGTCCGATTTGGGTACTATTGATTATGTGTTCGTTTGATTGATATTCTTGGTGGGATATGTTATTTAGTGTGATAGGATCATTATAGTGAATTTCAATTGGTTTAACATCCATGAATGATTTAATTTCGAAAACTAGGGTTTCGTTTTAAGTGGGTTTTTCTCGTATGGTGTTCTTATGGTCAATTATTCATTCCCAACCTATTTCTATGAATGATAATAGATGCATAATATTTAGATATGATGAGTGATTACATGTCTTTGTGATTCTCGATAAGTAGTGATACTCAAGTTTCGTAATTCCTAAATCTGTTGTATTCTTGTACCGCAATTGATTGTGTATCATTTTATGCTTCAGGTTACAACCTTTGGAAACTCAATATTTCAAAAGAAACGTACGTTGACACATTTTCGAAATTCTTGTAAAAGAATTCTTTCGAGAACCATTTTTCACAATCGCCAGTAATGGTGGAAATCTTTCGAGAACACACATAACATGTGTTTTCGAAAAAAAATTCGAAGTCTTGTATTTTCGAAAATACCATTTTTTCGCGAATACACATTGGATTTATTTCGAGAAAACATGTTTAATGTGTTTGCGAAGGATTCTCATCACTGCTCATTTTTTATCGAGAACACAAGCAGTGAAAACTTTCAAAAATGCTTAATTCGAGTGTTAGCAAAAAAAAAATTTGCAAATTTGTATTTTCGATAAATCATTTATCGAGAACACATTTTGTGGATCCTTTCGAAAACACTTACAATTGGCATTTGCGAAACTCTTACATTGTTTCTGTTTATTTGAGATCACACTTAACATATTTTCTAAATCAAGGATTTTTTCATGTTTGCAATAAATTGTCCAAAATGTTATGTTTAGAGATCATTGAATGTTGTAATTTCGAAAACATGTAATTAGATGATATGTGTGTTGTAATCATGTAACTTGGATAATGTGCTCATGTGAATGTCTTAATATTTTATGCTTGATTTCATGATTCAATAAGATCAATTTTAACTAAGATTTCATCATACATCACCTCACATATAATAATTGAACCATCCGTGCTTAAATGTTCTAGGTGTTTATCTTTTATCAAACTTGTGTTTGTGCTAACAAGTAACAAATCTGGATGTTTGGTTTATGATGATACCTTTTCAGATTAACATGGCTGAACACAACGAGAATGTCCCCGAACAACTCTTCCATTGCTCACACTGAATGACATCATTCCTGCCAACTACAGCGTCACCATCGGCAAAAACAATCCTCGAGTTAACTTCGACAAATTAAGAATTCCTGAGAACTCGTGCAAGATTGTCAAAGATATTCTCCTTGCACATCCATGCAAGCATCTGCTCGACAAATCAACTACAGTTCCAGTATTTTACCTTCATCATTTCTGGCTTACGGCAAAGGTTAACTTAGATGATGAGTCTTTCACTGTCACGCTGGATCGACAAGTCTACACTGTAGATCACGAAGTCCTTCGTACAGTTTTCCTTCTACCTCAACCTGAGAACGAATTTGTTCCAATGTTGCCTGAACTGGATCTCCTGGACTTCTTCATTGACCTAGGATACGATGTTCCAGACGACTTACCTCTGCTTAAGCATTCTAGATTCAATGCAAAGAACCGGTGATGTCGGGGTCAAAGATAACGTCTTCATTCCCAAAGGAGTAAAGAACAGGAGAAGTCACCCGGTAGGTGAAGTATGGAAGGAAAATCTTGATAACAATCAAGACTAACTCATCATCATTAGAAAGAGAATTCATAATTGGTATATCATGAATCTCATCATTGAAGCTCATTTGATCTAGATATATTATGGGCGGGAGGGATGGGATTTTGATATCAAGCAAATTCTCATGGTTAAGAACATTTCCCCCTGGGACACAAGGATCATCTTTTTCTAGATCAAAGTAAAAGTTATCATACTCCGGTGGAGATATGATATGAGTAAGTTCACGGGAGAACTCCTTGAAAGTGAATGAATCATATACGGGGAGAGAAATTTGAGAATGAGAAGTGGTACTGCCACCAATCTTCTCTCCCATATGATCAAAACTAAAGGCTTCAAATTCCGGTATAGGATCATCGGAAAGAATGTCACTATCCTTAATGGGGATAGGAGATGAAATGGGTTTCATATTGAAAGCCTCGATTTTAGAAATGAGGAGATTGACATTCAATAATGTTGCACGAAGTGCTTCATCTTGGATTTCAGTGTCAGTTTCTTCATCATTCTCTTCTTCTAAGCTGACTAGCTCAGAAGGTAATTCTTCCACATAACTGATGTCTCCAGAAGATAACGAATCACAAGTAGATTCGGAGAACATCTCAGCATGATTAGTCGGGAAGATAAGAGGAGGAGGGATATCACACATATGATCAAGAATTCCCTGTGACTCTCTTGGGATTGGGACAAGGTCCTCAACACTAGACTTTATGAATTCGTCCGATTCCTTTTCAGGAACAGTGTCAAGATGCTCGTCCCCCATGCTTAGAGAGTGAGTGGAAACCTCGGGTGTGATAACAGCAGGTTGAGATGGAATCTCAACTGATGGTATCTCAACTGATGAATCTGATGAATCTTTATAAAATTGAAGAATATCAAGTGTATCTTCATCATCACTGTCATCAGGAATGAAACGGAATTGAGAGCTATGTCTGGCTGCTTTTTCTTTTGCAATTGATTCCCTAACAGATTTTTCAAAGGCATCTTGGGAATTTATTTTGGCAGCCTATTCTTCAGCTAACAATTCTTCCATTGATTTTTGTTTTGGATTATCATGGGAATGTTTACGACCCTTCAAATCAACCAATGAATCCAGAAGACCAATGAGAAGGGCATCTTCGGCATCTTCATCAGAATTGTCATCAGGAACATACTCATAGACAAGTGTGTTCCTAATAAGACACTCTGAGCCAAAATGTGAGTTTCCACAGTAGTCACACCAATGAAACTGATGTGACTATGATTCATGTAGATTGTGGTCAAAATTATTATCAGGAAACTGCTCATAGATAAGCGTGTTTCTCGATTGACAATCAGAACTGTAGTGTGGACCACCACAGCACTCACAAGAAAAACTTGGTGTGTTTTGATACGAAGCATCATTGGTATTTGAATGATATGGTTCTTGCTCGTATGGGTTATGAGGAATGTGGTTGTAATCGTTTTGAGAATATTCACAAAAGTTCTGATCGTAATCAGAGGTGAATGTAGGTTCAGTTCTCAAAACATAACATGCACAAAGTTCATGGCTAAGTCCACAATCCTTGCAATTGCACCGTTCACAAAGTGAACCATCTCCTAACGGATCTCCACAACTAACGCAATGAAGATGTTTCAACGAAGATGTGTGAGGAGGATCGTTAGAAAGATTTGGTGAATCATTAGGAGAATTTGGATTTATGAACAAATTGTACACAGTACAAAATCTGTGACTACAATTATTCCCACACTTCTCACAAATACACCGCAGACAACAATAGTTATTCTCAATCGGGCTTTTACAGTGAAAACACGTGTAGCCGAGAGACGCCATAAGAATTATACATGAGAGGGGTATAAGAAGGTAGAATCAAACGGATAGAGGGTAAGAAACAATATTTTTCGGTTTTCTGTGTTCGTTGAAAACTTATTAAAAATGTTTTTGGTAATCGTTTTGAAAAACCAAATCGTTTCCTCGTAGATCATACAAAGTAATCTTTGAGTAATCTGAAATGGTAAAATTCACGATTTGTTTTGTTTTTATATAAAATAAGAATATATGAACAAGGATGGATAAATACACAATGAGCGTGTATCAACTAAAGTCAACGACGGATGTGGTCAATATAGTCAAACTCCTTAGGCTCAATCTCCGTGGAATACAGTGTTTCCCCGGGTCGTTATGTCCCGCCGAGGTGTGAATCGTATTCAAAACGGGTTTGTGATCGGGTGAATTTGGACAGAAAGGGGTTGTGAATGATTACACTTAGGGAAATATGAAATGAAATAGCTTAAATAAGCTATATTAACAAAACTGTAAAATTAGAAAACCCAAAAGCGTTAAAAACTTAAAAACGTGTACGTTCAAATTAAAGTTACGTGAACGTACGAAATAAAACGCGAGTTTTGTAGAAATAAAATACCTACGAATATGAAAATTACACTTTTACAATCCTAATAATAAAAGAAAATTTTTGGAAATTTAAAATTAATTTTTACACTATTTATATAATTATTATTAATTAATTACTAATTTCCTATTTACTTTTAATTATTTAAATTAACCTAAATTATAACTAATTATAAAATTACACTAGAAAATTGAAAATAATATTTGGAAAAATCTAAAATAACTAAAAACTAATTTTAAAATTAAAATTATATTTTTCTGATTTTTTATCTATTTATTATTAATTAATTACTATTTATTAATTACTTAAAACTAATTTAAATTATAATAAATACTAAATTAACAAAGAAAATCTGAAACTTTTTCTAAAAATCTATTATAAGTACAAAGACATAAGAAAAATATAAAATGGAAAAGTGCTTAAGGAAAAACCTGAGAAATAAGCTAATAAGCTAAAAAATATTAAATAGAAACTATCACTATTGTAAAAATTGATGATTTTTTGATTTTTCTTTCACCAAACTGTTTAACTACTGGAAAAATGAGACTTTAGTGAAAACAATTATTGTGAAACTAAAAAATAAGCTGTTGGTGAGCTTATAAGTTCAACAGATGAGCTTTTGGCTTGTTTAAGGAACTTTAAGCTTGAATAAGCTTGAAATAAGCTTCATAGAATGAACCAAAGAAAAGATAAGAATAATATAAGCTAAGGAACTGAAAAAGAGCTAAATGGTACGGAGGATTACACTGATAAGCTTGAATTAAGCAAATAAGCAATCCAAAGTACTGCTGTGAATCAAACACCCCTGCAGTCAACTTGTTGAATCAATTAAGCTTAACAAATAAGCTTGAAAAGCCAATATAAGCACTGAAGTAGTAAGTTGGGCTGGTAAGCTTTCTAAAAAGTCCAAGCTCACCCTGTGGGACCCACTGGTGAGCTTTTGAGGAGTTTATGAAAAAGCTTGTATATACTGGTTACTCGGTATACACAAGGAAATGGGACAAGTTAAAAGCTGATTGCAGGCTTTTGAAATAAGCTGGTAAGTGAAAAATAAGCTTAGGAACAATTAGATTGGTGGATGAGCTTCATAAAAACACAAATTACATAGGCTAAATTTCAAAGGTGAGCATATGAGGGGCTTGTGAAAAAGGCTTATGCACACTGCTCACCCTGACACAGGGGAGACTTGTGCAAAACAGGCCAAAGAAGAGTCCAAAATGAGCACTAAAGAAAATTGAAAAAATAAGCAAAAATGAGGTTCAACTAGTTCTACTGCTACACTCTAATCTCTTAAAAGCTTAAAACCTAAAACTAAATATTGAACTCATGAAAATTTCTCCAAGATTTGGAAAAAACTGATAACTTATGCAATTTGACTTTTTGAACTTTGAACTACTTTTGACTTTCATGAACTTTTGATCTATCCTAAGTTACTGATTATGTTATATTAAGCTACTTAATGGCTGATTTAAGCTACTAAAACAACTTATGACTTGAAATGAGTGATTGTGCAACTCAAAATCCTAACAGTGAGTTTATAGAAGAGATTTGAACATGCCTTTTGACTTTTTAACAAATGAACTCTTGTTTTTAAGCTATCTCTGCACTACACTATCCCTATATGGTCTATCTAAACTAAATACAACACCAGAAACAACCACAAACACAGCTTACTAGCTTATTCCAAACAACCCTTAAACAAACTGATTTTTGTTTTTTTTATGTGTTTAAGATTAAATAAGCTAACTTACTTATGTAGTCTACTTCTATAAGCTAAATAAAAGTTGTAAAAGTTGAAATGATGCAGAGATAAGCATTGTAATAAGCTACAACAGATAATGCTAATTATGGCTAAATATTGAGAGATGAGCAAATAATGAAACTAGTAAATGAAGTGAAACAAATAAACAACTAACCACTAGTTCATACTAGCTAAGCAATTAAACTCAGAATAAGCACTAGTTTAAGCATAACCTAGATACATTCAAATAAGCAGTTTACAACATTAGCTAAACTAGGTACGAAATGAGAATGAACAGGAATTAGGACCTCAACAGGGTTGAAAGCACCAATGATCCCTTATCAGAAACTGACAAATCTTAAATAAGCTCAATGAGCTTATTCCAACTGCTTATTCCACCTATTTGACTTTGGTTGACTTTTTTGAATTTTGAGCTGAGCAATTTTGCTGTGGAACCAAATGGCTAACAAGGTTCTCAATAAGCTATGAGGAAGCTTATCTGAGCATTCCAAACTACCTTGATTGCTTTGAAATAGAACTTTGAACACAAATGATATTTGAACATGAAACTTGAGTTTTTCATTAAATCTGAATTCTAGATAATAAACTGAAAATTTAAGTACAAGAAACTTTAATTAACTGAGCTTGACAGATTGAATTACATATATTTAACTACTCCTAATTTCTATTCTACTACTACTTAATTAACTATCTAGCTAACATCTTCTCTGATTCTTTCCTTTCTCTTTTATACTGACCCTTTAGGGTTTTTGTGACCCACAAGTGCTTTACCACCATCAATCCAAGCCTTTGGATTACTTTTGCTTCATCTCATCCCTTAATTTCTTTTTGGCGCCTAAATGGTTGTGTAGATTGCTGACCTGGAGGAGGGGGTTGGGTTTAGCACATGGTTTTGTGGATAGTTGAGGTGGTGGAGTAGGGGACAGGGATGTTGGAGATGGCAGAGGGGAAACAAGATTGTTGGAGGTTGCAGGTGTTTGGGGGCTGGGTGTTTTGGCGGGGAAGAAGAAAGGATGGGGTTGACCTGGTGTTTGACCTGGGGTGAGTTTTTATTAGTAAAAAGGGAATGGACTGGGCTTGGGTAGTTTGAGCTGAGGGGTTTTTGGTGGATCAGGTTTGGTACATTTGGATTTTGGGTCAAATAAATAACAAGGGTCCATTTGGTTTTATCATTTCACAAGGACCATAAATGTAAAAAACTGAAAATAGAGGGACTGAATGTGCAACCTTCATAAAGTTATCAAAAGGGTCATACTTGCCAAGTTTTCATAGTCCAAGGATAAAAATGATATTTTTCACTTTTGGTCCTTCGGGGACTAAATTTGTCAATATCTGAAACTCTGGGGACTAAACTTGTAAATTCTCAAAACTTTTTACCCAAGGATCATTTTTGATAACTTTTAACTTTTAAAGGACTTGGGTTGACTTATCTATCAAAATAGATGCTCAGGGACTAATTTTGACAAGTTTTGAAAGTTGGGGGACTGAAACTGCCAATTAGGCAAACTTTGATCATTTTTCATCTGTTTTTACTCATTTTGCATCTAAAACATATAAAACACAATTTTTGGGATACTTTCAGTATTTTGATGCATTATTGAGTGTTTTTAAATGTTTTACAGCTCAGATTTGATCAAAAATGATGAGTGTTTGAGCACTCATCACTATGGCACGCCCAAGAGATCTGAAACCTGATGCGTGTCAAATATACCCGAATCAACGGCTACGCTTAGCAGTAAAAAGATGAGGACGATAGCTAATCGAAAAGCAAGTCCAGAAATGGAGCGTTAAAAAATGGTCCACGTCCCCTACGACCTCATCCGCTGACCATAAAGACATGCCACGGGAAAGCGTCAAAGGCCAGGTCAAAGCAACTAGAATTTTAGTCTAGAGACGTTCACCGTATGCTACAATAGCACGCGAGCAATGAACGCACTAGACTGGGGGGACTTGATGACGTATAATATGGATAGCAGGCTTACTAGGCCTGGATCGTATTATACACAACTGGGCCTCGGCCTAACGAAGCAAGTAACAACGCATAACATGGATAGAAGGTCCACTAGGCCTGGATCGAATCATATACAGCTGGGCCCTGGTCCAACAAAACAAAGAATACCGGACAACACCAAAGCCCAGGCCTTGAGCAGGGCACGGTCCAGGCTACTAGTGATGCACGTAGATTGTGTGAGCGACACTTCAAAGAAGCTCACGAACCAGCCCATGGTCCGGTAGACGATCCATGTCCGCAGTCTTGATTAAGCTACAAACCCTTGCCCGATAGGGGTCCCACTCCGGCCACTACAATAATATGCAAAATATCAGGGAACCCTAGTATCCCAACCACCTATAAAAGGCAACCTTAGTACACACTCGCGAGGTATGACTTTCTCACACATTCTAGTACACACACATTTCTCTGGCAATATGAATACCTACTCTCACGCCGGAGCTTAATCGTGAGGTCTGTCCCAACATTAAGGCCAGCGATTTACTCTCATTTGTGCAGGGAATCGATCTATCACTTGGATTAGTGCAGAATTCACCACAACGGATAGTCCATCAAGGACAGCTCAATGCGTAGTTCAGCCCAATCCTCACCTCTTACACTTTTTGCACTAACAATCGCCAAAAATAAAAATAGGTATTATGTCTTTTAATGTTAGTGCCAATAGTTCATCTTCCATTGTAAAAAGTCATATATTGAAGCTAAACCATAAACCATTAATCTACTAACTCAGAAACATACCTTAGTAGTAAGATGGTTATATTCATAGCACTCAATTTTTGAAAGATACGGGTTTAAACCACGATCAACCACTTGATTTTTGAAGGAATGATCATCTCACCCCATTGATTGCTCCAAAGTGCGGCAAGAGTGGACTGTCATTATTTGGTTCGGCATCACAAACATATAAACAAAGGCTAAATCAATAAGGACCACTTAAACATCTCAATTTTTAATTTCTGAGGAGAAAAGATCTATGGATTTGAGTTCCATTGTTGCGTCAACAATTATGAGAAAAAAGCATTCAGACCCACGTTATTCTCTTATAATTCAAAATGCTTATTTTTTATCTAAGAAAGTATTACTTATTATCACAACCTTAAACCAAATAAAATAAGTATACAAAAAAGAGTATGTATAAAGCCTACACATTTAACCTTTTGCATTGACACTTAGCAAGAAGCAAATAGTATTCATGAAAGTACAGAAACGAAGACAATACTCAGCGTGTTATCAGGTGACTAACCAACTTACGGACCCGTGTAGTAAACAATATATAATATAATTGGAACATTACATCCAACAGTTCATCTATTAGAATAGTACTTAAGTTTTGATCTTTAATAGATTAATTACGGTAAATAAATTAGTAACTAATGGTACCTCACCACCCATATGACATTAGAATCAGCTTATATGCCATCTTAAAACAATAGGTATTAGATACCAAAATAGGTATACGATGAGACCTGAATACAGAATGCAAGTCTCATAGTATTGTTAGCTAACCAATTCTTTTCCATAATATGCCACACAAAAACTAAGGTCCCATGAATAGCATCAACATCTTGAGCTTTGTGATCTCAGCATCTAAAGGTGCATAATAAGTTGTATACAAAATGTTTGAGCAAACAACACAATCTACTCAATCAAAATCATAAAGCAAACATAAATAACACACTGAACTAAGTGATATTATAACCAAACAGTATTCACCATATTTGAATGCAAATGCAAAAGTATAATTTTAGATACCGGACTGCTTATATTTTTCTACTTATGTGCTCATAGTGTAACTACAGCCGCTTATTGGCTTAATAGCTAGGCAGTTTTCAATAAGCAAGTTAGTTCAACATCAAATGCAAACAACCTATTCTTGGTCTTCCTATATACATGTTTATATGACAATGTAAATA
The DNA here is from genome assembly GCA_030686995.1 of Artemisia argyi. Taxonomy (NCBI): domain Eukaryota; kingdom Viridiplantae; phylum Streptophyta; class Magnoliopsida; order Asterales; family Asteraceae; genus Artemisia; species Artemisia argyi. The sequence goes on along the minus strand of CM060700.1, from coordinate 149,930,812 downwards.
CCTACTGGCTCACCCATTTTCAGCCTTGTAAGATTGTATATAGAACCTCCTAATCAGATAGTTATCTATCTAACTTGATTCCCCAAGTCGTAGCAATTACTCTCAAATCAATCATGTAAACACATAAACTTTGCATCGTTATAACAATCACAGATAATCTAACATCATATTAACATTCTTGAATAAAATTTGGGCAAAATCAGCTAAAAAGCTAAACCTACATTGAAGATTCACAATTTTTTTTATCTGGGTACCAACAAACTCTAATAAACGATTATTACAATATACATAAAAACCACAAAAAACATTACCGATGACCCCCACTCATAAGAGAAACTTGAGTTCTTGAACCCTCCTGCTATCTATTGTGCCCATTAATACAGTACAATTTATAGATTCAAACCCCAATTATTAAAATTTATGAGTCGATTCTTTTCAAGAGAAGGACAATAAAAAAGTAAAACTTAATCATACTTTCAATTGGTTGTTTTTCCTTTGATTTAGGGTTTTAGAGAAGAAAAAGATTGTAATGTCTGTGTACGGTTAACTCTATATACACCGTAGTTCGAGAATTGTAGTGGTTGCTTAGGGTGGGATCAGATACACAGGTGCTGGGATTGTTGAGATAGTTTTATTTATGGCGCATGTATGATTAATGAGTATATGGAGCGTGTTTTGTTTTGTTTTGTTTTGTTTTTTAATATTCACTTTTATCCAAAACTATTAACTAAAAGCTATGAAGTGCATGTGTTTTTAACACTTTTTTATACATATAAGTATAGAAAACGTTTTTAATAAAATTATTTTGCCAAAATAGAAAATATTAAAGGGTTTTTATATTAAACAAATCATTATAAAAAATTTTAATTATTTCCTAATAAGGTATGGTTTGATTTTTTTGAAATGAAAAAGTCTCGATTAAAGGTTTTATTTTATTATATAAAAGATTTAGGGGTGCTTGGTGGGGGGTTATATGACGTAATCAATGGCAAAGGATATGAATCATGGTGCTTGGTATGGTATAATGTAATGACCCATTACCCAATAGTGGGTAATTGGTCATTATCTAATAAATTGGTAGATTGGTCATTACATTGCTTTGCATTCCCTTTAATTTGAACCAACCATGGCCCATCTTTTCCCTAATAAAACAAAACCCCTATTGGGAATTTTTTAGTTCAAAAAAATTCATTCATACCTTATTTGGTAATTTTTTTTCATTAGATTTTTAGAGAAACCTTTTTTATTAAAAAAAAAACATTAATTATTTCTATATTTGGGCATAAAATATTGTAAATTCAGTTTTATACTTAAACCTTAAAATTTTGAAGTGTTAGCATTAAAATATATATATATAGAAGTGATGGTCATTCTCATATTATAACTTTGTGTCGTTTGTTAAGATTAGTAATAGTTTAGTCATTGGGCTTTGGACTTGGCAAGCTAATATGTTATGTGCTATGTTTCATAAGCCTTGTTATCTAATCATGTAACCAAGTCCAAGCCCAAGCCCAAAGAAAGCCTTAGGGAATCTCATGTTACTTACTATTTAAACACCTCAAAGGCTCATTTGAGGTGTGTGCTTGTGTGTGTATTTGTGTGTGTTTTCTTTGAATAAAAGTTCCATATTTTAATCTCTTGTCTCTCATATATACACGACATATACATAACATCAAGTCACCATCTTTCATCTCTACTTCATCTTTGCTTCTATAGTGTTGTGATAAAGTTGTGATATCTAAGGTCCTACAAGTGGTATCAATCGCCTAACAATGATTTAGGAGGGTTAAGAGTTTGTGTGTTTCGTATTTTTAAGCTTTTTCTCACGTTTTTGTTTCAAAAAGTTTCTCACTTTTCTTGTTTTTCTTGGTTTTTAACACTTTTTTGATTACAAACTAGTGTTATAAACCTTTCCTAACAAAAAAGTTTCAACCTTTTTGAAAGTTTTAAGCTTAGAAATTCGATTTGGGTTTTTGTACTTATTTTCGAGATCACAAAAAACTTTCATAAAAATCATCAAGTTTGGAACTTTCTTCAAGTTTTGGTGTTTTTAAGCCTAGAAGTACAAGAATCTTGGATTACAAACTTCATTTGGAAGTGCTTTTTGCATAATCAAAAAACTGCCATAGTTTCGAAATCAAGTACTTATTTTCGAAATCTTGACTGCTTTTCGAGAACACAAGAAACGGCTCCTTTCGTGCTCATAGTTGGAAATTCGGTATTTTTTCTCTTGTATAAGAAAGAAAACACTTCGACTTTTGGCTAAATTTCGAAATTGTATAATTTCGAAATCTCTTTGTGTGATTGGGTTTTCGAAAAATCATAATTTTCGAGAACACTGTGAAATTCTTCGAGATCACTCAAAATTTTCGAAATCACTCAGAGTTTCGCAATCTGTCAAAGTTTTCGAGAACACAAGTTTCGAAATCACCTAAGTTTCGCAATCAGGAAAAGTTTCGCAATCCCAAAGTTTCGAGAACACAGCAAAGTTTCGAGAATTTTGACAAAAGTGAGGTTTTTGACGATCAAACTTCAAAAGGCCATAACTTTTGAACCGTAACTCCGTTTTCGACGAATCAGCTGTCAAAACGACCGTGAGACAGAGGAGAACGACACGCTCCGAGAAGAAGTTATTGAGGTTTTAAGGTTTTAAGTCAAAATTTTCACAATAAAAACTTGCATCAACTTACTCTAAACTCTACTCCTATTTCGTTGGAACGATCCAAGAATCAACTTTATCCATCTACACTTCATCAATGGCAACTCAGCAAGACATTCATGCAGCCGGTGCGGAAAACCGACCTCCAATGCTTGAAAAAGGTGGATATCTCCCATGGACAAGCCGCATGCTTCGTTACATCAAAACAAAGGATAACGGTCACCTTATGATCAAATCCATAGAAAACGGTCCATTTCAGCCAAGACAAGTTCAAATTCAAGGTAATCCAAATACAACACCTCCTACTGAACCATTCGTGCGTATACAAACAGAAGCAGATTACACTGATGAAGACAAGACACAGATCCAAGCTGATGATATGGCAATGCATTTAATCCAACTTGGATTACCACGGGAGAACTTTGTTGCGGTCGACATCTGTGAAACTGCTTATGCTATGTGGGAACGTGTTAGAAGAATATGTCATGGAATAGAAATTGGACAACAAGACGTTGAGAACAAACTTCTTACTGAATGGGAGAACTTTACATCGAACAGATTGAATCTTACTACACAAGGTTTTGCACTTTGATGAATGAGTTAATCAGAAACAAGTTGACACCACGAACAATTGCAACAAACATCAAATTCCTCAATAACCTTCCAGAAGAATGGGGTGGTTATGTTACAATTGTCAATCAAACAAAGGATTTACATAATGTGAATTATGATCAACTCTATGATTTTCTGAAACAAAACCAAGCTGAGGCTAATGAAGTAAGGAAAGAAAGATTGGCAAAGAATCATCATCCTCTCGCATTAATTGCTAATACACCAACACCATTACCAGTGAACACTCAACAACCATCATCATCTTCCATTCACAACTACATTCAACAACCAACACCGGTCTACCAACAACAGTTCTACCCACAACAACAACAAGTTATTCCACAACAGCAATACCCACACTTCCAAGAACCAGAATTCACTGACAATGATGAAGCTGCTGCAGCATTGACACAAGCGTTTGCTTTTCTGTCAAAGGCATTCCAAGGACGCTATTCTACACCAACAAACAACAACCAAAGGATTTCATCGAATATTCGCAACAGGCAGATCGCTCAGCCGAGTTTCAATATGGGCAACGGAGGCCAAATGGTTGGAGTTTATGGGAATCAGCAAGGATATGCTACTGGATTTAATATGGGCAATCAGAATATGCAGAATGCAGGTCAGTATGCAGGGAATCAGTATGATCAGAATGCAGGGAATCAGTTGGGTCAGTTTGTTGGAAATCAAAGGGGTTAGAATATTGGCAATCAGGCAATGGGTACTCAGAATAGAAATGTTGCAGCTCCAGTAGTTGGGAATTTGGGAAATGTGAATCAGGGTAATCCGGTCATGTGTTTCAACTGTCAGGGTGTAGGTCATATGGCAAGGAACTGTCCTACTAAGCCAAACAAGAAAGATCTAGCGTACTTGCAGAAAGCAGTGCTGTTGGCACAAAAGAATGAGGCAGGATTTCAGTTGAACGCAGAGGAGAATGACTTTATGGCTCTTATGGATGACATGGACGACAAAGAGGATATCGATGTGAACTGCATATTCATGGCAAATCTTCAGGAAGCTAAGTATGGCACAGATTCTGACACACTTCCTGTTTATGACACCAATGCACCATCTGAGGTATCAAATTTCAACACGTGTCACAATAATGATATATTTGATATGTCTCCTCATGAGGAACAGCATTTTGAGAAGCAAGCATCCACTTATGATACATTCCTGGACACGCAAAGTAGTAGCAATACTCCTTCAGCGACTCCAGATGTGAATCATAATGGAGGCTTCGTTTCACAGCATGCTGAGAATGATGAGGAAACACGTGCTTTGTTTGAATCATTATTGAATAATTGTCGTATTGAAATTGAGAATGTGAAAAAGGTCAATCGCGATGTTAAGGCCGCGAATGTTAAATTGACCGCTGAGCTTGAGAGTTACAAAGAAAACGTTAAAGCTTTTGAATTTCATAACAAAAGATTGTTTGAATTAGAAACTGGTTATCAAAATTCCGTTTCAAGGGAACAACAATTGCAACTCAAGTTTGATACACTTGATGTTAATTCTTTTAAAAAGATAAAATCTTTAAACGCGGAAATTTCTGATTTACAAAACCAACTTTCTAAACAAAAAACAGCTTATACCAATCTTGAAAAAGAAAGGGATGAGTTGAAAAAGGACTTTGCAAAGAAAGAAGACAAACTTTTGGAAGAAATCGTAGAGTCAGAATACATGATTGCACATTTAGAGGAATTAGTGGTTAAGTCGGGTCAGTCGAGTCAAACAATGAAAATGATTTCAAATCAAACTAATCCGATTTACCATACGAAGCATAAAATGGCTCTTGGTAACAACACCCCTTGTAATCTCAAGAAAGCTCAGCAAGAACAGAATGTTTTGTACAATGGTAATGTGATTTACACCAAACATGATCCTCCCGTCGTTCGGGATTCTATGCAAATGATAGAACATGTCGAAGAGAGCATAAATAAAATGAAACAAAAGGATTTGAAACCCATTGATTACAACAAATTGAACAAACTTTCGGGAATTACTTTTGTTCCATAAAAAGAACCATCTGTGTTTTCCATAAAACGACCATTTTCAAAAATGTTTTCTAAGAAAGTAATTGCTTCCAAATCTCTTTCAAAATTAGAACAAATGTCTTCTAACAACACTTTTAATACAAGTGAGGCTAGAGACATTCTGGATGACGTTAAAAAGAGAATTCAAGAACTTCAAAATATTGTTGCTTCTAAAACTACAATCAATATTAACAACTGGCATTCCAGTTTTCATATTGAGCAGAAAAAAGTTTTTGAAAACGAAATTACTATCCCACTGAATAACATCAGTGCGAGGGTAATCCATTTTTAACAAGCTTTCCTAAAAGAAACGGCCGACTTTGTCAAGGACCACAAATCCCTGGTAAACAAAGCTAATGATACTCGTGAAAACATGAATGTTTTGGAAAACCTAAATGATTCTCTCTTCGAAGCTATTATGACCACTGACATTATGTCCATCATTTTACAAACATATTCTGTTCAAGACGATGAACGACTAAGAGCTGAGACCTCCGTAATTGTTTCAAAATATGAAAATGCTCTTATAAAGCTTGAAAAAGAAAATGTGTCATATTTTAAACAACTTGATCGGAAAAAGGAAGAATGCAAGTATGACAAATTGTCGTATGAGCGTGACTTAAAGAACATGAAAGAGCAAAATGATCTTTTGAGGGCTCAGCTTGAAAGTCAAAAAGGAAAGGGTGAGGAAACTAAGTTTGCAAAACCATTGACTTCGGAGAAACCAAATGTCTCAAACACGGTTCAAAAACCAAAAATGTCAATTTCACGATTTGCTCCAAAAGTCGATGAGAAAAAGGATTTGACAAAACTAGTCACTCCAACACCCTTGCCTAAGAAAAGTGAAAATGTAAAGATTGTTGATAAAGGAAAAGCGGTTGCTGAAACACCAAAAGTGATAGCACCTGGCCTTTTTAGGATTAGTCCCACTAGTGCGTCTGCCTCAACATCTAAAACAAATGACAAGTGCATAAAGGCTAATTCTAAAGAATCTAGGGATGCTAAAAAGGACAACAATATAAATCCTAACGTGTGTGCCTTACCTTCTACAGGATTAGAAAGCACCTCTAGGAGCAGCAGACTAAAGAATAGGAGCAATACAAGGAACAATAGAGTCTCGCATGTCTCTAAGAGTAGTTGCAAGAATAAAGTTGAAGAAGTAGAAGAACAGCCTAGGAATTTATCGTTTTTTAATAAGAAACATGATTCATCTGAATGTAATGTCGAAAGTATTGGTTCTAATGCATGTAATGACTCTGTTTGTTTCATATGCAAGAAATGTTTAATTAATGATGTTCATGATGAATGTGTTTCTAAGAATGTGAATGTTACGCTTGAACAGAAGAATGTTCCAAAAAGACCTAGTCCTAGATCCAGATCTATAGAAAGATTAGTTGTACGATTTAGGACTACCACTATTAGTCGAATGCCTAGGAACTATCTTAAGTTTTGTATATGGATTCCGACGGCTAGAGAGTTCACTCTTCAGAATGGAAAATTAGAAATAGCTCAAGCTAAACAAGTAGCAACTGTCTATGAGTGTGATTCTGCTTTTACTCCTAACCCCATGGAACCAAATTCAAAATGGCTTCCAAATACAAACTCTTCTGTTCTTGGCAGGTTATCGAAATATGTCTTTGGATCGTCGACTCGGGTTGCTCCAAGCACATGACCGGGAATTTAAAGCTGCTGATCAATTTCGTCTGGAAATTCATGGGAACTGTAAGCTTTGGAAATGATCATGTAGCAGCTATTCAGGGTTATGGAGATCTTCAATTTGGGAATTTTTTAATCACTCGAGTTTACTACGTCGAAGGGTTGGGATACAACTTGTTTTCAGTCGGGCAGTTTTGTGATACAGATTTAGAAGTTGCATTCAGGAGAAACACGGTTTTTATTAGAAATTTGGTTGGTGATGATCTCTTAACTGGTAATCGTGGTACAAACTTGTATGCTATCGACATCAACCAAATGGCTTCTACATCACCAATTTGTCTTATGACAAGGGCAACCGAAACTAAGTCCTGGTTGTGGCATAGACGTTTATCCCATCTCAATTTCGACACCATCAACAAGTTAGCCAAAGACAACATCGTCACCGGACTTCCTAAATTCAAATACACCAAGGAACACTTATGTCCATCATGCGAACAAGGAAAAAGTAAAAGAGCATCATATAAACCCAAAACCGTACCTAGTTCGGAAGCAAGGTTACATATGTTGCACATGGACTTATGTGGCCCAATGAGAGTTGAAAGTATTAATGGGAAGAAGTATATTCTCGTTATTGTTGATGATTATTCAAGATATACTTGGGTAAAGTTTTTGAGATCAAAAGATGAAGCACCAGGCATCATCATCACCTTTCTGAAGCGTATTCAAGTTCTACTTCAAGCTCCAGTAAGGATTATAAGAACAGACAATGGCAATGAATTTACTAACCAGGAGTTAAGAACTTACCTTGAAGATGTTGAAATCACACACCAAACATCAGTTGTTAGAACTCCACAGCAGAATGGGGTAGTTGAAAGACGAAATCGAACATTTGTGGAAGCTGCTCGCACAATGCTAATTTATTCTAGTGCACCTCTATTCTTATGGGCTGATGCTGTTGCCACTGCTTGTTTCACTAAGAACCGATCCCTAGTACATCCAAGATTCAATAAAACCCCATATGAGCTAGTGAACAACCGTAAACCAGATATCTCTTACCTTCACGTATTTGGCGCTTTGTGCTATCCGACGAACGACAGAGAAGATCTAGGAAAGTTGAAAGCTAAGGCTGATATTGGAATCTTCATTGGATATTCAGATAACTCGAGGGCATTCAGGGTGTATAACAGAAGAACAAAAAGCATAATGGAGACGATGAATGTGAAGTTTGACGAAATTTCACAAATGGCTTCTGAGAGATACGCTCTAGAACCCGCGCTTAATCCGATGGCTTCTAATCAAAACGGATTAGGACCCGCACCAAACATGCAGACTTCTGGACACATTAGTTCAGGACTCGTGCCTCAAGGAACTCAGTCAACAAACACGGATAAACCTTCAGAACAAGAACTGGAAAATTTCTTCGAGTTAATGTTTGATGAATACTATGGTGGAACTTCGACTAATGCATCTCAAGGACTAATGCATCTCAACAACACTCCGCTGCACCCGCTCACAACCATCAACCACCACCACCACCACAGGATGCATCTACTACAATCGAAGCTGAAGCACCAACTACATCAACATCATCTACATCTACTCAAGCAACTCTAGTACTTGAAACTGATCTACCAAGAGTTGATGAGCAAAACCAAAACACAAATTTTCAAGAAGAACCAACAAATAATTCAAACGATGTTGCGTTAGAAGAAGAAGAAGTATTTGAAAACCCATTTGCAACAGACTCTGCTGAATCTTCTTCTAGGTTACAAGAACCATCTAACACACATTCGTTACACCCAAGGTACCCTTCTACGTTTCAATGGACAAAAGACCATCCAATAGAACATGTTATTGGTGAATCTTCAAAGCCAGTTTAGACAAGAAGACAACTTGCCACTGATCTCGAATTGTGAATTTACATTTTCTCAATCAGTCTCAAAGAACCAAAGAACATTCGAGAAGCAATGGCAGAATACCCATGGATTGAAGCGATGCAGGAGGAAATTCTTCAATACGATTTACATGACAGTTGGGAACTTTTTGAATGACCACTTGATATACGTGTTCCTGATCTCAAGTGGTTGTGGAAGAACAAACTGGATGAGGAAACGACTGTTATTCGCAACAACGCTCGTCTCGAGGCTAAAGGTTATCCACAAGAAGAAGGGATAGACTTCGAAGAATCATTCGCGCCTATAGCTAGACTTGAAGCAGTTCAGATTTTCTTAGCCTATGCCGCTCACAAAAACATCACAGTCTATCAGATGGATATTAAGACTGCTTTCTTGAATGGAACTCTGAAAAAAGAAGTGTATGTGAGTCAGCCAGAGGGATTCATCTACAAGCTTAAGAAAGCAATTTATGGTTTAAAACAAGCTCCAAGAGCGTGGTATGACGAACTATCATCTTTCTTGCTTAAAAACAATTTCACAAAAGGAACGGTTGATGACACCTTGTTTATCAAAAAATACAAAGATCACATTTTGATCGTTCAAATTTACGTGGACGACATTATTTTTGGATCAACCAATCCTAACCATTCTAAACATTTTGAAAATCTCATGAAAAGTAAATTTGAAATGTCCATGATGGGGGAACTAAAATTCTTTCTTGGTTTACAAATACATCAATCCCCTCGTGGTATTTTTATCAATCAAGCTAAATATACAATAGAGATTTTGAAAAAACATGGAATGGAAAACTGTGATTCTGTTGGTACACCAATGGTCACTTCACCAAAAATAGGTGCTGATTTATTTGGAAAACCCATCGATCCAAAAAAAATATTGGAGTATGATCGGTTCTCTCATGTACCAAACTGCTAGTCGACCCGATATTCAATTTGTTGTTTGTTTGTTAGCACGGTTTCAGGCAAAGCCTAACGAACTTCACCTCAAAGAGGTTCACGGATCTTTCGGTACCTACGAAGCACCATTAACATGGGACTTTGGTATCCGAAGGATTCGGGGTTTCATCTAACAGCATTTCCAGATGCAGACCATGCTGGTGATCAATTTACAGCAATGAGTACATCAGGTGGAGCACAATTTTTGGGTAAAAAGTTAGTAAGCTGGTCGTCAAAGAAATAGGATTGTACTGCGCTATCAACCACCGAAGCCGAGTATGTGTCTCTATCTGCGTGTTGTGCCTAAGTTCTTTGGATGCGGACACAGCTCACAGATTATGGCTTTACTTTTGACAGAATACCTATGTATTGTGACTCAAAAAGTGCCATAGCCATCTCGTGCAATCCCGTACATCACTCTAAGACGAAGCATATCAAAGTCCGCTACCATTTCATCAAAGAACACGTGGAAGAGGGTACTGTTGAATTATTTTTCGTTAAGACTGATCACCAACTCGCCGATCTATTTACTAAAGCCCTTCCAAAAGAACGGTTTGACTATTTAGTTCGACGAATTGGCATGCGAAGCCTAACTCCAGAGGAGCTAGAACGTCTTCTCGAATCTTCTTGAAAAATGTTTTCAAAATCGCTTCGCTGTAAATATTTTTGAAAAAACAAAATACAAAATTTGAAAAACCAACAAAAACAAAATACAAAAATATAAAATTTCAAAAAATACAAAAACAATATAAAATCAAAAAATCCAAAAATATTCTTCTCACGACATGTCTCTCGTATAAATCAATATTTTGTGCGTGTCTAGAAATGTCTTTCAACAATGATACGGACATGTACAGATGCTTGAACGGGAGTTATTTAAATGTTTTTCTAAAACATGTCGTTTCTCAAAAGTTTCTTCACAATGGCTTTCGTATACTTCAGTACGAAACCCGTACTTAAACGATGACTTCTGATTATTTTCAAATCAAGGACTCGTACGTTCAATGACGAACTCTTTTTCAAAAAGTTCGAGTCTAAACAAACGAAAAAGATTTCAAGCATTAACTCGTTTTCCAACAAAATTCTTGAGCACTTTTTCAAGATTGTTCAAAAAAAATTTCTCAAAATTAGTGCTCAAGATAACTCCCTCTAAACCCTTAATTGATTTTAAATGTGCTATCATTAAGGGGGAGTATCAAATTAAAATGTTCCGAATTCATGCAAAATGAAATCTGTCTTTCTCTCCAAAAGCTTTTTCTTAATCAGTTGATATCAAAAATATCACGTTATGCTATTTTTGAGGGGGAAAAGACATGATTAAAATGTGATCAAAGATGTTTAAAGATTGTGGTTGAATCTCAAAAGAGCTCGACTCAATAAGTACCATTGAATTGACGAAGCTTAAAATGTTAGTAATCGAAAAGACTTGTCCTGGATGGGTAATAATTTCAAGCTAGTCCAACTAGTGATGTAAGCGTGTCTCGAATAGGACTTGTCTGAGTAGAATGTACCGTATCGAGAGACTTTTTTGGACTTGACCAGGACGGGTAATAATTTCAAGCTAGTCTAACTAGTGATGTAAGCGTATCTCGAATCGGTCTTGTTCACAGAAAGTGGATCAATTCAAAAAGTGCAAACTCCTTCCACATGTGCAAATTTCTTAAAATATCCATGAGCACATGTGAAGGGGGAGTCCTTCAAAAGAAATACAAAACTCTCGAAGTGTCAACAAAATGTGTTTTATTATCATAAACACTTTGAGAGATTTTCTATAAATGGTTTCATGGCAATGATAGGATAGTCATGGAGTTATAAGGTGACTAAGGTTAGGAAAAACCGTCCTATGATCCGCCAGAGCCGGAGGGATCTACCCAAGGACAAATCTAATAGATTAGTATTAGAAGTCCTTAGGTATGATTGAAAAAAAAAAGGAGAAAATGAGAAAGGAGAAAGAAGGGGTTGAAGAATTAAAAAGAAAAGTTATGATAAAGGGTGAAAAGAATAGCCCTCCAAATGTTCAACCTTAGGGCAGACACCGGGTACAATTCGTATGCTACTGGTTGTTACTAAGGTGACACCGGTATTGAAGACAAAGACGTCATGGACCCAGTGACGCACTGCACTTAACCTTCTTAACCACTCAAGTTCTCTTAAAAGAGCTTGTTTCATTCTCACAGGGAACCGGTGTAATCTATCGACCTGTCTCTTAGACATGATTGATATTGAAGCAGGAGACCTCTCCGTAATCTCCGCATAGGAAACCAAATGTGCACTTATCGAGTCTAGAGCCCCGAGATTCATCAAAAGATCTCATAGGAACACATGATATTTCTACACTGGTTGTTCATCATTAAGGACGCCAGATGTAAACTTTAGAGTCCTACGCAGATCTTAACAATCTGCCAAAACGTTTATGAGAGGATTCACTTTTGTGATTCTCAATGATTGAATGGAAATTCCTGCCAGGGTCAACATCAAGCAGCCCTGACAGCAGGTCACTTCGGTAATTCTTTATGGGTTACGCTTAGTGTTCGCGGTGGTCTCAAACGGTCTACAGTCGTGGAGTGATCCCCAGCGACTCACCCAGTCATTGAGCTACTTAGTAGGTCTTGTAAGCTCTCTCGAGAGTATCTGACATGGGAACGGCCATGGTAAGGGTTAGAAGGAGTCTTCACACTATGCTGTTGACGATCTCTAATTCCTTATCTGTAAGTACCGATTGATTTATTGCTAACTGTTTACCTGCAGCTATACATCATCTCCATGGCGAAGGATTCCACATGCTCATACATGCATCACAAAGTCAAAGGAAAGTTCTCACAAAGATCAAAGCAAAGTAAGGTTCAAAGAAAGATTCTACGCAATGTGAAAGAATCTACAGAAGTAAAGTGACAATGATCTGTGAGAAAGAACGGGAACTACAAATGCATGTATCACAAAGACTGAAGATGTATGAGCATGTTGGAATGGCAGACAACCACCAAAAACGCAGAAGTGACGAAAGGCAGATAACTCCACATCACAAAAGAACAAAGAATGATGAAAAGTTAGTAATCAAAGATCACAATGCCGGAAGGAACAAAGACTAAAAACTATTCTACAACGACACACAAAGTTAAAGACAAAGAACACGGAAGACCCAATCATGCGGAGCATCATTCGAATGACCACCCCTTAGGGGGAGATTGTTAGCATTAAAATATATATATATAGAAGTGATGTTCATTCTCATATTATAACTTTGCGGTTTGTTAAGATTAGTAATAGTTTAGTCATTGGGCTTTGGACTTGGCTAGCTAATATGTTATGTGCTATGTTTCATAAGCCTTGTTATCTAATCATGTAACCAAGTCCAAGCCCAAGCCCACAGAAAGCCTTAGGGCATCTCATGTTACTTACTATTTAAACACCTCAAAGGCTCATTTGAGGTGTGGGCTTGTGTGTGTATTTGTATGTGTTTTCTTTGAATAAAAGTTCCATATTTTCATCTCTTGTCTCTCATATATACACGACATATACATAACATCAAGTCACCATCTTTCATCTCTACTTCATCTTTGCTTCTATAGTGTTGTGATAAAGTTGTGATATCTAAGGTCCTACATGAAGAATACACATGGGGTTTGGGGTTATATTTAATTTTTTGAGGTTAAAAGTGTAATATTGTTTAAGATAACGTAGGTCCCAAACAAACACACATACAGATGTATCATCAAGAGAAAAACAACAGGGTAAAAACAACGGTTCTTTTAATCCAATCCGAATCCGATTGATTTTGATTTTGTGCTATATTAAAAACTTAATTAAATTAAGATTAATCATTCATTGAGATTAATTGTTCTGTTGTACTTAAGATTAAAGTGTTGGCTGGTGAGCAAGTTTGGGTTAGAGGGTTTGGGCTGGATTGGGATACAGTGCTATAGTATGAGGGTCATGATGGATATGCAATGGAATCAAAGGTCGAGTGTTTGTGTGGGGCTCGTGACGATGATGGAGAGAGGATGGTGGGCTGCAATGAGTGAAACGTGTGGTGCTGAGGTATTTGTGTGATGATGGGTGTACAATGGAATCAAAGGTCGAGTGTTTGTGTGGGGCTGGTGATGATGATGATGAAGAGAGGATGGTAGGCTAGGATGAGTGCAACGTGCGGTGCTGAGGTATGAGGGTAGTGATGGGTATGTAATGGAAACAAAGGTCGAGTGTTTGTGTGGGGCTCGTGATGACGATTGAGAGAGGATGGTGGGCTGCGATGAGTTCAACGTGTGGAGACATTCAAAATGCAGTTGCATCGAGGATGATGAACTTGCGCCTGAATAGTTCGTCTGCAGTGATTGCGATGCTAAGAGCCAGAGTGAACTCTTAAGCCAATAACTTTGGTTTTGAGGTAAAAAGACACATTGAATTCATTAGTTAATTCTTTATTATGTTATTACTTCTTTAGTAGAGAGTGGTGGACAAAACCATGCTAATGACATATGTATTAATCATATAAATTATATGTTGCAATGGAAAAAATTGACCACCTGCACATAAAAATTATAGTTTGTAATGGAAAAAAGTGACCACCTGCAATGAGCCTTGATGTAAGTTGCTGTTTTTTTTTAACTTTATTTATTTTTTAGGACTAGAATGTAAATTTTACGAAAAAAAATACAGATTTCCTGATACAATACGAATTTGTATTGTATTACAATTCTTAGAAACACATAAACCGACTTCACACCTTATATATACTCAATTCTCCATTTTTTATTCCATCTAATTCATCATACAATTTCTCATTCAATAACAGCCAACACATCTACAAAAATCTCCAGGTTTCTTTTTACAATTTTGTAAAAACATCTTTTCCATCTTATATATGATATAAGTAATATATATATATATATATATATATATATATATATATATATATATATATATATATGTGTGTTAGGATCGTATTTTATTTATAAAAAGTTTCGGGCATTAATGTGTAGTAATAGGTTGCTTTAGAATATCATTATGATGAAGTTTATATTTAGTATTCATGTTTTGTAAAAGTCTAAGGGCTATTAGTGTAATAATGTAAAAGATATGTGATGCCCTAGACTACTAGTATAAATACTCATGTAAGACCTCAATTGAGGTTGGTTGGTGCTCTTGGTAATAACATTGTCTCATTGTTTCACACACTAGGAGTTCTACCCAGTCTCTCTCTCTCTAACCTACTTTCTCTCTCTAGATTTAGGCAAGATTCATAAGTGATTAATGTTGTTCTATGGTCCTACAAGTGGTATCAATCGCCTAGGGATAATATAGGTTGTTTTAGGTTAGATTTGGTGGAAAAAACGAGGTTTGAAGGCTTATTATTGGATCAGGTTATTGTTCATCTGGCGTTTTACCGAGTTTGGAACAGGTTTTATCGAGTTAGGTTTTATCGAGTTACTGTTCATCGAGTTAGATTTTATCGAGTTAGGTTTTACCGAGTTTGCTTTTAATTTTTACCGAGTTACTTATCTGGCGAGTTAGCCAATATTTAGCGAGTTAGCTACTACCTTATCGTTTATCGAGTAAGGTTCTTCGTGTTTTCTACATAGGGGAAACTCTACTTCGTTGATTTCTCTTTATCAAGTTTGCACATTATCAAGTTAACTAATTCTTATCAAGTTAGCAAGTGTCTATCGAGTTAGTTACCGAGTTATCAAGTTACAAGGCTTACCGAGTTTGAAGCTTACAGAGTTTGAAGCTTACCGAGTTTGAAGCGTACCGAGTTAGAAATAATCTACCGAGTAACAAAGCTTTACCGAGTTAGTAAAAAAAATTATTTTTTAGAGGAGACTAAACGTTCAATTTTTACGTGAAATTCAAATTTTGGTATAACGTTGAAAATTTTGGTCCAAAATTCAAATTTTTAGGCCAAAATTCAAATTTTTTCGGTAAAATTTGGTGTCAAAATTTTTAAAACTCAAATTTTTCTGGTAACCTTAGAATTGCATTTCATAGTGATTTTCAAATTTTGGGAAAGAAAATTTTCAAATTCAATTTTTGGAGGGAAAATATGAAATCACTAAAATCAACTGAGAACGAATTTTCAACTTCACCAAAACCATCTAATCTACAACAACAACCTTTGTTATCTTTCAAAAGATCCTAAGAACAACATTTCACTTTGAATCCTAATCATGGCAACTCAACAAGATATTCATGCTGCCGGTGCCGAAAATCGACCTCCAATGCTTGAAAAAGGTGGATATCTTCCATGGGCAAGCCGCATGCTTCGTTACATCAAAACAAAGTCTGATGGTAAATTAATGATCAACTCCATTACAGATGGTCCATTTAAGCCAAGACTTGTTCAAGATGAAGGTAATCCGAATACAAAACCTCCTACTCTACCATTCATGCTTGCTCAAACAGAAGAAGACTACACAGATGAAGACAAGAAGCAGATCGCCGCTGATGATATGGCAATGCATTTAATCCAACTTGGATTACCATGCGAGATCTTTGCTGCGGTCGATAGCTGTGAAACTGCTTATGATATGTGGGAACGCGTTAGAAGGATATGTCATGGAACAGAGATTGGGCAACAAGACGTTGAGAACAAACTTCTAACTGAATGGGAGAACTTTACATCCACTAAAAGTGAACAGATTGAATCATACTACACAAGGTTTTGCACTTTGATGAATGAGTTAATTAGAAACAAGTTCACACCATGAACAATTGCAACAAACATCAAATTCATCAATAATCTTCCAGAAGAATGGGGTCGTTATGTTACAATTGTCAACCAAACAAAGGATTTACATCAGGTGAATTATGATCAACTCTATGACTTTCTGAAGCAAAACCAAGCTGAGGCAAATGAAGTAAGGAAAGAAAGATTGGCAAAGAATCATGATCCTCTCGCATTAATTGCAACTACACCAACACCGTTTTCAGTAAACACACAACAACCATCATCTTCTTCCACTCACAACTACATGCAACCATCATGCATTCAACAACCAACACCAGTCTACCAACAACAGTTCTACCCACAGCAACAACAACATGTTATTCTACAACAACAATACCCACAGTTCCAAGAACCAGAATTCACTGACAATGATGAAGCTACTGCAGCCTTGACATAAGTGTTTGCTTTTCTGATAAAGGCATTCCAAGGACGTTATTCTACACCAACAAACAACAACCAAAGGATTTCTTCGAACACTTGCAACAAGCAGATTGCTCAGCCGAGTTTCAATATGGGTAACGGAGGCCAAATGGTTGGAGTTTATGGGAATCAGCAGGGATATGCTACTGGATTTCATATAGGTAATCAGAATATGCAGAATGCAGGTCAGTATGCAGGGAATCAGAATGCAGGTCAGTATGCAGGGAATCAGTATGGTTAGTATGCAGGGAATCAGATGGGTCAGTTTGTTGGAAATCAGAGGGGTCAGAATGTTGGTAATCAGGCAATGGGTAATCCGAATAGGAATGTTGCAGCTCCAGTTGTTGGGAATCCGGGAAATGTGAATCAGGGTAATCCGGTAAAGTGTTTCAACTATTAGGGTGTAGGTCATATGGAAAGGAACTGTCGTACTAAGCCGAACAAAAGAGACCCAGCGTACTTGCAGAAAGCATTGCTGTTGGCACAAAAGAATGAGGCAGGGTATCAGTTGAACGCAGAGGAGAATGATTTTATGGCTCATATGGATGACATAGAAGACAGAGAGGATATCGATGTGAACTGCATATTCATGGTGAATTTTCAGGAAGCTAAGTATGACACGGATTCTGACACACTTCTTGTTTATGACACCAATGCACCATCTAAGGTATCCAAGTTCAACACATGTCACAATAATGATATATTTGATATGTCTCCTCATGAGGAACATCATTTTGAGAAGCTCGCATCCACTTATGATACATATCTGGACACGCCAAGTAGTAGCAATACTCCTTCAGCAACTTCAGATGTGAATTATAATGCAGGCTTTGTTTCACAGTATGCTGAGAATGATGAGGAAACACGTGCCTTGTTTGAATCATTATTAAATAATTGTCGTATTGAAATTGAAAATGTGGAAAAGGTCAATCGCGATGTTATGGCCGCGAATGTTAAATTGACCACTGAGCTTGAGAATTACAAGGAAAATGTTAAAGCTTTTGAGTTTCATAACAAAAGATTGTCTGAATTAGAAACTGGTTATCAAAATTCCGTTTCAAGGGAAAAACTTTTGCAAATCAAGTTTGATACACTTGATGTTAATTCTTTCAAGAAGATAAAATCTTTAAACGCGGAAATTTCTGATTTACAAAACCAACTTTCTAAACAAAAATCAGCTTATACCAATCTTGAAAAAGAAAGGGATGAGTTGAAAATGGAATTTGCAAAGAAAGAAGATAAACTTTTGGATGAAATCATAGAGTCAAAACACAAGATTGCAAAACTAGAAGAATTAGTGGTTAAAAAGGGCCAGTTAAGTCAAACAATGAATTTGATTGCTAATCAAACTAATTCGATTTTCCACACAAAACATAAAATGGCTCAAGGGAACAAAACTCCTTGTAATCTCAAGAAAGCTAAGCAAGAACAGAATTCTTTGTTTAATGGAAATGTTTTGTTTACTAAGCATGATCCTCCTATTGTTCGTGATTCTGTGGAAACGATTGAATTGGTCGAAGAGAGCATTAATAAAATGAAACAAAAGAATCTTGATTTGAAACCAATTGACTACAAAAAATTGAACAAACTTTCGGGCATTACTTTTGTTCCACAAAAATAAGCATATGAGCTTTCCAAACATGTTTCCAAAAGCCCAGAAGTTTCTACACCCATAGTTGTTTCCAAATCTCTTTCCAAAATGGAACAAATGTCTTCTAACAACACTTTTAATACAAATGAGGCTAGAGACACTCTTGATGACGTTAAAAAGAGAATTTTAACACTTCAAAATATTGTTAAATCTAAAAATACTATCAGTATTAACAACTGGCATTCGAGTTTTCATAACGAACAAAAATAGGTGTTTGAAAATGAAATTACTATCCCACAGAATAAGATCAGTGCGAGGGTAATCCATTTTGAACAAGCTTTCTTAAAAGAAATGGTCGATTTTGTCAAGGACCACAAATCCCTGGTAAAACAAGCTAATGAAACTAGTGAAAACATGAATGTTTTGGAAAGGTTAAATGATTCTCTCTTCGAAGCAGTTCTGTCTACTGATATAATGTCTATCATCAAACAAACATATTTGGTTCAAGACGATGAAAGACTGCGAGCTGAGACCTCTGAAATTGTTTCCAAGTATGAAAATGCTCTTATAAAGCTTGAAAAAGAAAATGTGTCATGTTTTAAACAACTTGATCGAAAAAAAGAAGAATGCAAGTATGACAAATTGTCGTATGTGCGTGCCTTCAAGAACATGAAAGAGCACAATGATCTTTTGAGGGCTCAGCTTGAAAGTCAAAAAGGGAAAGGTGAGGAAACTAAGTTTGCAAAACCATCGACTACGGAAAAACCAAATGTTTCAAAAACGGTTGAAAAACCAAAAATGTCAATTTCACGGTTTGCTCCAAAAGTCAATGAGAAGAAGAATTTGACAAAACCAGTCACTCCAAAACCCTTGCCCCAGCATTGTGAAAATGAAAAGATTGTTGATAAAGGAAAAGTGGTTGTCGAAACACCAAAAGTGATAGCACCTGGCCTTTTTAGGATTAGTCCCAGTAATGCGTCTGCCTCCACATCTAAGACTTATGAGGGCAAAAAGGATAATTCTAAAGAGTCTAATGATGCTAAAAAGGACAAAAATATAAATCCTAATGCGTGTGCCTCAACTTCTACAAGATTAGACAGCACCTCTAGGAGCAGCAAACTAAAGCCTAGGAGCAATACAAGGAACAATAGAGTCTCGTCTGCATCTACGAGTAGTAGCCAGAATAAAGTTGAAGAAGTAGAAGAACACCCTAGGAATTTATCGCTTTGTAATAAGAGACATGTTTCATCTGAATGTAATGTTGAGAGTACTGGTTCTAATACATGTAATGACACTGTTTGTTTAATATGCAAGAAATGTTTAATTAATGATGTTCATGATGAATGTGTTTCTAAGAATGTGAATGTTACGCCTGAACAGAAGAGCGTTTTGAAAGCTCCTAGTGCAAAATCTAGATTTGTTGGAAACTAATTAAAAGAATTAGGAACACCACTAATAGTCACACGCCTAGGAACTATCTTAAGTATTGTGTTTAGATTCCAACAAGTAGAGAATTTATATTCAAGGGTGGAAAATTTGAAATAGTTCAAGCTAAACAAGTAGCAACTATCTATAAGTGCGATTTGGAATGTACCCCTAACCCCATGGAACCTAATTCAAAACGGTTTTGTTGGGAATTATACTAACAGTTACCACAGCTAGTGAAGACATTACAACTGCTGAAGAATGTACTTGCAGTGGGAACTTATTACCACTGCAAGAACATATATTACCACTGCTGTTTAGATAACTGTTAGGAAACGTGTTTAGATAAATATAGAATAGATCTTGTGTGTATCTTATTCTATTAGCATTATACTTACCTTGTAGAAGAGGACTCCTTGTGCTATAAAAGGAGATCCTAGGTTAAAGGTTAGATATACGTTTTCTAGAGCTTCAAGGTGTAACCCTAGTGATACAAAGATCACTCGTATTATTATCATTAATAATATTGGAGCTAATCGTTTGTTACATATATTATTCTCATTCATAAACAACTGTTTCATTCACAATCAAACTTCTAAGTATTACTAAGTAAATTCCGCATACTTAGTAATATAAATCAAAGTATCAATCTAACACAGTTCAAAGTGTTTAGATCCATCAAGTGGTATCAGAGCCAGGCTTTGATACTTTGATTTAGAAGACCCTAGTTCACTCAGAAGAATCAATGGAGATAGAAACCAGCAATCCAACATTGCTCCTAAGCATCCAAAGCTTAAGTTGAATGACTTTGAGATGTGGAGGCTTATGATCGAACAATTCTTTATTGTGCAAGACTATACACTCTGGGAGATCATTATGCTTGGTAATTCCTTCAAACCAAGTTCTACCTCAGAGATGGTTGGTGGCAAGGAAGTAATAAAGGTTAACACTGGACCTGTTACTAATGATGAAAGACTTCAAATGAAGAATGATCTGAAGGCCAGAGGTTTGTTGCTGATGACACTTCCCAGAGATCAAGTTCTTGCATTCAGCAAGTACAAGACTGCAATGACTCTGTTTGAGGATATCTGTAATGTTTTTGGTGGTAATGATTCCACCAAGAAGACTCAGAAGACCCTGCTGAAACAGACTTATGAAAACTTTGGTTCATCAAGTAATGAATCTATTGATAGCATCTTCACAAGGCTACAAAAGATTGTTACTCAACTCACTATTTTTGGAATTGAGGTGGAAAGGGAAGACCTCAATCTAAAGTTCTTAAGAAGTTTACCCTCTGAGTTTGGAACCAATGTTGATGTATAGGAAGATAAGCCAGATTTGGAGACCATGAAACTTAATGATTTGTACAATAACTTCAAGGTTATTGAACAAAGATTGAAGAAAGCTGGCAAACTAAGCACAGGTTCAGGAAGTGTAGCACTCATATCATCATCTGTTGATGATAGTTCAGATGGAGAAAGTGATAGTGATGATGACAGTGCTAACATTGTTGTTTCCACTGGTAGTGGAGGTGTTTCCACTGTAGTTCAAAAAGGCAGATTGCAGGACTTAGTGATTCTATCTTTTATGCCTTTATATCAAGTCAAGTGGGTGGTTCAATTCTCAATCATGAGGATTTGGATCAAATTGATGAGGATGATATGGAGGATAAGGACATTAAATGGCAGGTGGCATTACTAAGCTTAAAAGCAAAGAAGTTTTGGAAGAAGACTGGAAGAAAGATTACCATTAATAGTAATGAGACAGTAGGTTTTGACAAAAAGAATGTGGAGTGCTATAATTTTCATAAAAAGGGGCACTTTGCCAGGGAGTGCAGGAAACCAAGGAAACCTGACAACAGGTCAACTTGGTATAAGCAGGACAAGAAGAAAGAACCTACTACTGATGAGCCAAAGGGGCTATTGGCTATTGATGGAGTGAGCTTTAATTGGAGCTTTATGGCTGAGGATGAGGAAGATGATTCAGAGTCTGCAATGGTTGCACTGAGCTTGCACTAATGGCTTTTTCTGACTCTGAGGTACAAATTAATAATGCTTGCTCTAAAACTTGTAAGGCCTTAAAAGAGTATGAGAAAATTAAAGCACAATATGATGAACAATTGCTAGAGTTAAATCATACTAATTATAACTTAGCAAATCATAAAAGAGGCCTAGGTGTTTTAGAAACTCAATTAGAGCATTATAGGGCAAATGAATCTAAGTTCAATGATGATATTGCAGTGTTAAGAAGAGACTTAGATTATCAGGTTGCTGTAAACAAGGTTCTTAGGGAGGAACTAGAAAAGGTTAAAAGGGCTAGTGAGAATATAAAAATAACTTGTAATACACTGGATCACCAATCTAAGTGTATTAACAAAATTTGGGAAGCCCAGGTTGTGAACAAAGCCAAGTTAAGAGTTGGATACAAATCAGTTCCACCACCTCTAAGAGGTGTTCCATCACCTCCTGGCATTGACTTAGCTCACACAGGATTAGAAGAATTCCAGTAACCAACCATGACCTATGGACCAAAATTTGTTAAAGAATCTGTTATTGAGAAGGTTCAGGTTGAGGTTGATACATTTGATAGTACTAGTGACTCATCTCTTAAAGATGAAAGTTTGAATGTTAAGTCTAAACCTAGTGTTCTTGAGAATGTAAAAGTGGAGGTTAAAAAGAGTATTCCTGATGTTGTCAAAGAGAAGCCTAGGCCACAACCTAATTTCACTAGGCCCACTAATAGATATGCAGAGATGTACAGAAGTAGGTCAACAACTCCTAGGGGAAATATGAGGAGTTGGAATCATGTTAAATCTAGGCAATTTGGTAGTGACTTTGTGTTCAACAACAAACCCTGTCATATTTGTGGTAGCTTTGACCATCTGTCTTATAGTTGTAACTATCACTTGGGTAGAAGGGAAGTGTTTGGGAAAACTAGGGTG
The DNA here is from genome assembly GCA_030686995.1 of Artemisia argyi. Taxonomy (NCBI): domain Eukaryota; kingdom Viridiplantae; phylum Streptophyta; class Magnoliopsida; order Asterales; family Asteraceae; genus Artemisia; species Artemisia argyi. Next base: position 149,907,900 of record CM060700.1, on the reverse strand, counting down.
AATGGCCAAAATGCTAATAACTTAACTCACCCAAATCCACTTAGCAAGATGATTCCCAGGTCTGTTTTGCTTAACTCTGGCATTAAACCTATTTACACTGCTAGACCAGCAGTTGCCGCTGCCAAAAATAAAAACAGAGTTTACCCTAAGTCCCCTGTTGCTACTTTTGCTAAATCCACTCAAATAGGGAAAAAGACCAATTTTGAAAAGAAAGTTTACAATAATCACAAGTGGGTACCCAAAATTTCAAAACCAGCAGTTTCCACTGCTAAGCCAGCAGTTACCACTGCAAGGCCAAAGGTTTCCACTGGTGGGTCTGTGAACAATAAAAGGGTAAATATGGGAAATGCTGTTAAGGCCTCAGCACGTTGGGAATGGAAACCAAAAGGAACCATCACCTCAAACAATCTCAATGGTGTATCAATGACCTTTGATAGATACAATTATATTGATACACTAGGCAGATCCAAGTCATTTGTGGCTTGGGTCCCCAAAAGGAACTAATTCCTTTACTTTGTGTGCAGGAACATTCAAAGACTACAAATGATCAAGGATACTCAGACAGTGGATGTTCCAGGCACATCACTGGAAATAAGTCCTATCTTTCAGACTTTCAACCTTATGATGGACAATTTGTCAGCTTTGGAGGAGGAATTGGTGGCGAAGTTTCTAGCAAAGGAACTATCAAGGCTGGAAACATAGACTTTGAGAATTTGCACTATGTAAAAGAACTCAAGTACAACCTTTTCAGTGTGTCACAGATGTGTGACAAGAAGCATAGAGTTCTATTCACAGAAGATGAATGCTATATCTTATCTAAGGATTATAAGCTCCCTGATGAAAGTGATATTTTGCTTAAAATCCCTAGAAAATGCAATCTATATAGCATTGACATGAAGAACATAGTGGCTAATAATGATGTTACTTGCTTGCTTGCAAAAGCCACTTTAGATGAATCCATACTTTGGCACAGAAGACTTGGTCATGTTAACTTCAAGACCATCAACAAGATTGTGAAAGATTGACTTGTCAGAGGTTTACCAGAGAAAGGATTTGAAAATGACCAAACTTGTGTTGCCTGTCTCAAAGGAAAGCAACACAGAGCTTCATGCAAGACCAAAGCATTCAATTCTATTGATCATCCACTCTTCATGCTGCATATGGACTTGTTTGGTTCTACATCAGTGAGCAGCATCAATTTGAAAAAGTATTGTCTTGTTGTGACTGATGATTTTAGTAGATTCACATGGGTTTTATTTTTAAGAACCAAGGATGAAACCACTGGCATCCATAAGACATTCATCACTAAAGTTGAAAATCAAGATTATCAGGTGTGACAATGGGACAGAGTTCAAGAACAAAGTTATGGATGATTTTTGAAAAGACAAAGGTATTAAGAGAGAATTTAGTGTTGCAAGAACTCTTCAACAAAATGGAGATGCTGAAAGAAGAAACAGAACACTAATTGAGGCTGCTAGAACCATGTTAGCTGACTCAAAGCTTCTAGTGACTTTTTTGGCTGAAGCAGTTAACACTGCTTGTTACATACAGAACAGGGTTTTAGTAGTCAAAACAAAGAAGAAGACACCTTATGAGTTATTCAGAGGAATACCTCCTACTTTGGAGTTTATGAGGCCATTTGGGTGTCATGTTACTATTCTCAATACCATTGATCATCTGGGTAAATTTGAAGAAAAGTCTGATGAAGGCTTCTTTGTTGGATATTCTATGGTTAGCAAGGCTTTTAGAGTCTATAACTTAAGAACAAAGAAGATTGAAGAGAATTTGCATGTTGAGTTTCTTGAAAATAAAGCTAGCATGTCAGGTTCAGGACCAGATTGGCTATTTGATCTTGAAACATCATCCAATACAATGAATTATGTACCTCTTACTTCAAGTACAGGAGACAAAGATCTTGAAGATTCAGAAGAATTCATTGATGAAGATAAAGCTTGCAAAGATGATGAAGATCAAGTTGTTATGCCACTTTGGGACTTTGTTGATAATTTTGAAAAGAAAAGTGATGCAGATGGTGAGAATTTTGATGTATTGAATAAAGAAATTCCTGCTAGCAGTGGTAACTCAATTCCCACTGCTACACCAGAAGTTTCCACTGACAGCCCAAATGTGGAACATACATCTCAGGAATCACCAAGTGATGACGTAGAGATCTCAAACATGCCTACAACATATGATATTCCTAGCACATCACAGACCTCAATTCACAAAGTGCATCCACTTGATAATGTTATTGGTGAACTTCAATCAGGTGTGAAGACTAGAAGACAAACAAAGAAAGATGATATTCATGGGTTCATTAGTGAAGTTTATGAGTCCAAGAAGCATAGGAGAAAGAATGAGTGTTTGTTTTTCTGTTTTCTCTCACAAGTGGAGCCTAAGAATGTTTATATGGCTCTAGAAGAATCTAGCTGGGTTGAAGCAATGCAAGAAGAGTTGTTGCAGTTTAAACTTCAAAAGGTTTGGGTTCTTTGTGACTTGCCTGATGGTATGAAGGTCATTGGTACTAAATGGGTTTTCAGAAACAAGAAAGATGAAAGAGGTACTGTAATCAGGAACAAAGCTATATTGGTTGCTCAAGGATACACTCAAGAGGAGGGTATTGACTATGAAGAATTTTTTGCTCCTGTTGCAAGGATTGAGGCTATTAAATTGTTTCTAGCCTATGCATCATTTATGGGCTTTACTGTCTATCAAATGGATGTTAAGAGTGCCTTCCTGTATGGTACAATTGATGAGGAGGTCTATGTCTCTCAACCTCCAGGCTTTGAAGATCCTCAACATCCAAATAAAGTGTATAAAGTGGTTAAGGCTCTTTATGGCCTACATCAAGCTCCAAGGAAGTGGTATGAAACCTTAGCTACTTATTTGTTAAATAATGGGTTTCATATAGGCAAGATTGATCAAACTTTGTTCATCAAGAAAGACAAGGGTGATATTCTACTTGTTCAAGTATATGTTGATGATATTATCTTTGTGTCTACTAGACAAGAGATGTGCAAAGAATTTGAAAAGCTGATGAAAGATGAATTTCAAATGAGTTCTATGAGAGAACTTACATTCTTTTTGGGGCTGCAAGTACAACAGAGTAAAGAAGGCATCTTTATCAGTCAAGATAAATATCTGACTGAGATTATTAGGAAGTTCAAGTTTACTGATGCAAAACCTTCAAATACCCCTGCTGACAAGACCACTCATCTATTGTTGAAGAATGCTAGTGGTGCTAATGTTGATGTGCACACTTACAGGTCTATGATTGGTTCTTTGATGTATCTTACTTCATCAAGGCCAGACATTATGTTTGTTGTATGTGCTTGTGCAAGATTTCAAGTGACTCCAAAGACATCACATATGACAGCAGTGGAAAAGATTTTTAGGTACTTGAAGACATATCCTAATCTAGGATTATGGTATCCAAGAGAATCCCCTATGGAATTGATCACATACTCAGATAGTGACTATGCTGGTGCAAGTTTGGATAGAAGGTCAACCACATGTGGATGTCAATTTCTTAGATGTAGATTGGTGTCATGGCAGTGCAAGAAGCAAACTATGGTTGCTACTTCAACCACTGAAGCAGAATATGTAGCAGCTGCTAGTTGTTGTGCTCAGATCTTATGGCTTCAGAATCAAATATTGGATTATGGGTACAATTTCATGAACACCATTATCTATATAGAAAATAGTAGTACCATATGCATTATTAAAAATCCTGTGCAACACACTAAAACTAAACATATTGAAATTAGACATCATTTTATTAGAGATTGTTTTGAGAAAAAGCTTATTAATGTTGTCAAAATCCATACTGATGACAATTATGCTGATTTATTGACAAAAGGGCTTGATGTGGGTAGGTTTCAATACTTGGTAACAGGTATTGGAATGCTAAATCCATAAATCTTTGATGTCTAATACTTTTCAGTGTTGCAGGATAGTTTTTAGGTACTAGTATTGTTTGTATATGTATGTATGGTTTTCTACTAACTTGTATGCAGAGTTATCTAAAGCACAGTGGAAATAATCATACAACAGTGGAAAGATTGGTGATACAAGCATAAAGAAAAAGTACTTTTATTGATGCATAAAGAAAGTACATAACAACCATCAAGAAAACATTGTCACCAGAACAAAAAAACATCACATAACAAATCCAACAACCTAACATCTACTCCATAGGCTTCTTTCCCTTTCCCTCATAACCATGCTTGCCTTTGGAAGCTCTCTTTCTCTTTTCATCAAAAGAAAGTTGCTTCCTTGGACAAGCAAGTCCCAGAACTTGCTTGGGAGGCCTTGGTGCTTGTGCAGGCTTCTCAACAGCAGGCCACTTCATGTTGCTTATGGCAGACTTCAATGCTGTGGTGAGGGCCTTTGGAAGTTCTTTGGAAAGATTGAAGGTTGGATCATCATCATCATCAGAGGAAGAACTGGAATAGAACTCCAAGGATGGAGCAGGTGACGCTTCAGTCTTTTTGGATTTCATGTTGGATGATGTGGATGTGGTAGCACTTGGAGGAAAGTAATCACTACACCCTGTAGAAGGTTCCTCTGAGTTTGTGCAATAGCTAATCTCCTCATCAGATGAATCATCTGAGGATATGTAGACAATTGGGAACCAGCTCATTGTGTTGGTAAAGGGTTTGTGTTATTGAAGATGTTTGTTGATGAAAGATAAAGGTTTTTGAGCCCCCTTTTATAAGCAAAGTCAAGGTCGAATTCTAATTAATGCAGAATATTTACTCTTGCCTGTTTTGGTAGGTTGGAGGAGTAAATTTGGTTATTATCGGGTTGACTTTTGGAAGATATTTTTGTGAATAGTAACTTTGTTAAAAAGTTACTTTGGGTAAAATTTTTATGGGTTAAGTTGAGTGTTACCTTGTTCTGCAGCATACAACCCATATTGTTGGAATCATTGGAGTTATAAGGTGTGTATCCTAGACACACAACAAATGGTTATTGATTCACCATGTCTAATCCACATAAGAATCAACTAGTCCAGAGCAAACGACTCCTGGTAAAGACTTACCAAATCCGTTTATGGTTGATAGTTTACCAAAAACTATATGGTTATCAACTCACCATACTCCAAGTGATCAAGAGTTGGCTAGTCCATAGCAAATGGCTTATGGTAAAGACATCTCAAATCCGTTGATAGCTGGTAGTTTGCTAAAAACTATGATAAGAGCATCTAATTTTCATGTTTTACTTCCACTGCTCTTTGATATGTTGTGAAAATTTTACCACTATTAGTTCATTAGTTACCACTGCAAGAGTAATTTTTCCACTGATGAACTAGCCGTTACAACTGTTGTGTCAGTAATCTATTTTTTACTAGCCCTTTTAAATATAACTGTCTTTCCTTATTAGTAGGGTAAATCTTTTGTGAATTATCTTCTTACCTATTATAATTTATTCTTTTCTGATGAGGCGAAAAATGAACCACTTTTAGGGGGTCATTTAAGCCTGGAATTAAATTTATTTGATCAAATATTGCTCTAAATCGTTCCTTTTGTGATTTTAGGTACTTTGGGAGTGAAATCTAGAAAAGGAAGCAATTCGGACGTTTTTGGAGCATAAAAGTGAAGAAAACGCCAAAGTCTTAATTTTCCATGCTGGGAACAGTAGGTGACGGCGTCAAGAGCAATACCATGACGGCGTCAAGAGTTATTTCCATGACGACCCAGTACAGATTTGACGGCGTCACAAGGAAGGGCGTCAAGAGTAAAATGCATGACGGCCTGAAAATGCATAATACATGACGGCGTCAGAAGTAGATCAAGGCAGTCCGAGAAGAGTTTTGGAGGCGAGGTGACGGCGTCACATGATTGGTCTTGACGTCGTCAGACCCCTTTTCCTATATATAGTTTTCTAATTTTCACATTAAAAAAAAAAAAAGAGAAGTTTTGGAGAAACCCTAGGTCCGACTTTGGTACGAATTTTACAGGTTTTTCAAGGGTTCCAAGCCCTTGATACCTTTCATGTGTAATTAAGATAAGTATTCTTTTAATTCAACCAAGATGTCTATGTGTTGGTTGTCTATCTTTTGCTCTTGTCTTAATTCCATCATGCTAGGCTAGATCTATCTTGTGTTTGCTTGGATCTAATGAAACCTAGATGTTAATTATGTGTTGATTAATTGTTTATAATTGTCTTGGATGAATGAATTTATATGTTAGGCTTAAGAAAACTGGCAGATCTCCGAATGGTAACATGCTTGAACGTCTTAGGAAACATGAACCTATTGCACTAAGGTCTTTATTGGTTGTATTTAATGCATGAGCCACTGTTTATAATCCCTATGGTTGTGCTGGGCATGGTATAGGAGGAGATAAGAGCTCATAGAATTGGGGAGTTATGTGCGATACCCCATGAATGGTATTAAGGAATACAATCCGTCATCCATGCAACTATAACAAGTAATTAACATGTAAAAGATGTCTAGGGAGTAGTGAAATCTAAGTAAACACATTTTCTCCACTTATTGCTCACAACTTTAGTACAATTTAGTTTATTTTCATTTCTAGTATTTTATTTTGATTGCATCTTTAGTATTGGGTTAGTTGACTAGCAACTAATTCTGCCCTAATCCTTTAAACCCGAGATTTTTACTTGCTTTCTAAAAAATATAAAAATACAAAAAGAATCATCTCTCACCTTTAGAACTAGTATTTAGGTTTTCTAATCCTAGTGACACTATTCCTAGCTGAACGATCAATCCCCCGGTACTTGTCACTATACTATACTACAACGATCAGGTACACTGCCTGGTGGGGGTTGTAAGCTTCTCAAGATCCCTTGAGAGGTAAAGCCTGGTACGATTCCCACGTATCAAGTTTTTGGCGCCGCAGCCCGGGGAATAGTTATTGTCTAGGTTAGAATCTCTTTTTATTAGGTCTACTTGCTAGATTCCGTTCTAGTAAGATTTTATTTTTTTATTTTTAGGTCTTCTTTAGTCTATCTTTTTCTTTGTGCCTTTGTTAGTAAATTAAATTCATTGACTGTTCCGTTGACCATTATGGAAAACGCGAATCCACCCCTTTCCCCTAGAGAAGTGGCTTTGTTACGTGAACAAATTGAGAGTGAGATTAGGGAACATAGGGTGCTTAATAGTTTGATTAAGGTTGAGCTCGAACATGCATTTAGTGACCTAGCGACCGCCTTGTATTCAAATGAGGACCTAGGGCCTAATGACTTTGTGAATGTTATTGAGGGACTTGAAGAGGGGGAAATAGATCCGAAGCTTAATGACTATTTTAATCTATACCCCACTAAGGAGGAGATTGCATATTATAATAATCTTATCGATAACCTGCGATCTCCTTTCACTATAATTGAACCTAAGATAAAGAGAGGCGATCCTAAGAATGCTAAGATACCGTGTATGATTGGGTATAGGCACATTAGCAATGCTTACATTGACTTTAAATCTCCAATCAACATTATGTCCTCAACTGTTTATAATGATATAGTGAAAACAAGACTTGAACCTAGAAGAGATCCCAAATACCCCGGTAGAGTTTGTAACTTTGTCGGGAGAGTTAAAGGTCTACATGTCTTTGTTGGTAATTTCACTTTTGTCACCGACTTTATGATTGTGGAGGATCTTGCTAATGTTATTGATTGTCGATTATCCAATGTTGTGTTTGGTAAACCGTTTATTGAGGGGTCTAAGTTGGAATATGATGAGATAGGAGGAATGATCCGATTTGCAAGTAACGCCGATAGTATCACTTATAGGATGCCTAATAGGATGAAAGAATTTCGCTTTATATCCCGTTTTGATAAGGACAACGTTGGTGCTTTTGAGGACATCAATGAAGAGGATAAGAAAAAGGGCATGGATTATGTATGGTAAAAAAGGAGTCTTTATTACAAAGATTGCTTGGCCCTTGGACCAAGGTATAAAGTCGATAAAGAATTTGCCCAAAAGATTATGGGGGCGGTTGAGAAAAAGGTAATTGGTTTTTACAAAGAATATCTACAATCGGAGAGTGGAACCAATGATGAGGTCACGTAGTAACCCATGACCTTGAGTCTAGCTACAAGACTCGTAAATAAAGAAAAGCGCTTCTTGGGAGGCAACCCATGTTTTGTGCGATTTTATTTTGTTTGTTTGTTATTTGCTTCCGTATGCATGCTTTGTTTTTATTGTTGGTTGATCATGTTTCTCAATTAAAAAGTGGAAATACTTTACTTTGTTGTTTTGGCTTAGTCTTAACTCCACCTAGAAGTATTTTTGCAAAAGATAAGTGTAAGGGGAAACCCCAAACATGTTTTTAAGAAACAAACCGATCATGATTCTCCACAATATTAAATGAACATGTGTATTCGTATTTGTTAGAGTCAAATGCTTGTATTGAGTCATAATGAAGTTTTGCAGGATTTTCCAGGAAGTAGGACCAAGTTTTTCCAGAAATTTTCCGGAAACTTAACATAAGAATTTCTGCAGGTCAATCCTGACGGCGTCAAGTGTAAAAATCTGGAAATTTTACCGGTTTTGTTTTTCTAACGGAGTCTTATGGTTTTTGTGAATTATTATGTTTTATAATCTCCAGGAAATCTGCAAACTTCATTCCACAAGCATTATATCTTATCTTGTTTTCTAGGATTTAGTAACTTATATAGGATGCCGCCGATTTTACGCGAGGTTGTTTTGTCTATTTCTCAGGATTTACAGGTTATGTATGACAAGAAGATGATTTACATTCTGGAAGGGAAGCTTTGATTGTTCATTTTCTTGGAGGAAGATTTAACCTGGCCACCTTATTATCCATACCGAGCGAATCAGGGGAGTATTTGATTTCATTCTTTTTACTTTTTTAACTTTTACATTCTTCACTTGAACATTGGGGACAATGTTCATCTTAAGTGTAAGGGGAGGGTAAAAAGATGATACCTTACATATGCACTTTCGCTTGAGTTTGTTTGTTTAATAGTAGATGTGTAATAAAACTATGAGAAATACTTGTTAGTGTAATTTTAGCGCCAAATTTAAAATTTCTTACAACATTTAGGAGTGAAACTTTAGCCATAGCAAGCGTCTCATGGATAGGAGATTGTATGACTAGCACATAACCGTATATTCAGAAAAATTTTCCACCCAAATATGTGAGGTTCGCCTTTAGATTTGATAGGAAAAGCATTTACTATTAGTGCTTATGAGTGTACCAGTAGCATTTATATTCTAGAACTTGCGTTAGTGATGCATCCCGAGACCGCTAGTGAGACTACATTCGTGTAGTAGGATTTACTACATGATAAGAGGCATTAGGATCACCCTTGTGTTAAACCCGTATTATAATTACTTGACCATTTAAGTCATATTACTTGGCTAGTTAAGTCAACTAATTTTTCCCACACCCTTAGCGTTGTACTCATTTTTAGTACACGAAACCCCTAGTACACCCCTCCGAGTCTATCTTTTCATTTCTAACTTTAAGCATCTTACTTAAAGGAAGAATTTGTTACACCCCACTTAAATGTACACCCAAATCGCCTTAGCCTTCCGTGTATGCGCTCATTTTTAGTGCATTATTGTTATTTGTTTAAACCCTAAGTTAACTATCTAATTGATTACATGCTTGCTAAGTCGAGTCATATCCTTGTACATATTGTTTTGGGACGATTGGGACTCATGGGTAAGTACTTACTTTATGGAGTAATGGGGAAGAACATCATTTATTACCCCCATATGTACGTTAATCTTAAAAGTGCTCCAAGTGTTTTGATTTTCTTAATTCGAGTCATTAGATTAGTTTAATGTAAAGTATGTAAAGATTCAAGTGTAAGGGGAATATTCATCCCCTATGATGTATTATTTTGGATGGTAGGGTAAGAGTGTATGCAAAAAAAAAAAAAAAAAAAAAAAAAAAAAAAAAAAAAAAAAAATCGAAAAAAAATTAGAAAAAGAAAAAAAAATAGAAAAAGGAAAAAGAGAAAAAACATACGGACTACCATCTCGTTTCATTCTATGTTCATTTTATGTTTTTGTTATTTTTCATTTATTAGCTTAAGTCAAGTCTAGTCTTGGCTTAGCAATGCCATATTGTACATGTAATTAACCAAGATTGTTAACTCGCCACCAGTAAAACTTCCTTTATCCAACAAAACCGTGTATTTCATATCCCTACACCTAACGTTACAACCCTTTAAAAGACCTCTTTGATAGTTTATCCTAGGTGCTTACGCCATGTGGTGGAGGTTTGATCCTTTCCCAAGCCTATGGTAATCTATTTTGCTATGACAGGTAGTGAGAGATATCTTCCGTTTCCATATTGTAATTTATACTTTATTACACCCGAGAGATGTGAGTATCTAAACACTATTTATGAGGTGCTAGTGTATGACCTCCGTGTTTATCTATTGGTCTTTAGTGGAACGATTAATTACTTTTATATTAGTGTTAAATGACCCCTAACTTGTTTTTTGAGTAGAATAAAAGCGCATTTGCTTGAGGACAAGCAAATCTCAAGTGTAAGGTTATATGATGAGGCGAAAAATGAACCACTTTTAAGGGGTCATTTAAGCCCGGAATTGAATTTATTTGATCAAATATTGCCCTAAATCGTTCCTTTTGTGATTTTAGGTACTTTGGGAGTGAAATCTGGAAAAGGAAGCAATTCGGGCGTTTTTGGAGAATAAAAGTGAAGAAAACGCCAAAGTCTTAATTTTCCATGCTGGGAACAGTAGGTGACGGCGTCAAGAGCAACACCATGACGGCGTCAAGAGTTATTTCCATGACGACCCAGTACATATTTGACGGCGTCACAAGGAAGGGCGTCAAGAGTAAAATGCATGACGGCCTGGAAATGCATAATACATGACGGCGTCAGAAGTAGATCAAGGCAGTCCGAGAAGAGTTTTGGCGGCGAGGTGACGGCGTCACATGATTGGTCTTGACGCCGTCAGACCCCTTTTCCTATATATAGTTTTCTAATTTTCACATTAAAAAAAAAGAGAAGTTTTGGAGAAACCCTAGGTCCGACTTTGGTACGAATTTTACAGGTTTTTCAAGGGTTCCAAGCCCTTGATACCTTTCATGTGTAATTAAGATAAGTATTCTTTTAATTCAATCAATATGTCTATGTGTTGGTTGTCTATCTTTTGTTCTTATCTTAATTCCATCATGCTAGGCTAGATCTATCTTGTGTTTGCTTGGATCTAATGAAACCTAGATGTTAATTATGGGTCGATTACTTGTTTATAATTGTCTTGGATGAATGAATTTATATGTTAGGCTTAAGAAAACTGGCAGATCTCCGAATGGTAACATGCTTGAACGTCTTAGGAAACATGAACCTATTGCACTAAGGTCTTTATTGGTTGTATTTAATGCATGAGCCACTGTTTATAATCCCTATGGTTGTGCTGGGCATGGTATAGGAGGAGATAAGAGCTCATAGAATTGGGGAGTTATGTGTGATACCCCATGAATGGTATTAAGGAATACAATCCGTCATCCATGCAACTATAACAAGTAATTAACATGTAAAAGATGTCTAGGGAGTATTGAAGTCTAAGTAAACACATTTTCTCCACTTATTGCTCACAACTTTAGTATAATTTAGTTTATTTTCATTTCTAGTATTTTATTTTGATTGCATCTTTAGTATTGGGTTAATTGACTAGCAACTAATTCCGCCCTAATCCTTCAAACCCGAGATTTTTACTTGCTTTCTAAAAAATATAAAAATACAAAAAGAATCATCTCTCACCTTTAGAACTAGTATTTAGGTTTTCTAATCCTAGCGACACTATTCCTAGCTGAACGATCAATCCCCCGGTACTTGTCACTATACTATACTACAACGATCAGGTACACTGCCTGGTGGGGGTTGTAAGCTTCTCAAGATCCCTTGAGAGGTAAAGCCTGGTGCGATTCACACGTATCATTTTCCAAAGATAATTCTTTCTAAAGATAATTCACATTACGCAACCTCCTCAAACCCTATTAGTATAAATTGATCATCATACGGCTTGATTTTTATCTTGATTACTAACACTTTTATTCTCTTTTCACACATAATGGCGATTCTAAAATTTGTCGAGGAGCACAACCAAGTGGCCTATCTACAAAAGTTAAACGAGAAGAGTGGCCCTGTTTTTCATCAGATTGTGGATTTTCTAAATATAACTCATATAAGGTATGCTTTAACCATTAATCCCACAATCTATGTCTCTCATATCAAACAGTTCTGGAACACAGGGAGACACACATGAATCTGTGGAAGCTTTAAGAGCCATAGTGGATGGGGTAACTATTGATGTTACTGAGTCATCCTTGAGGAGAATTCTCCAATTGGATTATCTCAATGGTATCATCACATTACCTAATTCGGATATTTTTGAAAATATTGCTTTAATGGGGTATGATACATCTGAACAAAAAGTAACTTTCAGAAAAGGATGTTTTTGTCCCCATTGGAGATTTTTCATTCACTCTTTTACATTTCCTAAGTCCTAAGAAAACCTCTTATGAACAATTTGCATCAACCATGGCTTATCCTTTGGTTTGTTTGGCATCTGATAGGACTTTCAATTTTTCAAAGTTTATTTTCAATAATATGAAAGGCAATGTAAAGTGTCCATATAAATTTTTGATGTATCCAAGGTTTGTGCAAGCAGTGTTAAATGAGTTTCAACTGCAACCTCACAATAGAGTTTATGAAACCTCCTGTCTTAAGCCAAAAGTTTTTCAAAACATGAGTAAGGCTTCAGATCTTTAGAATGGGGAGGTTCATCCACTTTTTCCTCAAATGCTTGCTAAAATTTCACAAGTACAGGGTGAAGATGCAACCATCCCAGTTGTATCCCATAACACACCCAATATTGTTGTTCCACCAATTCACCATACCCCTACAGTTACTCACACTTATGAGAGAAGGCATAAACAGCCAACTTCTCTCATCTTAACATTGCATGTTGCTGAACCTTTTGGTTTAGGGACAAGCAGTGGTGGTTCAAGGCTTCATCCTAGTCTAACTAGGGAAGAGCCTGAATCAATGCCCCATGATTCACCTCTCCCAACAGGTAACACAGTTGGAAGTGTTGAGGGCAGTGTGCAACTACCTGAATTGATGGACATTTGTACAAAATTAGTCAAACAGGTTCAAGCTCTGGAGAAAGATCTGGTACAGAACAAAGTACAACATGCCATAGAGCTGAATCAAATGAAGGCAGAGATTCAAAGGTTACAGAATGAAGTTGAGAGTCTGAAGAAGAAAAGATCTGCCAAAGTTATGTTCTCTTCATCATCTTCACCTCAGGATGAGTTTTCTGCAGGTTCTAGTAAAGATTTGGGAGATTCTTCCAAACAGGGGAGGAAATCAGATGCAGAGTTTAAGGGGAGGAAGTTAGACTTTAGGGAAGATTATGATATGGATGTTGATGCTAATTTTAATTTTGATGATACAGTTGGAACTGCTCAACCAATTTCCACTGATGCAGAACAAGTTCCCACTGATCAAAATTTTCCCACTGCAAGTGAAAACATTCCCACTGATAGCCAAAATGTTACCACTGCAGAGGAAGAAGCTGCCAAAATAAGAACAGTCAAAGGAAAAGCTATTGTGACTGGTTCAGAACAAGAGCAAACAACAAAGATTTCTAAGAAAGATCAAGCTCAGATTGATTTTGATGCAAGATTGGCAGAGCAATTAGCTGCAGCAGAAAATGAAAAGAAGAGAAAGCTAGAGGAAGATGAAGTTGCTAGTTTTATGGAAGCAAAGAGGTTGGATAAACTTGAAGCAGTAATGGCAGAACCACTTTCAGTTGTTCCACCAACTGTCATACATGAGAAACCTCCAATGTTTACTTATGTGCCTACAGAGGAAGAGATTGACTACATGATTAATAATGATCCAATAATCAGAAAGAAGGCTATTAAACTTATTGCAAATACAACCATGAATGAAGAACAAAGGTCTGCTCAACAAAAAGATTTCATTCAAATGAAGAATCAGCAGGCTCTTGATGATATCATTGGGGATGTAAGAAAACGTCAAAAGAAGCCAAGGAAACTTACAAAGGCACAGATCATTGCTGAGATGAAGACTTTTTGTTGTCATGTTGGCAATATGAAGATGGCTCAGTTCAAAGGAATGTCACATGATCAAATTGAAGGTATTTACTACAGGATTAAAAGACAAGATAGTAATTTCATTCCAATGGATCAAGAACCTGTGGTAATGAAGACAAAAAGGTCTGGAGTGAGTCTTGGATCAAAAGATGCAAAGAAATTGAAGACTCAGGAGTCATCTCAAGCATAAGAGGGTCCTAGCAAGTTTACAGAAGAACAAGTTACAAACATGATGTTTATAGAGACTGATGTACTTAATATTGAACCTCTACAAACAAAATATCCACTAGTTGGTTGGGAAATATATTCTGATGATTTTGGAGTTACTTGGAAGATTATCAGAACTGGAAGTGTCACAAGTATTTGCAGAGATTTTGAAGACATTGTTAGATCTTGTGATAGAGAAGACTTGGATACTTTGTGGAGGATTGTTCAAGATCAGTTCAAGAAGGATGAACTTGTTGATGTCAAGGCTAAGGAGTTATGAGTTCACTTCAGAAGATTATATGAACCTGGCCCAAGTGACAGATATTGGAGATTTGAAGCTCACAACATGAATATTTGTGGAAGTTTTATGACTCAAGTGTTGTACATCATCTTTCTACTCAAGATGGAATTGATGTGTTTATGCTTGCAGAGAAAGAATATCCAATAAGAGCTGGAGTATTGACTGTGATGATGTCAGTGAACCTTAGGTGTTGGGAAAGAAGTGAAGTCATAGAAGATTTGCTGCAAAGGATTTATGATCAAAGTGTGAGAGCTGATAAAGAGTTAAGAAGAAGAAGATAAGTGTTTGGAAGAATTCCCATATCCTCATGTTTGCTGATTACTTGAAGAAACTTATTGATTTGTTTATTAATCATAAGTTTAGGGGAGGATTGTTGGGAATTATACTAACAGTTACCACGGCTAGTGAAGACATTACAACTGATTGATGCTAAACCATCAACCAAAGTCAACCACGGATGTGGTCAAGATGTTCAAACAGCCTAGAGTCAATGCTCCGCGGAATACAGTGTTTCCCCGGGTCGTTATGTCCTGACGAGGTGTGGATTGTAATCAAAACGGTTCTGTGATCGGGTGAATTTAGATGAGAAAGAGGTTTGTGTGTGATTAAGCTAAGGAATCTACAAGGAAATAGCTTAAACAAGCTATATGAATAAGACAGGAAAGTAGGAAAAACCAGAAACGTTTAAAACTTAAAACGCGTACGTTCACGTTTAAATAAAACGTAAATGCACAAAATTAAAAGTGAAAACTGAAATCTGAAAACACCCAGGGGGTGAAAATGACTTTTTTACAAACTAAAAGATAAAAGAAAATTTTTAGAAAATTAAAATAAATTTTAACCCTAATTAATTATTTATTATTAATTAAATACTAATTATTACTTATTAATAATATTTAAGTAACTTAAATATAATACAATATTATTTAAATACTAAAAAGGTGAAAATAAAATTTCTAAAATTATTAAATAACTAAAACTAAGTTTTAAAAATAAAAATATGTATTTTTGTCTTTTTGTGAATTTTCTATTAATTAATTATTAATTAAACATTATTTATCTAATTAAACTATTTTAAATTAAGAAAAATAGAAAATGAACAGTAAAAATTATAAGAAAATTTATAAAATTATTTTATAACATATAAAAGCTATAAAAATTAGGTTTTGCTAAATAAAAACTAATTATGCTATTTAAAACTAATTATTAATTAATTATAAATAAAACTAAGATTAAATCTAATAAATACTTAATGACAAAATAAAAATCTGAAAAAATTATCATAAATACTTTAATATATGAGGAATTTAATAAAAATATAAAATAACTAAGTACTTAACAAAAATTTAAAAATGAAATTTAAAATTAAATTACATTAAATAGAAACTATCACTTGAAAATTAAAACTTGATTTTTGTTAATTTTCTTTTTGAAACTTGTTACACTGCTGAAAATAAGAAACTTTTACAAAAACAACTTTTTTGGAGCTTAAAAATAAGCAAAGTAAAAGCTTATTTGGTTGACAGTTGACTTTGGTCAACTGTCAAGAGCAAAGGCTGATGTGGACTACTAGAGGGGCCCACAAAGGTAAAATAAGATGTGAATAAGCTAAAAGGACCAAAATAAGGTGGAAGGAACAAGTTTAGACCTTGAATAAGCCAAATAAGCTAGATAAGCTAATCCAAAACCAAACAGTGAACTCAAAAAAGGGACAAGATTGAGGGCAGCCTAGGGGGCACACTAGGAGGATTGGGGGCACAAATTTGGTTGCAATGGAAAGCCCCCCACCTTGGGAGTTCAAAGAACCAAAAGTTGAACCCTGGGGCCCACTGATGAGGGCAGCAGCCACCACCAAAGTGGTGGTGGTGGGCTGATGTGCTGTGCAGCAGGGGATGCACCTCCCCTGCAGGTGTGTTTGAGTGAAGGTTGGCCCAATGTAAAATTCACAAAAATATTTTGAAGATGGGAACTCAAAGTTGAGCTGATAGACAACAAATAGGAACAAGATTCACAGCCTAAGACCCCATACACAATTCTAATTAAATCATGCAATATTTGTAAAAACCTGAAACATGTACATTGACTTTTTGCTAAAAACTACTTGTTTGACTTTTTTAAACTTTGATTCAATCCTACATGCTAAAATTATCTTATCAAGCTAAAATGAAACTAAATTAGAGTAACTTAAACATCTGTGAGTGAAAATGATGGGGTTACAAGTCTCAAAACCTAATAGTTAAGTATGCAACGGTAATTGAAATCACTTTTGACTTTTTTGTGAAGTACCCTACTAATTTTGAGCCATGACTACTCTAATATCACTTATTAGAACATATTTACAGCAACAACAACCAATCACAACCACTAGACCACAGAGTATGCCATTAAGCCAAACACACCCTAATGTGATGACTAATCACTACAACTAGCAATTGTAAGTTATATCTGCTGATGCAAGGTCTTAAACAGGTTAAGGGAATACCAATAGAGCTATGTAGACCCAAATAACACCCAATATAAACCAGAAACAAGTAGAAGCAGTTGAGGCTAACATAGGCAGTATGAATATAATTTTGATGAGAACTAAATTCTAATGAGATAATTAGGCTACCTATTACATTCTAAGCAATAAATGACTGAGATAAGCACATCTAAACACCAATCAAGCACTTTGATAAGCTAAAAGAAAACAAGTAGTTGATAAGCTAATAAGCAGAAAAGGAACAAAATTGCAAAGTGATAAATGAAAACTTAAAATTGTATTGAAACTGAGTTTAAAAGAGTACAGGACTTGAAATTAAACTAAAAAACAAAGATTACACTAAAAATTAAACTAAATTACACTAAACGCTATTTTATGTCTAAAATCCTACTAACTTTTCAACTGCTGCTTCTCTTTCTTTATATAGAGACCCAAGTAGGGTTTTGTGACCTTCCCACTCTTTCTTGACCGTTGGATGAGCCCCCATAAATCTGAGCCTTTGAATCTTTTATTGGCAGGAAATGGGAAGGTGGGCAGTTGTGGTGTTGGTGGGTGCATTAAATGAGGAGGGGGAAGGTTGGGTAACATTTATTGAAGTTGGTGGAGTTGGTGAGACTTTGGAGGAGGGGGGAGGCAAGGTTACTTTAATTAGGGGAATGTTAATGGAGGTTAGGGACGGGGGTTGTACAGTGATTGAGGGGGTGAGGGTGTTGACCGGGTCAACAAAGGGGAAAGTATTAAAAGTGTGGGGGAGTGGGCTGTGGTGGTGAATGGGCTGAGGAAAACAAAAATGGGCTTGGGTGGGTTGTTATTTGGAAGTGGATTTGGTTTTGGTTTAAATTAACAAAAGGGTCCGTTTGGTAGTTAATGGTGCACAAGGACCATTTTTGTAATTAATGAAACTTTGAGGGGCCAAAATTGTAATTATGCCAAAATATAATAAAGGACCAATCATGCATAGTTTAAATATCCAAAACCCATTTTTGCAATTTTTGTACTTTTCAAAATTCCCGGGGACCATTTATGTCAAATTTCAAAATCCGGGGACTAAAATTGTAATTTCACCAATCTTTCATTCCAAGGACTACTTTTGACACATTTTAATTTTCCAAGGACAAAAATTGATTTTCCTTTCAAAAATATCCCACCAGGGACCAAATCTGCCAAAGTTTGAAACTCCAGGGACTGAATTTGTAAATTTCCAAAACTTTTCCAATTTTTCACCAAAGGACTAAATATGAAAACTTATGATTTCAAAAGGACCTTTGGTGATAATTTTCTATACTTTGAATATCCAGGGACTAGTTTTGTAATTTTATGAAAGTTGGGGGACTGAAACTGCCAATTTTGCAAACTTTGTACGTTTTTCATCTGTTTTTGCTCATTTTGCATCTAAAACATATAAAATACAATTTTGAAATATTTTCAGTATTTTGATGCATTACTGAGTGTTTTTGTATGTTTTGCAGTTCAGATTAGACCAAAAATGATGAGTGTTTGAGCACTCATCAATCCCCCACACTAAACTATTGCTAGTCCCTAGCAATAACTGTTTTGAAAACTTGATGGATTTTAAACTCTTTACCAAAAGCCATCACTTCTGGAGTAACCAGGTGTGAGAACTGTGGTACACCTGATAACCGTGTGATT